>CAUZXS010001320.1:42500-327500 GCA_963585895.1 Sepioteuthis lessoniana
CTAATAGATACTTTAGAATATTTTAAAATCATTTTTAAAATCAATGTTTTAAAAATACATCTTTTAAACATTGATTTTTAGTGAATATTTTCTCTCAATCCCAAAATCTACAACATATTTTAATTTAAACAAAAGAAAGAAGCAATTAGACGTTTTTTAAACAAAGTTATATTTTAGTTTTATGTTTTTTTTTTGTTTTTTTTTTAATTTTCTAATTCAGGGCACATTTTGTACATTTCTGAAGTTTTGAATTGAATTTTAACTGATTTAATTTCTCTGGAGATTTACCCTTTTAGAAAAGTAGATATTTTTAGCATTCAAATGATGTCTTGTAGAAACTTCATAAAATTGAATGAAGGATACATTGATTGATTTAAAAAATATTTCCACACATTTTTTTATCAAATTAATAAATAAATAATTTTTTCTTATAAAATTATATAGATGTATGTTATATAAAATAAATACATAAATTCTTCTTATAAAATAAATTCATTCATAAATGAATTAGTGTGAAAAAATTTTATTGAAATCCTGGCTAAATCCACTGACCTCTGTAAACAGCAGATGATGTTGTGACCACAAAAAGAACACTGCATGTATTAGTAGAATGACACTCATCTGTCACTGTCTTTTTATTTCACCTTTTGCCCCATGCCACACCATGATACAGAGAATTATGTGTAGGGGCATTGTTCTCTCAGACATCTTCCAAAATATTTAATCAGAAAAGAAAGAAAAAAAACTTCATTCCTCACTATGATAATGAGTGAGATTAATATTTATTATTTATGATGAATTTATCACCTCTAGATGGTATGTGGTGCTCACCTAGCACACCTACAATAATGCTGGATATAACTCTAAGACATATATGCATACACACACATAATTGTATGGGTGTATGTCTTATACACACATACACAATCATATTGGGATATACTGTCTTAAAAAATTGACAAAACCTAAAAGATATATATATTTCTTTATTGGTCTCTTTCTATTCAATTTTGTCCTATCTTTCTTCCTTTATTTCCCCACTCTCTTTATATATATGTATTACTTTTTTTTACGTAAGTCTACATAATTAGAAGATTCAATTTTGATCAAATTGGCAATAAATTGTTTGGTTTATGAACTAAGGATTAGTAAGTATTTGTGTGCATGTGTGTAACTGTGCATTTATTTATGCAAGGATTCACACACACACGTGTATATATATATATATATATATATATATATATATATATATATATATATATATATATATATATATATATACACACGTGTGTATGTGTATGTGTATGTATATATATATATATATATATATATATATATATATATATATATATACACATAAATATACATTTTCATATTGATGATATATTTGTTTTTTTGCGTGTATGTATATAAATCTGAGAATATCATGAAGAAATCTTTAATCCAAAAAGAATAAATAGTAATTTCTAAAAAAAGAAAAAAAAGATTTCTCCTATATTCTCCTCATGTGTATTCATATCTTGGTTAGATATGTATGTGTTTATTTTTCTTATGATACATTACAGCTTTAGTCAATCATTTACCAATAAGTGTTCTCCCTTCTCCACACACTAAATATATCTGAGGATTCACTTTCTGGATATCTGTACCTTAAGTCTTTTTGTTTTTTGTTTCATTTATTTTGTCTTTGGTGCATTTGTATTTTTCCCTTTATTTTCTCCATCTTCTACTTCTAAGATTCAGTTCGATTTCTTAGGAATAAACAAGATGATGTAAATTCTAAGGGACATTTTTTTCATCTGCAAATAATATTCTAGAATCCTTATGTTTTTGGAATTTGCGGTTTTTAAGTCGGCGCATGAAGAGAAAGTGGAGGCAAAGTGAAATGTGTAGTGAAGCATGGAACACTTGTCAAGGGTTCTAAAAGGTGGAATGCTTATAGCAAGTGACAGCATACTCTGACCCATATACAAATTGTGTCTGACATTGTTCTGTGTGATAGACACATACACAGACAGCTAAATAGATTACAGGCCAAATATATTCAACTGCCTTTTGTAGTGTATTTGATATATGCCACCAATGTGACAATCAATCATAAAATAACTTGCATAAATCTAGGCAAAGAAACATGGGTACACTTCTCTCTATTTATCTGTATCAATATGTATTAGTATCTATGTATGCATATGCGTACAGATGAGCATTTATTTTAGTCTAAATATTCATTCATGAATTGATTTATGAATTAGTATTATTTTTCATTAGGTTGTATATAACCCTATGTGTATAGATCCTTTTTCTTCTTCATTGTTGTTCACTTACTTTCATATGTGTATGTTATATAGGATTTGTATATGTGTGTACATGAAGTGTATTAAAAAAGAATCAAGACTATAAATGTATTTACCAAGACAGAAATGAACACTGAATGAATGAAAAATTAATTTTCTTCAAAACAGATTCATTGACATTTAAAACACTTATTACAGTGAGTTTAACCATTGATCAAAGTGCCTCTGAAACTCCCCTTTTGATATGATCAGAAGCTGTGCTGTTATATTTCTTTTAATGTCTGCCATGTCCTCAAATCACTTATTTGGCTCAGTTGGCTGGGGTTGCAGAATACACTGACTGCATCTTTGCAGAGGGGTATGACTTCCCCTATGAATGTCCTAGATATGACATTAAACAATCTGAAGGTGGGACTCCAGTAATGCTGGAGCTTTGGGAAATGCAGAGTACTCTTTTACTGCCATCACTCCCAAGTCCACTCTGGTCGCACCGGGTAGGGTCCTCTATCTATGTGTCAAATAGAACTAACATGTGTGCTTATGCTAAATTGAATTATTTGAAATAGAACTGTTTTGACATTTAAACTGCATACTTATACTGAACTGAATAGTTTGAAATAGAACTGTTTATTTGTATAGGAATAGATTTGGCATTAAATAACCTACAAAGGTTGATATGCTATAAAACCCAAACAAACAAACATAAGTACAAGTCCATGTTTAATAGTTGCATGGACTTTGAGCATTGCTATAGATTTGGAATGTGATATTGTGATATATTTTGATATTTAAACCACATACTTATGCTAAACTGAATTATTTGAAATAGAACTGTTTATATGTATAAAAATGGATTTGGCATTAAATAACCTACAATGGTTGATATGCCATATAACCAAACCAAACCTCTTATCCTTGAGATGAATTTTCAGTTTAAGAAACAAAAATTGTGTTAAACTAGGTCTGGTGGGTATAGAAGATGCTACACTTGTATCATACTGTGTTTTGCCAAAAACTGTTGTTAGAAAACTATGAAGATTGGCTTCATAAATTCTTTTCAAATTTAACATTATCTTGACAGCATTACTTTATATAAATTGCTCAGTTGTGAACATATGTCTTCATTTAAGATTTAAAAAAAAAATTAATTTTCAGTCTTTACTCTTTTTAATCCCACCTCATATAGACATTTGAATGAATGATTTTTCTTCTTATGAGGTATCTTAACAACTATGTTAACTGATTGACTGGTATCTTACTTTTTGAGTTTTGCCTTCTGGTATTTTTTTTTGTTTGTTTTTTTTTTTTAATTTTTTTCTGATGCATTGTCATTTATTGAAGCAGATATTTGTTTTTAAATGATTATCTGACTACAAAATTCCAAATGAGATTTTATAAACTATTTGGAAATTGATCATTTTAATTTTGACTCAATGTGCCCTAAAAGCACACCAGTCTATGTTTTACTTACAAATGTATATTTTTACATCATTATTAACTCTATACTGTTCCTTTGAAAATTTTAAAGGTTAAAAAATCTGCACTTGTGTAAAACGATGAAGAACTTCTATTTAAAAACAAAAAAATCAAACATTGGACCCTATAAGATATGTGTTGTCTACATGATGAATATAAAAGATGCATTATCATGAACTTTATTTTAAAGCTAAAAGCTTAATATAATTTTTAAGTGTGTTTGAATGCAAGTATTCTATTCTGTGCATATATTCTAATAAAAGTATACTTGTTATAGTGTATAAGATTCAAATTAAATTGAAATCCTAAATTGATAGGGGAAGGCCCTATGGCATGTTGTGATGTTGTAGTAAGCAAGTTCAAACTTCAGTCATGCTATTACATTCACTTTTGGACTAATACCCTTGGAAAAGGTATGAAGATCTTTCTTCACCTAGCTATGGGTTGAATTGTACCACTTCTGTTTTTCTACAATGATTGCTTTGGCATTAAGTAATCCAGATATGTTGAAATGCCATTAAACAAAGAAACTGAAACCAAACAATAAATTTATAGCTAAGCCAAAACTGACCTAAAAAAAACTGGAGGGGATGCAAATCATTGTCATTTTTTGTTCCTGCGACAGCTATTCATTTGCTCTTCAAACAACATCAGCTTTTTTCCCCCTCTGAAGCCATTTCACAACAGCAAACTATGTTTTGTTCAATTTAATTATTCAATTCTTGAAGGAAACTTCTTAAAGTTTAGCATTAGATTTCTCTGCAATTATTTCAACATTTTTTTTTATTTTCCTTCAAAAAATTATTTTCATATATACACATTCTTTTCAATACTTATGATATAAACAAACTTCATCGTGAGAAAAAAAACAAAAAAAACAGTCCAAATTATTATTCTTTATTTTTTTTTAATAAATGGTGGCAAAAAATTGAATTAGATATAATAGAAAATGAATTTTTCAAAAATTGTAATAATAGATAATAAAAAAAAATAGAATAAATTTCAAATATTGTTTCTGAATTGGCAAATCATTGTATGTTTATTTTTATTATATGAACAATAAAGAAATCCTCTTTTTTAAAATTATAAACAATTTTCTCTGAAATAAAATCTTCCTTTTCTTCCTCACTTAAAAAAGGAAATTTCAACTTTTTATCCATTTAAAAAATTTTAAGTGTAAAATACTTTTATGAAAAATAAAAAATTGTTGAATTAAAATTGTAAAAAATTAGTTCATCATGATGTTAATTTAAAAAGAAAACTAAAAATATTACAAATGTAGTCTTGCTTTTTGTTTTTAATAAATAAATATTCTAAAAGCTGTCTTATTCATTTTTTTCAAAGGTAATTTCAGATTGACAAAGTTGAATCAATATTGATAAAGAGGTCATTAAACAGACTTTTTATCCATTTGAAAAAAAATTTTGCATAAAATACTTTAATAAAAATGAAAAATTATTGAATTAAAATGATAAAAAAACATTGGTGCATTATAAATATGCCCTCATATTTTTAAATGGTGAAAAACATTCATTTAAACATATGAAGTTGATTTTTTTTTTAAGGTTGTTAATTTGATTGCAATAAATATTGTCCATCCCCCAATTATTTTCTGATTGAAAAAAAAAAGTATTGTACATTGCTAGTGTTAATCATAATACATAGGCAACAATGAGTATCCCTGTTAGTATGTGATATATAAATGAGAAATATAAACTGTATATATGCACATATATTTTTGAAGTGTGAATATACTTCGTGTGTATGTGTGCTTTTAACATGCATATGCATATCTTTGTGTGTATATATATATATATATATATATATATATATATATATATATATATATACACAACAGAGCAAATAAAAATAGTCATTTGTTCATACATATATATATATGTAAACTATTATGTATTCATTTTCATATACATAAAATATTTTAGTTATATTCATATATCTCCTATCTATTAAAATGTCTGTTTTCTTTCTTCAATTTCATCTTGCTTTTATCTGAAGATTCACAGTGTCTGTAAAATCCTGAAGACTCACAAAATTTGCCATTCTTCCCAATTCTAATGGTTGACTTGTTGACATTACCCTTTTCAGCTTCTCCTTTAGATTTGCAGTAAAGAAAAAAGCTGAAGATAAGATTTATTTCCACACATATATACACAAATGCATGCAAAAGACAAGATAAAATGGTGATAAAAGATGAAAATTTCTGTATGTGCATTGTGATGACTTTTCAATATATTTTATAAAAAAATTGCAATATTTGGATGAACTGCTGAACCTATGTCATATTCTTTAGAAACATTTCTGAGAGTGTGTCACTTTTTGTAACTGTAAGAAGTTTTAGCTTTAGCTACTGATATTCTACATAACATTTTCTGTATTGCATCAAAGATTTATTATTATTGTTATCTCTTTTGGGGAGGATCTTGGCTCTCAAATAAACTATTTCTCTTTGAATTGACATTATCACTAGAAAATGAAATGACATACTTGGTTTAAAGTTCTTGCCACTCTTACTCTTTGAGAAAGGCATGAATTCAATGTCCCTGATTTCATTTCATTTCTGCTCTTGCTACTGATACAATATTACCTTTAAGTAAGTACACACCTTACAATTTTTTATAAAAAGTTAATTTTCTTCTAAACCAAGGATACCAGGACTGTAGTATTTCAATGAATGGAGCATTATACAACAAAAACAGATACTATTTGGTAGTATTTATTACCAAACTTTACAACATTGAAATTCTGTTACCAAAAATATGAATATGTAGCAGTCAAAAGATAATTAAGTAGACCTACTGTCATTGAGGGTGACCCAAAGGCTCCCTTTTCAATGGCTACTTCACTGAAGTGTCAGGGAGGTTGCTACTCCTTTTCCTGGATTGCTTCACTTACCCTTGATCCATACATTATAATGCTGAGTGTTTAGTAAGGAGGCATCAAGTACCATTTTTGAGTCTTTGGTACGACTCGACCAGGGATTGAACCCCTAGTCTCCCGGCAGACACTCTAACCATTATGCCTATGGGCTGGTAAGTACATCTCTTATATATATACTTATGATTTTATTTTTCAGCAGAGTGGTGTTGCAATTTTATTTTTGGTTAGAGTTTCACTGTTATAAAGTTAGGAAATGAATTATACCTAATATTTCTTTGCAGAGTAATTTTTCCCAGAAATATTAAAATCTTTGATTATCCTTGTGGGTAGTGTGTTTGCCAAAGGTCCGGGAGACCTGGGTTCTATCCCAGGTTGCATCATACCAAAGACTTTAAAAATGGTACTTGATACCTCCTTGCTTAACACTCAGCAATATAAGGTACATATTGAGGGTAAAGTGGAGCAATCCAGGGAAAGGAATAGTGCCCTCCCCTACACCTTGGTGTAGTAGCTATTGAAAAGGGAGCCTTCTGGGTGCCCTTGACTATGGTTGCCAACTTTACTTACTTACTTGTGTCTTTGGTTAGAAAGGAAATGAGAATTCTTTTTTAAAAGAAATAATGTTTGGAATGTACTCAACTAATGGCAATTCTGTATATAATAGTATTAGGTAAGAAAACAAAAGAGTAAAGATGTGGAAAATCCCTTTTTATCAAAATATCTATCAAACAAAGCTATAAAACCATTGTGGAAGGAGACACATTAGCCCCATACCTGTTTACTATCTACCCAGACTACAAGCTTAGAACATCTATTGATTTAATGAAAGAAAACAGTTTCAAGCTGGCAAAGGAAACAAGCAGAAGATACCCAGCACAAACAATTACGGACCTGGACTATGCTGATGAAATAGCGCTTCTGGCAAATACACCCACCAAAGCCGAAACCCGGCCACATAGTCTGGAATGAGCAGCTAGTGGCATAGGCCTCCATGTCAATGTAGACAAGATGGGATACATGTGCTTTAATCAAAAAGGCAACATCTCCACACTAAAGGGTAGGCCTTTGAAACTAGCGGTCAAGTTCGCCTACCTCGGAAGCAGTGTCTCATCAACTGAGAAAGACATCAACTCATGACTAGCAAAAGCATGGACAGCTATCGATAGGCTATTTGTCATATGAAAGTCAGACCTGACTGGTAAAATAAAACACAGTTTTTTCCAAGCAGCGGTCCTGTTGATACTGCTATATGGATGCCCTACATGGACGCTAACTAAATATATGGAGAAATAGCTTAACAGCGATTACACAAGAATGCTGTGAGCAATATTGAACAAGTCCTAGAGGCAACACCCCTCAAAACAGCAGCTGTATGGCCACCTACCACTCATCACATAAACTATCAAAGTTAGACATGCGGGGCACTACTGGAGAAGTAAGGATAAACTCATAAACGATATACTCCTGTGGACCCCTTCACATGGATGAGCAAAGGCAGGTTGACCAGCAAAAATCTATATACAACAGCCCTGTGCCGATACAGGATATAGCCTTGAAGACCTTCCGGGAATGATGAACGATAGAGACTGGTGGTGAGAGAGAGTCAGGGAGATCCATGCTGGCAGTGTGACATGATGATGATGATTGATTAATTTTTATAATGTATTGAGGTATGATAAAATTTATGGAAATGGAAGCTTTAAAACCTTTTAAACTTGAAAATTTCAAATTCAAATGAAGATATGTGTACCTCTGAGCAACTTATATAATGAAGTGATGTCTAGTCTGCTATCTAGAAGAGTCTGTAGCAATTCCTAATACATTCTAATCACCAATTGTTTGCAAAACATTGAACTTTTTAAGTGCAGTATGCACCCTATGCACCAGATTTATCTCTATACAATTTTTGTTTCTTAAACTGAAAATCCTTCTTACCATCAAAGGTAAGATATTTGAGAATGTGGAGGACATCAAAACCATATCAAAAGTGAAGTTTCAGAGATGCTTTGACCAAGGGAAAACTTGCTGGAATAAGTGTATTAAATACCATGGGGACTCTTTTGAAGAAAATTAATGTTTCATTTATTGTCCATTTCTGTCTTGGCAAATAGCACTTCTTTTTTTTTTATTTTCTGAATGCACTTTATATTTTGAAACATAAATTTTTCAAATATATATATTTTTAAGAGGCTTATTACATTGTTAATTTAGAATATTTTATACAGTCAGCTTTGGATGAATTCTAATTTTTATCAGGGATATGTGATAATATAACTAGATTGTGCATGTTTCTAAAAGTCAGAACACAATGTTTTCATCAATAGAAAGTGATGATAAAAGTGACTTTATTTTAAGTTAGTCAAGTAATTCTGGTTCTAAATTACTGGGGAGAGGGTCAAAAGTTTTGAAGTATTTTTTATGTGCTAGTTTGTTGCATTTATATCATGTGAGTGTAGCAGTTCAAGCCGTTAACAGTGCCTGCTAATGTTGGTAGTATCATGGTGGTTGGTGCACTGACTTGTTGTGCATTGCTTCATTTTGTGTGTGATTTAAAAGTTGCAAAGATGAATGTGCAATGTAGTCTAATTTGGAAACTTATACTTTACAAGTTCAAAATGGGCCACAATGCCACTGAAGTAGTCAAAAACATTTGTTGTATGAAAGGTGAAGGTGCAGTTGATCCCAGTACAGTAACCAGTTGGTTTAAAAAAATCTTGTTGGGGTTGCAAAAAGCTTGACAATCAAGCAAGGTAGACCTAAAATTGTGGATTCTGAAATTGGGCTTCAGATTATGGAGGCAAATCCTTAGAGTAGAACTCTGGGAATATCAGGCAAACTTGGCATCACACAGTTCAGTGGGATAGGTCACCTTCCTAACCTTGGCAAAAGTACCCATAGTTACCAAATTGTGACTTGCATTACCAAGTAAAAGTAAAGTTGGTGACCGTAGTTGAGGGCGACCAGAAGGCCCCCTTTCCAATAGCTACTACACTAAGGTGGAGGGGGGGCGCTACTCCTTTCCCTGGATTGCTCCACCTTACCCTTGATACGTACCTTATATTGCTGAGTGTTAAGCAAGGAGGTATCAAGTACCATTTTTAAAGTCTTTAATCTGATACAACCTGGGATAGAACCCAGGTCTCCCAGACCATTGGTGAACATTCTACCCAATTGGCCAATGAGCCAGTACATTACATAACTTTTGAATCATTCTTGTATTTCCTAAATATCCACTTAAATTCTTA
Organism: Sepioteuthis lessoniana; assembly: GCA_963585895.1. Taxonomy (NCBI): domain Eukaryota; kingdom Metazoa; phylum Mollusca; class Cephalopoda; order Myopsida; family Loliginidae; genus Sepioteuthis; species Sepioteuthis lessoniana. The sequence continues at coordinate 52,414 of CAUZXS010001320.1, forward strand.
TCATTTATTTTTCTTTTACCTTTTGTCACTAATTCTTCCTTTGCTTAAGATTTGTATATTGCATAAGATCAAAGCTATCACTGGCTTCTCTATTGAATGTTAGTTGTGTAATTCAATCTTTTTATCCACTCATTCTAAGATTTCTCCTTTAATTCTGAACAGAAACCAATTCATAAAATCTTTCTTCCTTACAACAACCTCAAAAAAAGCCATCTGAGTAGATAAAGTGAGTTCTCATTCAAATTAGATATTTTTAAATTATCTGAAAAAGCCATTCAAATATTACATTTGTGGAAAGAAGAGAACTTGTAAAAATGGAAACTGGATTTGTTTAAAAAGAGTTTGTCTCTTCTGCCAAGAGGAAAATGAATAATCTAGAAATTTAATGTAAAAATATTTATCACAATGTGATATCAAAGTCCATTTAAACTTATTAAAACAAATCTGAATATTGAATTTTCAAATATTGTTTTGATTGATAAATAGTTTACTTTAAATTTGAAAAAAAAATCTTTGTTTATTTTGTTGCAGAATGTCTGCAACTCTCATTTTTCCTACATGACAAGTTGATATTCATTCTTGTACAAAGTGTATTAGATTTCATCTTTGAAGTTGATCTGTAGCCAATGTAAATTATTTTGTTCACTGGATTACTAAGTCCATAGCACAAAGAAAGAAAGCTAGCACATCACTCATTCATCTGACATGTTCAACCTATCTGTTGCTTTAGATTATATCCATTTCATGAAGTGTATGCAGGTCTGTCAAAGGATTTCCTTACTTCCTACTTTTAATCCTGTCAACCATTATTCTTTGCTGCCTTCTTTGGAAGGGTTAGAATTTTCCCACTTGGATATCAATCTTCAATACTACACCTGGCAAAAATTATGGAATCACTATACTTAAAAGATGTTCATTCAGTTTCTTTTTTTTTCTAAGTAAAGGCAAATATGCTACAAGATAATTTTTGTTTAACAGGTGAACATTCTAGCTTTGTGAAACATACCTCAAACAAATTAGATTTAATTATCTAAATTGTCTGCATTTTTTCCAAGTAAAAAATCATCAAAAAATAAAATCGCAAAAAGAACTTTGTTGCTTCTCTTTTAGGCCTTTGTAGTAGTCTGAATTCTTTGGGGTATAGATTTCACTGATGAAAAACAATATTCTTCATTAAGCTGGCCCTAACTTTATTGAATAGTCGTTTACAAATCAATTTTGCTGGATGGAGCTTTTTTGGATAATTTCAAAGAATTTCCTCCATAAATTGTAAATTCTGTTGAAATCTGAAATAGTTTGCTGATATTATTGTGTTAGCGGTCGTATCGATACTGCTGTATGGATGCACTACTTGGACGCTAACTAAACGGCTGGAGAAGAAGCTAGACGGTAATTACACAAGAATGTTGCGAGCAATATTGAACAAGTCCTGGCAACAACACCCCACAAGGCACCAACTATTCGGCCACCTGCCTCCCATCTCGAAAACTATCCAAGTTAGATGAACCAGACATGCAGGTCACTGCTGGAGAAGCAGGGACAAGCTCATAAGTGATGTACACCTATGGACCCCCACATATGGCTGGGCAAAAGCAGGACGACCAGCACCAACATACATCCAGCTGCTATGTGAGGATACAGGGTGTGGCCCTGAAGACTTGCCGGAGGTGATGAACGATAGGGAGAAGTGGCGAGAGAGGGTCAGGAATATCTGTGCCTACGGCACGACATGATGATGATGATGATGATGATTGAGTTGATATGCCTATTTTGAACAAAAGCTTTAACACTTTTTGCTCTGTGCATTGATGGTTGAAGTAATATCTGCCTAGCCTAATATGAAATCTCATTTCATAAATAAGTGGAACAATTTGTCTCTTTTCTATGAGTAAATTTTTTTGTTTTATTGTTGTACCAGACAAAAGTTCCAGCATTTTTGCCTTGGCAAATGCTGATTCATGATTTATTGCTGAATATCACTTTCATCCAATCATCCAAACTCCATGATTGTTACACACTTTTTTCTTCATGCTAGTTTGTGTTTGACTTTTCTTTATGTAAGTCTTATTTTATTCAGCTAATTTCTTATATTTTTGTTGCATACATTGATTCCTGTTTCTGCCATTTGTTTTGCTGCGTATTTTCTATTTTCAAGGTATATTACTTTGAATTTTTTATTCTAATACTTTGATGTCTTCTGTGGTCTACTTAAGTTTTCCTCTTATAACCTTGTTATTTTGTTTATACTTCTACTGAATTTTAGACACAGCTAACAAGGAACATGTTTTGCTATATCTGTGTTGGATTTCCTTCTTGAAGGAGTTTTATGATTCTTTCTTTTGTTCAAATCAGTAGCTCTCTTGTTGGAGCCATGTTTCATTTCGATTTAGGTAAATATAACAGCTCATTAAGGTCTGCAAATACTCTCTTTTAACTGCAGACTCATTTGAATATTTAGACTTTTGCTGGTATTTATTTTAGAAATTCAAATTACAAGGTGATTCCATTATATTGCTTTCAACATTGAATGTGAATTCATAATTCTTTTCCTCTGTTTGATCAATTTGAATGATTTAATCAAGGTATATTTAATGAAGCCAGAATGCTCAGCTATTAAGCAAAAATTGTTTATGTCATATCAATTATTTGTTCATTTGCTGTAAAATAAATAAAAAGTTGGATGAAAATCTACTAAGTGTAATTATCCTATGTTTTCTGCCAGGGATTATAATAGGGTTGGTATCTACGGACTGGTGGATATACTTTCTACTCAGTTTTTATGTTTATGTATTGGCCATTGTACAGTTTGTTAAAATAGCCAAAAATTGGTGTTATGTCTTTTGTCATGTTAGATATCTCATTTTGTAAATAAACCAATGAACTATATATATATATTGTGTGTGTCTCTCATTTTGTAAATAAACCAATGAACTATATATATATATATATATATATATATATATATTGTGTGTGTCTGTGTGGGAAAATATACATCTTTATTGGTTACTTTCTTAGTACCTAATTGATACTTTTTTAAATCTATGCTAGTCTAAAGTCTGACTGCCTGTAGCACCTAAAAAAAGAGTTCTCAAGATTGACCTTTTAACCTCTTCAGTCCTGAAATAGCTTGGGTTTGAGGTTGTTGTTAGTGGGAGGCCATCACATTACAATCGTCTACTGCCTGAGCTTCTCTGTACTATATTGTTCATGAAAAATTGATTTTTCCCATTATTTAACAACTATACCCAAACAACCAGAAACATAACTTTAAATTTATTTTGTAGTCCACTTAAGCAACATCTTAAATCATCTGGTAGTATTAACCTGGCTCTGATGTCTTTTTTCAAAATAAACCAAAGAAAGATTTCTGTAATTATTTAAATGTTACTAACTCAGAACATGTAAATAAGTAGGCAATCATTGGATAGATGTACAGTTAATGGAGCAAACACAATGAAAAGTTAAGATTTTTCAAAAGCCTCTTCTGATTTCATGAATAAGATGTAGATATTTTTACTCCATTGTTGTCCAGTCCTGCAGCCAGATGATAATCTCACAAAAAAAAAACATCAAAATATAAAGTAGTGGATAAATGTTTGCCAAGTTGTTAGTGATACATATATCTTATTGATGCAATGAAAAATCTTAATATTTTAGCTTTATTTTCTGTCAATCTAATTTGAATTACTTAAAAGTATGTTTCTTTGAAATTGTATCATCAATCATAAAAGGAAAACTTATTTCTTAAGCAGCACATTCCTTAGTTTCATGAACAATCAGGCACTTAAATGATATTTGGAATATACAGGAAAGTTCATTCTTTTGCTTTGTTTTTATTTGGACATTGTTCTTTGTTGTTGAATGCTTGTATTTTCTTTTGTTTTGTAATTTAAATAAATAAATCTACAGTAAAATTGAATTATCAGTTGATTGATTACAATTCTTAAGTAACATTGTAAAAAGGAAAAAGAATTTTACTTTAAATCAGATTTCAGCTTTCAGATAGTGCATGCCCAATATCTAAATAGAAATGATACAAAAAGACAATTATTTCTTTTGTGATTCTAATTTTCTTTTGCTTACTACAGACTTTAATAACTTTATGTATAATTGTATTATATATTGTAATTTTTCTTGGGCTTCTGCACTATAATCATATAATATACCAACTTTTCTATCATCCTTGATAGGTCCAACTCATCAAGTCCAAAGTAGGCTGGCAAATTTAATTAATTCCTGAATATATTTTAGATATCCTTATCTTTTATAGTAAATATTTTGTTGATTATCAGCCCAAATTATTGTGTTCTTGCCTAAGTGAATTACTCTGAATCTTTTTTATGATTAACCTGTTGGCCTTCATGTTGTTGAGGGTAATTCTTGATAATTTCAAAACACTTACTCCATACCCTCCCAAATACTTGACCTCGTCAAAGTTTCATAAATTGCAGATCACAGCTTTTTTCTTTAATTCTAATCTGAGAAACTGACTTGCTTTTTTAAAAGATTTTTTGGGTGAAGAAAAAAAATTATTAGTTAATAATTTGAACTGTAAATTTTTTTAGTGAACTAAGTTTTTATAGTAGGATATTTTAATGATGTAACATTTGATTATCTTGAGATAATGGTTAGGATTAGAAGGAGTATTAATAATTGAAAAAGGCAAAAGAAACTTTTTTACAGTGCTTCAATGCTTATCAAATAAATATAAAGTTTGTTTAACTAACATACCATGATGCCAGAAAATGCTTCTCTCATCAGCTGGTCACTCAGTACTTATATCTAAATCTAAAAGCGTGCTCAGTTTTGATAAAATTTCACTTGCAAATTTAAATATATATATATATATATATATATATATATATATATATATATATATATATATATATATATATATATATAGATAGATAGATAGATAGATGCTTATATACATACATGTTTGTTTTTTAATGTATATTTTAAAAACTTTGATTCTGGAAAATTTTATTCGTATTTGATTGAAACATGTTATACACAGTGGCTGTGGGTCAAAAATTAAACAACGGGATTTTGCAATAAACTATTAATCTTGCAGATTAAAACAAATAATTTTCTGTGATGTTAAAAAAAAAAAAACCAGTCATAGTTGTGCAGTTCTGAAAAAGCATCTAGTATATGGAACAAAGAGAAAAAATCATCTTTTTACTAATGATTGATTTTAGACAATGACTCACTTTAAAAAAGTCACATTCAAGAAATATAGCTTAAAGAGAAAAAACTATTTTAGTATTTATATCAGCGCTTCTTAAACTTTTACTTGATGCACTCCTTGAAAACAAATTTGATTTCCGTTCACTCTTAAATAAATTAATTGAATATCAAATTACTAAACAACTAATTTACCAGAGTTTAATACAAATGGCATGAAAAAAGAATCAGTAAACCATGAATGCAAATGCACCATTCATTCTTAAATTATTTTTTAATGGGAAGGATAGGTTTAGTGAACACTAAGGAGATCACAAATATTAGGATATTGAAAAGGTTTAACAACATCAGAGCCAAATCATTCCTTCCTTTAAGTGACCCATAGATTTGGAATGTATCATATGTATAAGGCTCATCACTAGATGACATCATGCCTTATCAAGCATTCTGCTAGGTGTACAATATCTGGCAACTAGTCTATATGATCTTGGTGCCCATGATGTAATGGTTATCATCATAGGAAATGGACATGGCGTCACGAGTTCAAATCCTGGACGTGCCTGATTGCATTTCACATAGCACAATACCTTTGGGAAAGGTATGAATCCAATTATTCTCCTTCCAGCTATGGGTAAATAGTAGGACAGACTAGGTTCTTCAGCCTTGGTGAGGCAACTAGTCTAGGAGAAGGTAAGCTCTGAATTCAAACCTGTTAAACTCCGCTTGAAAATTGACCTTGTGTCATATCCTGCCTGAGTGGAGGGGTTGGTAAATATATATATGATCTTGTGATTTTTGTTCTCTTTAATGGATTTATAAATGCAAACTAGTAAATTCACATCTTGTGAACCCTGGGCTTTCATTCATCTTGCCAAAATTTTATTCACCACCAGAGATCTATATGGATCCCTTAGAGAAGCCTAGTGTTAGTTATATTGTCATTCAACATACTTATTCCAGTGAGTTTTCTATTGGTTAAAACACCTCTGAAATTCTGCATTTGATATTATGTGAACCTACACTGTTGTATTTCTTTTAATGTTCTCCATATTTCCAAATCTTTTATTCTTGAGATAAATTTTCAGCTTAGGAAACAAAAACAAGTTGCACACAGCTAGGTATGGCATGTATAGAAAGGGCCCATCTTTATCCAAAACCTCTTTCTTTTCTTTTTAAGTATCAAGACCTTTATAGCAATCTAGGCATCATTACTTTATGTGCAAACATCTTCCTTTAAATAAAAACAAAATAAATTAAGAATTCAGTCTCAGTATTTTTTTTATCACACCTCATAGTTAAATATTTCCTCACAAGGAACCTGATGATTTCTATCCCTGTTTTACTCATATGAAATTCATCTCAGTGTTGTACAATTGATCATGTTGTCATAGAATGCTAAGCTATCTGATAATTATATGCCATCTAAGTTAATTGTGATAAACAAATACTTATTAAGTGAATTTTTCCTTCAACATTAAGCAAATGATGAATATGAGAAGATATCTGTTTGGAAATATCACTTCTAATCCAATTATTAAATTGTAAGGTTGACTCAGTATTCACTTTGCTTTTATTTCATCTATGCCCTATTTGCATAGATTTGCTTAGAAAATCTAATATACATGCCCTTTATATGCACACATGAACACGAGCATACTGATTAATAGACTGAAAATTCTGTTGCACCACTCATGCAAAGAAAATAGCATCCCCTCCCAATTCCCTGCATTTCTTCAAAATCAGCTTATGGTGCTTGTCATAAAACATGGATAAAACAGACTTTTGGTACATTCAGCTAACTCACAACTACTTCACATGCAAAAAGACTGTCTGTAAGGAAATTTAATAATCTGATGAAGATAAGCTGAAAGAAATTTTACAGTTCTGGAGTATTTGGAGTATAAATTGACACTAGAATTAATTGTTAATAACCATGTACATCAGGGCTTCTTAAAGTGGTATATATATATATATATATATATATATATATATATATATATATATATATATATATATATATATATACCTAGTAATGAATAAAATTTTGCCAGGTTGAATAAAAGCATTGGGGTCCACTGTTGGTAAATTTACTAGTTTGAATTTATAGACCCCTTTATAACAAGGGAACAAAAATTGCTGGATCATGTAGAGTAGTTGCCAGATATAAAAAAAATGGTCGCAAAATAACCCAAGTTTTATGCAACTGTTGAGCCTATTTTACTAGCTTCTCTAATTTTGTTGGAATCTAGATTTAGCTATATGTATTATTTACTTAGCAAACAGAGAAGCACTTTAAACATTTAGTGATTTGTGGCTTAAACTCATAAAACTACCACCTAATATTTGTAATCTCCTCAGTTCCTACCAAAACCTGCCTTCCTATTAAAAAATAATTACAGAATTAAAGGTGCATTTGCATTTATAGTTTACTGATTCTTTTCTCTTGTGAATTGTATTAAACATGGGTAAGATTCAAAATTAAAGTATAAAGTTATAATTATTATCTCACTCATCAACTGTCATTCATCTTTTACCTCTTCTAGCAATTTTAATTGTCATCATAAAAGAGCTAACAAAATCATTTTAACCATAAATGCTGATATATTTAACTGCCTCAGTGTTCAGTCAGTTATGACAAAGTACCTGAGGACAATCTATTTTACTATATTCTAAGAGTAAACTGATAATGCTTGTTAAAAGTGTGGTTCAGACCAACATGACTACTTATCAAATACAACTACCAATTCAGTATTTTTTTGATCATACCTCATAGTTAAATGATATGATGTGAACCTACACTGTTGTATTTCTTTTAATGTTCTCCATATTTCCAAATCTTTTATTCTTGAGATAAATTTTCAGCTTAGGAAACAAAAACAAGTTGCACACAGCTAGGTATGACATGTATAGAAAGGGCCCATCTTTATCCAAAACCTCTTTCTTTATATGATTGTCCCAGCTGTTCATGTCAACAGATTTGAAGATTTGGCAAAACAGCATGCAAATTGATAGGATATTTCTATAACAATAAACATAACTTAAGCAAAGACAGCATAGATTGAAAATAAGTCTTTTGGTGAGACTTTTTCCTGTTTTACCATAATAGCTGCTCTGACCGATTGAGTGACAAGAACTTTATAGTTAGCAGAAAATTAAATATAACAATATTGTTACTTATTTTTAATCTACACTATGTACTACTATTCACAGAATGATGGTCTAAGTACTTGCTAAAATTAACATGAAATAAATTCCAGTCAAAAATTATTTATGGAGGATAATGCTTAGAGTAATTGAAGGTAATGTAATTAATATTTCTAATGTATGTAAACAAAATAATAACATTGTATACAACAATGATCATATGTATTGTAATAAGGAGGTGCTAGTGGTATGATGGTTAATATCATTGGAAATGGACTTGGTGAACTGAGTTTAAATCCTGGATAAGGCTTTTTGCATTTCACTTCATACTAATGCCTTTGGGAAAGGTATAAACCCACCCTTTTGGTTGGGGATGGAGAATATACTGATCACAGTATTATTAAGGGTTGAGACAACCCCTACAACTATGTTACCTGTTGGAAGTGGCTGGTACCTGTAATGCTACAGGATGGGATCCTAGTGGCTGTGAGCCATCCTTGACTCAGCAATCTCAGTGGTCAAGTGACTTCCAACACTTCACTTTGGCCCTTACTGGGCTAGATGGGTGGTCAAAGAGGCCTGATCCAATCAGTCAGCTGTTCATGTTAAACCTTACTATTTATATGATTGTCCCAACTGTATTCTCCAAATTGCTCTTGTGGCAAGCAAGTACCCAACTTTATTTTATCTTAAAGATACTAAAATGCAGTGGCTGTGAATCAATTGCATTGAAATCATCTTACCTGTGTGCAAACAAATGACTAATATTAATTAGAATCATCAATGTTAAATAAAAATACTTGAAACCATTTAACTTTGTATAAACAAATGTTTAATATTATCATCAGTATGCAAATAAATGATTAATATTAAATTAAATTGGAATACTAGATAGATAGAATTACTAATGTTAAATAGCAATACTTGCAACCATTTAACTCTGTGCACACAAATGAACTCTAACTCTTTTAAAAATAAAGTTACCTATGAATTAATCACATATATAATATGTGAGGGTTGTTCAAAAAGTTTTCTGACTTTTCTTGTACAGGCATTTAAAATTGTCGTAGACTCTTGAAAATTCAGTATCTTATTGCTATAAATCTTATGAGATGACTGACCAATTTTTATGATTTCAGGTTCAAATCAACAGCTACAGCAGCAATTTGAACACATCCTACTAAAGCCTGATTGTCACAGCTGGTGAATTTCAAAAATCCAATCTGGACATGAGGACACTTTAGAAGAATGATATGCAATAAAATCCTGTTTTCAACTCGGAAAAACTGCCACAGAAACATTTGGAACACTTCAAACTGCTTTTGGAGCATCTTGCATGAATTGGGCATCAGTTTTTGAGTGGCATAAGAGATTCAAGGAAGGCAGGGAGTCTGTGAGGGATGATGAGAAGTGTGGGAGGAGTAAGGAAGTCAGAACACCAGAGTTGATTGGCCAAATAAAGAATTTCAAGCATAAGAACCGTCGTGTGTCTATAGAGACAATAAGTGCACAGTTTGATGTCAGTGTGGGAACTGTACACACAATTATTTGTGAGGAACTGAAGATGCAGAAGATTTGTGCGAAGTTTGTCCCAGGGTGCTCAGAGAAGATCAGAAGGAAAGACGTTGTCATGACAGCAAGGAGATGGTCGAGCTGATCAATTCAGATCCCGCAGTTCTTGATGCTCTGGTGACCTGCGATGAAAGCTGGATCTACTGCTATAACCCAAACTGCTATATACAAACTTTTAATGATCCCTTTTTTTGACAGCACTGGCATGATCTACATGCACTGGGTTCCCACTGGACAGACAGTCAACAAGGAATACTATGTTGAGGTTTTAAGGGAGTTCAGGAAGAGATTCCGTCAGTAGAGGCCAGCACTCTTCAAATCGGGTCAGTGGCATTTCCAGCTGGACAATGTACCAGTCCACGACTCAATCCTTGTCACAGACTATTTGACCAAGATGGGCATCAGACAGTTTCTCACCGTCCCTATAGTCCAGATGTTGCTCCCTGTGACTTTTGGTTATTCCCAAAGCTCAAGGAAAAACTTAGAGGCTGTCGTTATGAGACAATTGAGGAGATAAAAGAGGCTGTGACGAAGGTCATTGACACGCTCACACAAGAGGACTTCCATGGGGTCTTCCAGAAGTTGTTAGAATGGTACAGCAAGTGCATTGCAGCCAGAGAAGATTACTTCGAGGGGGACCAGCATTTCATATGTGTACTATCAATAAAAGTGCCCATAGGAAAACAGTCTGGAAACTTATTGACGGCACCATGTAAATATGTATAAACAAGACTTGGCATTAAATAACCATCAAAGGTTGATATGCCATTAAAACAAATAACCTAACCTAACAGATATACAAAACATGTTTGCCCAGTTGGCTGGGGCTGTAGAATACATCGACTGCAGTTCTGCAGAGGAGTAAGACTCCCCACCAATGAGTGTGCTGGATATGACACTAAACAATCTGATGTTGAGGTTCCAGTAATGCTGGAGCTTTGAGGAATGCAGAGCATCCCTTCATTGCCATCGCTCCCAGGTCCACTGTAGCCTGGAGTGGTAGCACCTAATAGGGCCCTATCTATGGGTCAAATAGAAGTAAACTGTGGTTTCTTGAGTTTACTGTTTTTTGCATTTAAACTGCATATTTATGTTAAACTGAATTGTTTAAAATAGAACTGTTTTGACATTTAAACTGCATACTTATGCTAAACTGAATTATCTGAAATAAACTGATTTCAGATTCAAATCTGTGTATTGCTCAGTTGGCTGAGGCTGTAGGATACACCAACTGCATCTCTGCAGAGAGATAAGACCCCTCCAATGAGTGTCTGGGATATGACACTAAACAATCTGATGGTGAGGTTCCAGTGATGCTGGAGCTTTGGGGAATGCAGAGTACCTCTTCATTGCCATCACTCTCAGGTCCACTGTGGCCCGGAGTGGTAGCACCTGATAGAGCCCTATCTATGGGTTAAATCGAACTAAACTCCATATTTATGGTAAACTGAATTGTTTGAATTAGAACTGTTTGACTAAATTGAATAGCTTGAAATAGAAATATTTTTGACTGTTAAACTGTGTAGTTACATTTAAACTGCATATTTATGCTAAACTGAATTGTTTGAAATGAAACTGTACTTACATTAAACTGAATTGTTTAATATAGAACTGTTTTGACATTTAACTGTGGTAAACAAAATCTATACTTATACTAAACTGAATTTGTTGAATTAAAACTGTTTGACTAAACTGAATAACATGAAATAGAAATGTTTTTGTTAATTAAACTGTGTAATCATGCTAAACTGAATTGCTTGAAATAGAACAGATTATTTATATAAAAATGGATTTGGCATTAAATAACCTACAAAGGTTGATATGTCATAAAACCCAACCGACCAAAAAAATGTTAGAAATCTATGAAATAAGACCACCTACAAAACCTATGCCTTTGAAGAAAAATTTGTCTTCTCACCTTTGTCTCGTGCTCAAGCAATTCATTTATAAACAAAAATGTAAACCTACAAACTATTTGCTAACAACTTGTATATATATAAAAAATATTTGGCATGAAATAACTCACAAGGGTTGATATGTCATTAAACACCAACCAACAAAGGCATGAATCCATCACTTCTCCCTTCAGCTATGAGTAAATAGTAGGGCAAGCTGGGTTCTTTAACCTTGCTATGGCAATCAGCCTAGGAGAAGGGAAACTCTGAATTCAAACCAGCTCCACTTAAAAACTGATCTTGTATCTCACCCTGCCAGTCACAGGGAGTTTGGATTAATATCTACATATGACAGTGGTGCTGAAATAAAAAAAATAGGTTTGGTTTCTTTGTTTTAATGGCATATCAACCTTTGTAGGTTATTTAATGCCAAACCCAGCTTTCTAGAACAACAGAAGTGATGCTATTTAACCCATAGCTGGGAGGATAAAAGGGTTCATACCTTTCCCAAGGGTATTTGTCCGAAAGTGAACATTAAAGCGTGACTGGATTTCGAACTCACATACTACGATTCTGAAGTCCATCGCTTTATCCATTACACCACAAGGACACACCCCCTAAAAAATAGGTTGGTATGGTTAGTTTTGGTCTCCTGCCAACTGTAAAGATCTTGTAGCTCAATTGGTTAGAGCAATTACCATGATAAGATAGACTTTCTGAGACAAATTCAATCAATACTCTATATGAGTTGATTTGGAATGAGTGTTTAATAGTTTGTTTGTTTGGGTTTAATGGCATATAAACCCTTGTAGGTTATTTAATGCCAAATCCATTTTTATACAAATAAACAGTTCTATTTCAAACAATTCAGTTTAGCATAAGTACAGTTTAATTGTCAAAAACATTTCTCTTTCAAGCTATTCAGTTTAGTCAAACAGTTCTAATTAAAATAATTTAGTTTAGTATAAATATAGTTTTTGTTTACACACAGTTAAATGTCAAAACAGTTCTCTTTCCAATAATTCAATTTAATATAGTACAGTTTCAATTTCAAAAACAGTTCTATTTCAAACTATTCTGTTTTGCATAAGTATGCAGTTTACAAATCAAAACAGTTCTATTTCAAGCAATTCAGTTTAGCCTAAGTATGCAGATTAGTTCTATTTAACCCAGAGATAGGGCCCTACCAGATGCTACCACTCCAGGTCAGAGTGGACCTGAGAGTGATGGCAATGAAAGGGTGCTCTGCATTCCCCAAAGCTCCAGCATCATTGGAACCTCACCATCAGATTGTTTATTGTCATATCTCAGACATTCGTTTGGTGGGGTCTTACCCTTCTGCAGAGGTGCAGTTGGTGTATTCTACTGCCCCAGTCGACTGGGCAAGAATGAGTGTTTAAGTAGTTGCATTGAAAAATAAATGAAAGAAATAAGAAATAATGATTGATAGTGCTTTATCAGATTGAAATTTAAGATCATATTTTATCTTAAAAATCTCATAAAAATATGAAGTCATATTATAAACATGGTTTTAATATGCTCATATATACATACATATATGTAATTTGTATGCATGTTATTTCATATCACAGTGTACTTGGAGTTAAAAATTAGATCTTATGGATAAAAGTTACATGAATCTTAAGAACATAAAGAAACTATTTAATATGAACCTAGAGTTAAATAAACAGTCCTTTTTTTTAAATACTTGAATATTATATGTGGTGCTTTAATAAAGATATCAAAAATATAATTTGATGACATATTTGGCTAAAAGTAAAATTAGAGATAACAAAGAAATAAATTACATAAGAAAATGATGAATGTTAAGAGGAAAGGGTTGATTGAAATTGCCACGATACATTACAAGTGGAACTTTTAAAATAGTAGAAATGGAATGATTTAAGCGTAGTTTTAAAAAGTTCTTTCCAACCAGGTGCACTTCTTTTTTTTGTAATATTTTGTTTATACAAAATTGTGAATAGTTTAGATATAAGATGGATGAATTGCTTCAAAGTATTTCTAAGTAATTAATGTCTTTAGTTATCAGTAAGAATAACAGAATAATATTACTAAAAATCCTATGAGGCTTTGGAAAAATATCACAACAAAAGAAGGAAGGAAAGAAACTAAGAAAGTAATAAAAAACAACTAAAACATTGAAAAATACAGGAAATAAAAAATAAGAAAAAACTAACTTGAAAAAAAAAGTCTGGAAAAAATAAGCAAAAGTTATTTAAACAAAAACAAATAAATTAATAAAAAATGTCCTAGAAGATTATAAAAACTTCTCCAAATCTAAAAAGAAGAAAAAAAAATACATATCTATATAAAAAGAAACCCCTGCAATAAACTTAAGATATTTCTACCACTTTACAAAAAAAAATCCCCAAATTAAAAGAAAATTTTTAAAAAAATCCATAAAAAGCCAAAACAAAACAAATTCTTCAAAGATAAACTTCAAGATGGAAAACAAAAATAACTGATTCTTGTGTTATAGAAAATCCAGCTCACATGAAGGTCTACAATTGATGACCCTCTTTTTGAAAAGGCAAAAATTTATGTGAATGGACAGTTTTTCTCTTTATTCTGATTGAACCCCATTGAACTCTCATAAATCATTCAATCAATTAATGAGGAAAGAAAAAAAAAAGAGATTTAAAAGATATCTGTATGTATATAAAAGAAATAAAAAGAAATGTAAGCAAAGATAATTATTACTCTGCAATAAATTGTTCATATGATTTAAAGTCATTTGTTTGAAATGTGGTTTGTAAAAATAAAAATGTTCATTTTTTTGTCTGTGTTTTTTTTGTTTGTTTTTTCTTACTAATTATTTTCTTGAAGAGTGAAAATATATAGAAATGCTTTCTATTTCTTCCCAATTTGGTCCCCAAATGCTTCACTGCACACTTCTTCATACAGCCATTTAGACAATAATAAGAATGTAAAGGGGCAAAAAATTAGATTTGGTAAAAACTTGCTGGTTCACTGGATCTGTTTATTCATGATTTGTCTTCCCTGTTTTTTGGATAAATGCACAGATTGGACAAGGTGGTTGCCTAGAATAGTGAACAAAATCTCAAGAATATTTTAAAAAAAGATCTTAGTGGCTAGTTAATAATTGAATATAGTCATAAAGAGGAAAATTTCTACAATGTTTGACAGAATATTTTGGTCCTTTTATAAATCAGTTAAAATCTATCATGTCTTTTCATTGAAAGAGCAGCAAGGAACTTCAAATGTATCTTGGAACTCATTAGAAATCTTGTTTTTATTAATTTTATAGAACTATATTTAGCATCATTTTCAGTATGGTCTAGAATTTTCAAATGTTTGTATATAAAAGTGATGATTGTAAAGATTTCATTTGACTGTATTAAGAAATCTGGTAAAAATTCATTTGATGTTTTCTAAAAAGAAAAAGATTATTGAGAGTTTTTTTTTTAAAAAAGTGTTTTCACAATTTGACATTATTAAACCATTAACTTTTTGGACATTTTAAAATCATCTTCCAGCCTCCAAGCAATAATGTGAAGTCAGTGTATGTAATGAATATATTTATCCTACCCTTCTACTAGAAGCAGGATGTGACACAAGGTCAATTTTTAAATGGAATTGTGCTGGTTTGAGTTTTCTTTCCCCTAGATGGGTAACCTTATCAAAGCTAAAGAATCTAATCTGACCTACTATTTGATATTATCATTGTACTGAATACTTTAAAAATTAGAAGTATATCCAGTGTAATTTTCTTGATCTTCTTTAACATAAAAATTCTTTATTTCCATATTTGTTTCAAAATATTTGTAATACATTGTAAGTATATTTTTCTATTATATCTGAGTGTTAAATTTTTAAGGATTAGTATTGGAGTTCTTTCTTTGTCAAAGTATGTCTCCTTAAAAAAAGTATTCTGTTAGTAACTTATTTTAAAATGTTATAGTTGTCGTATCTGACCAAACTGGTGTGAACAAATGCTTATTATTTCTATATGATGGTAGTTATAGTTGTTACCAATAAAATACTTTCTAATCCAACTTTGGCTTTTTAAAAGCATAGCTTTTCAGTAAGAAAACAGTAATAAAAAAAAAAGCATTTACTCAATGTCATCAGGCACTGTTGACTTGTGACTATCTTAGCTAATACAGGATGATTTCCTCTTGCGGTAATAGGAAGTACAAACAGTAGAAAAGCTTTAGCTATTTTCCCCTTCATAATCCTTATAAATACAGTTCCATTAAATCAATTTTTATTGAATTCTTTAGAAAGTTCTCTTTTCAAGATGCCTTCAACTTTGATTGCGAAAGTAGAAGAAACAGTCAAGCATAGTACAAAATCCTATCAGAACAAATTTGTTTTTCTCTTCAACCATTTTTTTAAAACCATGTTTCCACTAATTAATTCAAGCAATATTGGCAGTTGCTGACTTGATTCTGTTTAACTGATCATTATCTAATGTATATACTGAATGCCTTTTAAGAGATGAGAAGCATAGTAGGCATTTTATTTTATTTTTCACTTACTGGAGTTGTAATCTTACCTCAGATCATTTTGGGATTTATTTTTGCTTATTTCTTTCTCTTTCTCTCTTTACTTCTGAGAATAGGAACAGGGTATTATTCTTTGATTACTCACCTCTGCCCTTTCCTGTTGCAATAAACACTTATTGCTTTGCCTTTTAGAATCTCTCTCATACACACACACATGCAAAATAATTCGGTCAGTACTTGATCTGTATTTTAGTTCTGCTAATCTTTCTTTTAATGTAATATTTCTCGAATATTTAAAAATAAATAAGCCTGGATTGGTGAAAATATTTGAAAAAATATCAAAATAACACGTTATGTAAGATAAACTCCACATTATGTTCTATGAACTGTTGGTACTGGCATACTGATAAAAATTAAGTTTATTTTTTATGTACTTTATTCAATGTTTTGTAATTTGATTTCAATTTTATAATCATTCATTCTTTTGATGTCTCTACTATTCATTTTTACTTTGAATATCATAAATTTTGAATTATATATTCATTAAATTAGCCTTTAAATGTGTTCTATAAAATTGTTATTGGAATGATATACCTAGTCATATCCTTTCATAGTATTTCTAAGGAGAGTAAGAGTTACTTGGTGATACCTTCTCTTTTCCAAGTAATATGATAAACTGTACTGAGTTACTCCTCCACCATGAGCAGGATGCAAGACAAGGTCAGTTTTTAAGTGGAATATTGCAGGTTTGAATTTAGTTTTTCTACTCTAAGACTGGTTGCTCAACCAAGGCTAAAGAACCCATAGCTAGAGGGAGAATAGATGGAGTCATATCATTTCCAAAGACATTAGTGTAAAGTGAAACACAGAGAGCTTCATCTAGGATTTGAACTAAGGTTGCAATTACATTTCCTATAATGATAATCATTACACGAAGTGCACCTTGGGTTACATGGTACCAGTAGTGAGAGATGATCTCTATTAGTGAATGGCCAAGATAGATTCTCTTTACTATTCTAAATGGTTTTAAGTGCCCAGCTATTTGTCAATAGCTAGAGAAATAAGTAGATTCATGCCTTTCTGAAGAGAATCAGTGCAACATGAACTGCCCCAGCTGGAGTTTGAATTCTGATCACTGATTCTATTCTCCATGCTATAAACTCTTAGGCAACCTACACCTACTTAACCTTTACAGTACACTTACCACATTTTAAATTAAAATTATTTTATTTTTTATGTCTTTTTTATTGTATCAATATTTTTCTTTTTTTTTCCTTCTGTTTTATATCTCTTTTATTTTTTATATATATTTTTAATTTGATTTTTTTGTCTCTTCTTTTTAATCACACTTTTACTCTCAGCATAATGATTTTTGTTTTTATTACATAATTTTAATTTCATTTTGAAGTGTTTATTCTGTTGATTTAAAAAAAAAAAAAAATTTTTATATTTTCAAAAGCTGGATTGAATCTGTATTTCTAAAATGAATGTATTAATATGTAAATAAAATAAAATAAAACCATGCCAACAAAAGAAACCCCAAAAATTGAAATTAAACTTCTGTTCATGTATGGTTTGTACCCTGTTAAAACACTGATTAAAACTAATCATTATCCAATAACAAACATCATTTCCTATCTTGTCTGATATGAATACCTTGCTACCCACATCCTCCTTTTCCCATTCTTCCTCACCTTCTCTCTCTCTGTGTACTAATTGACTTTTTCTAGACAGACCAGGATAAAAGTTGAAAAATGCTCTGAAATAAAGCAAAACATCTACTGTTTCGCCACATATAATCATTATAAATTTTCTTCTCCACATGACGATTTGCTGTAATTGTTTAGGTGAGACATTGAATTGAAATAAAAAGGAAAAAATTTCTTAATTTACCCACAGCAGTGTGGATAATATTTCTTATTTGCAATAATTTTATCAAATTCATACAGATGCTGCTGGCTCTCATCATTGTTGCTGTTGTTGATCATATTTTCTTTTGCACTTGTTATCGCTTTTGATTCAGGTGTCATTCAGTTTGAGTTTTCTTGTTGGGAATTTTATTCAAAGAATACCCTGCATTCTCCAGTGTTATTTAGTATTTCTAAGA
The DNA here is from genome assembly GCA_963585895.1 of Sepioteuthis lessoniana. NCBI lineage: Eukaryota > Metazoa > Mollusca > Cephalopoda > Myopsida > Loliginidae > Sepioteuthis > Sepioteuthis lessoniana. Next base: position 70,809 of record CAUZXS010001320.1, read on the forward strand.
AATTATTTTACTGTCATCTATCATTTTTTTCTCTACTTTGTTAGCCTCATCATTCAGTTTAAAAAAATGGAGGATCAGGTTTCAAATCATTTAAGATATAAATAAAACCTACAATTTGTGTGAATGTGCATCAAGCATGATGGTCGTCGTCATAGAAAAGTGAATTAGTGACTCAAGTTCAAATCTTGGACAAGACTCTTTATATTTCACTTCATGCCAATGCTCTCAGTAAAGGCATGAATTCATCTCTTTTCCTCCCCGCTACGGGTACAGCGTCTCATCAACCGAAAAAGACATCAACACACAGCTAACGAAGGCATGGACAGCTATCGATAGGCTTTCGATCATATGGAAATCAAACCTGACCGATAAAATGAAATGCAGTTTCTTCCAGGCTGTGGTCATGTCGATACTGCTATATGGATGCACTACTTGGACGCTGACTAAACGGTAGGAGAAGAAGCTAGACGGCAATTATACAAGAATGTTAAGAGCAATATTGAACAAGTCCTGGGAGCAACACCCCACAAGGCGCCAACTATACGGTCACCTACCACCTATCACGAAAACTATACAAGCTAGACAAACCAGACATGCTGGACACTGCTGGAGAAGCAAGGACAAGATCGTAAGTGATGTACTCCTGTGGACCCCCGCATATGGCCAATCAAAAGCAGGACGGCCAGCTCGAACATACATACAGCAGCTATGTGATGATATGGGATGTAACCCTGAAGACCTGCCAGAGGCGATGAATGATAGGGAGACGTGGAGAGAGAGGGTCAGGGATATCCGTGCTAGCCGCACAACATGATGATGATGATGATGATGGGTAAATTGTAGGGAGACTGGGTTCTTTAGCTTTGGTCAGCCAACTAGTCTTAGAGAAGGATAAACTCTAAATTCAAAACAGCTCTAATCCACAAAAAACTTGACCTTGTGTTTCATCCTGCTCATGGTGGAGGGGTTGGGTAAATGCATGCGAATGTTCCTTAATTTAAACTACAAAAGATAAAACTGATATGCACAATAAGGTTTCATAGGCATTTGTAAATTACCTTATTTTGTTTTTCATCTACTTTATTATTCTCATCATTGAAGTAAAAAAAAATAATGGAGGATCAGTTTTCAAATTATTCAAGATATAAATTAAACCTACAATTTCTTGAGAGATATGCCAACTATATCAGTTGTTATCAAAGAAATGGAATCTGTGACCAGGGTTCAAATCCAAGACAAGGTTGTTTGCATTTCATTTTGCCCCAGTGCCTTTGAGTAAGGCATGAATCTATCTCTTCTCTTCCTAACTACATGTAAATAGTTGGTTAGAATGGGCTCTTTAACCTTGGTAAGGTAACCAGTCTATTATAAAGAAAACTCTTTAGGAGTTGCCCATGGTGTAACGGTTATTGTCGTTGGAAATGGACATGATGACACGAGTTCAAATCCTGGACGAGACTGATTGCATTTCACATTGCACTTATACCCTTGGGAAAGGTATGATTCCCATTATTCTCCCTCCAACTATGGGTAAATAGTGGGGCAGACTAGGTTCTTCAGCCTTGGTAAGGCAACTAGTCTAGGAGAAGGACAACTCTGAATTCAAACCTGTTAAACTCCGCTTAAAAATTGACCTTGTGTCATATCCTGTCCGAGCGGTGGGGTTGGTAAATATGATAACGCAAACTCTGAATTCAAACCAGCTGTACTTCACTTAAAAGTTGACTTTGTGTCACATCCTGCTTGTGGTGAAGGGTTTGGCTAAATGAATACAATTTGTGTCTCTTAAAAATTTAAGCAACAAAAGATAAAAGTCATGTACAATAAGGTTTTATAGTCATTTATACATTTCTTTTCTTTTAATTTCTTCATTGCAAGTGACCAATAACCATTATTGTTTGGTAAATTCTAAGTATATCTGCTTTGTAATGAAGTAAACTTATCAACTTTTTATAACAAATTCTCAAGTATCCACAGGTTAAGTAACTTTCAAATATCCCTATTTTTTAAAATGTTTATTAGCATCTTTGATTCTTTAATGAAAATAAAAGGAGAATGAATTATTTCATAAAGAGAACTTAATAATATCTACATAATTTCTAACAAATTCTGCAACAATCAGTTTCAGTTCTCTGCTCTCCTTTGGACATTATCAGTGTTATAGAAAAAGGAGACTTGTTGCAAGTATAACTTGCTCTTTTATACCACCATGTGCAAGCCTGCACCCTGGAGAGGTAATATTTTCCAGGTGCAGATTCATGGTTTCCCAAGACTAATGAGCACCTCTAGGCTAACTAAATCAGTACTCTACTGACTGTTTATAAAACAGGGATAGGTTATTTTTTTCCTCTGAAGATAACTGGGATTTTTTAAATAAAGTACTAAATTTTCAATTACCCATTTTCACTTGATCTGATTTGGACATTAATGGTTTAGGACTTTTGTAAAAAGTAAAGTTGGTGACCTTAGTCAAGGGTGACCAGAAGGCTCCCTTTTCTATAGCTACTACAGCAAGGTGTAGGGAGGGTGCTACTCCTTTCCCTGAACTTCTCCACTTTACCCTTGATCTGTACCTTATAATGCTGAGTGTCAAGCAAGGTGGCTTCAAGGACCATTTTTTGAGTCTTTCGTACTCCAGTCACACTATTATGTTCACTTTCAGGCAAATACCTTTGGGAAAGGTATGAACTCCCTTATCTTCCCAGCTATGGGTTAAATAGTACCACTACTGTTCTTCTAGGAGAATGGCTTTGGCATTAAATAACCTACAAAGGTTGATATGCCATTAAACAAACAAAGAAACCAAACTCGACCCAGGATTGAACTCCGGCCTCCCGGACCATTGGCGAACACTCTACTCATTTTTGTTTTTATATATGTGCATATATTGTTTTATAGATCTTTCCAAATCAATCTGTTCTTCATCATTGACTGACCATAGCTTTTAAACAAGATGTAAATAAGTTACAAAAATGATAGCAATTAACATATTTGGTGCTTCATGTCAATTTGATTTGGTTTGATTTGGCTCTATGGCATATTAACCATTTTTGGTTATTTAATGCTAAATCTCTTTTTATACATATAAACAGTTCTATTTCAAACAATTTAGTTTAGCATAAATACTCCACATTCCTCAAAGCTTCCGCATTACTAGAACCTCACCATCAGATTATACATTTAATTCTCATTAGCATCTGTACATTCGTCGCCTGGTGGTAAATTAAACTGAGTTTAATGGCCTTTGAGTATCTTATAGAATAATTGTTGATGAACTAAGCTCACAGATCATATTGTAGTGAATTTGATCTTTGTTGGGTACCTTAGCCTTTTGAAGGACTAAAGGTTAATGAATTTTGGTTGCCTTTAGAGGAGTGGTTAAAAAGAAAATCTTTCACACTGTTATTATTGTTAGTTCTATTCCTTGAGTGTTATACAATTGCAACTTTTTATATGGCTAAGCTAAGCTTATTAGATATCTACTGTATGAGTTACTGTGTCAGTTTAATGTTAGCATGATTTTTATTAGGAGTGTCAGATTTTGATCCAAGTATTTTCAAAGTATAAGTCATCTGCTGTCACAAGCAGTAAGAAATGTTACTTATTCTGCTACCTGTTGTTAAGGTTCTTTCAAATTACCTATATCTTATATAAGATACAATCTTGTTAAAGTACAGATGTCGCTTGTAGGTTTTTTGATATTTGTCGACTTTACCAAGGCCTTCGATTCCATTCACAGAGGAAAGATGGAACAAATCCTACTAGCATACGGCATACCTAAAGAAACCTTAGCAGCAATAACGATTCTCTATAGAAACACCAAAGTAAAAGTACGATCACCAGATGGAGACACAGAATACTTCGACATTGTAGCAGGAGTACTACAAGGAGACATGCTAGCTCTATACCTCTTTATCATTTGTCTAGACTATGTACTTAGAACATCGATTGAGAAAATCAGAGAGAACGGCTTCGAGCTGACAAAGAAAAGAAGCAGAAGGTACCCCGCAAAAACAATTACCAACGCCGACTACGCCGATGACATAGCGATACTGGAAAATACACCCAACCAAGCCGAAACACTACTGCATAGTTTGGAATGAGCAGCCGCAGGCATAGGCCTCTATGTCAATGCACACAAAATGGAATATATGTGCTATAATCAAACGGGTGACATCTCCACTCTAGAAGGAACCCCTCTTAAACTAGTAGACAAATTCACTTACCTAGGAAGCAGCATCGCATCAACTGAAAAGGACATTGACACAAGGTTAACGAAAGCATGGACAGCTATCAATAGGCTATCAATTATATGGAAATCAGACCTAACTGATAAAATGAAACGCAGCTTCTTCCAGGCAGCGGTCGCATTGATACTGCTATATGGATGCACTATGTGGACTCTAACAAAACGGCTGGAGAAGAAGCTAGACGGCAATTACACAAGAATGCTGTGAGCAATCTTGAACAAGTCCTGGCAGCAACACCCCAAAAGACACCAACTGTACAGCCACCTGCCTCCTATCACGAAAACTCTTCAAGTTAGATGAACCAGACATGCAGGACACTGCTAGAGAAGCAGGGACGAACTCATAAGTGATGTACTCTTATGGACCCCCACACATGGCCATGCAAAAGCAGGACGACCAGCACGAACATACATTCAGCAACTATGTGAGGGTACGGGATGTTGTCCAGAAGACCTGCCTGAGGCGATGAACGATAGGGAAAAGTGGCGAGAGAGGGTCAGGGATATCTGTGCTACCAGCACAACATGATGATGATGATGAAAGTACAGATTGAATGAGGGTACCTAGGTTTGATTACAGTTACTGTAAAAAAATGATGAAAACATTAAATCTTGTTATTTTTTTACCTAAAATTTTAGTTTTGGTATTCAATCTCTTCACTGTACTTTAATGACAAGTCAACCTGTCAATGGTTATTTTATGCTTTATGATCATATGTACATTTCTTGTGCTGTTTGTGTAGTTTGCATTGTGTATTACAATTCCATGTAAGAGTGGATCTTGGAGTGAGGGTAATGGAGGAGGAATCCACACTCTTTAGATCTCTAGAACTGGAGCCTCACCATAAGATTCAGTTTAGTGTCATACCCAAGAGGTCCTACCCCTCTTTATGTGAGACAGTCAGTTTATTCAAATCCTTGATGACAAGGCATTGCTGTATTATTACCATTACTAATCACATTCTCAAAACTTACATTCATATAAAATACTTTTAGTTTTAATGTAAAAAACTATGTAAACTGTCAGACTCTACTTCTTGGTACGTAGAGAAAATCATCTCTTTCAATTCTCATTAAAAAAAATAGTTATGAGTTTACACAAATTGTTATTCCAGTTTCAAGGGTTGATTAGATTTATTGAAAAGTGATCTGAGGTCATTCTGGTTAAATGGAAAATAAACAACTTGTTTTATCTTCTACAGAAAGCTTTGAACTATCAAAGGAAATTGTTTGGAAAGTTAATTATATAATATAAGTTTCCATCTTAGTTTTCTCTCCCATAACTTCCTCACTACATCTTATAGTGTGAAAACACCCTGTATCTCAAGAGTTTTAGTTGTTAGCATATACTGTTTGAGCAGCAACTTAACCATTATTATCTACAGAAGATTAATTTAAAAGAACTTTTTAAAAAAACAGCCTTATCTGATGTTCAATGGAAATCTTTAAATATCTGTTTTAAAATGAACAAGTGAGTATTAGATTAATTTCTTCTTTGATTTTTTTCTATCGATTCATGACTATAGATAACAATATAAAATTCTTTCTTTGGGTTTAAAATGTTCAATGGTATGTAAACAAAAGGGTTATTTAACTTTTCTTTTGGCTCATAAATTTTTGTGGATTTTATAAAATTATACAGACAACCATTTTAATGACTTGAAGGAAATAAAGGGCAGGAATATTGACTATTTGAGTGTTTATTGAAAAACTAGTTTGAATGTGAACTTCTCAAGATACCACTCTGTTCTGAACTTATAAAGTAAATATTATGTTACAGGATGCAGGCATTTATTGGATGGCTGGATTTTATGGCATATCAACCATTGTAGGTTATTTAATGCTAAATCCTGTTTAAACATATATATTAAGTATATATGATTTATAAACAAATAGTTTCTTGGTAACATTTTTAAACAAGCCAGAGCTCATTTGTTTGTGCATAATTAAATAGTTATACATATATGATTTGTAAGTGAATAGTTTGTAAAGTTGGCGACCATAATCGAGGATGACCCAAAGGCTCCCTTTTCAAAAGCTACTACAGCAAGGTTTAGGGGAGGGTGCTACTCCTTTCACTGGATTGCTCCACTTTACTCTTGATACGTACCTATTAATGCTGAGTGTTAAGCAAGGAGGTATCAAGTACCATTTTTTGAGTCTTTGGTATGACTCAACCTGGGATTGAACCTCGGTCTCCCAGGCCATTTGTGAACACTCTAACCATTAGACCATTGGATGAGTTAGTTTTTAGTTTGTATGTACTCTTAATTCTAGATGAAGTTGAGTTGATTTATTTGCTAACAAGTATTGCTATTGTTTGCACCCAGTTAAATGGTTTCAAGTATTGCCACATAACACTAATAATTCACTTTAACATAAATCCTTTGTTTGCGCACAGTGAAGTGTTTTCAAGTATTGCTCTCACTAATAGTTTTATTTGTACACAGTTAAATGCTTTCAAAAATTTCTATTCCACACTATTCATTCATTTGCACACAGTTAAATGGTTCCAAGTATTCCTATCTAACTTGAATAATTCTATTTAGTATTAATCATTTGTTTGGATACACTTCAACTAGTGCTTTCTAACATCAATAATTTTATATGTACACAGTTAAATGGTTTCAACTAATGCAATATAACAGAATTCAGTTTTAACATCAATAATTTGTTTGCAAATAGTCAAACAGTTCTACCTGACACATAGATAGGACCCTATCAGGTTCTACCACTATAAGTCAGAGTGGACCTGGGAGTAATGGCAGTGAAGGATTACTCAATATTCCCCAAAGCTCTCGGATTATTGGAGTCTCACCATCAGATGGCTTAGTATCATATCCAGGACACTTGTTGCGGAGGGGCTACATCTCTGCAGAGATGCAGTCGATGAATTCTACAGCCTCAGCCAAACGGGTTAGCAAACATTTATATGTTTATACATATGTATATTGCTTATATATATATATATATATATATATATATATATATATATATAAAGCTTAGTTTAGATTTGTGACAAAATAACTTCTCAATAGGCAGGATGTGACACATGGTCAGCATTTAAGTGGAGTAAAGCTGGTTTGAATTCTGTTTTCTTTTTCTTTGACTGGTTATCTAATCAAGACTAAAGAAACCAGTCTGCCCTACTATTTACCTATTGCTGGAGAGATTGATTCATGTCTTTCCCAAGAGCACTAGTGCAAAATGAATTAAACAGCAAGTATGGAGAACCTATTAAGGATCAAACTCATTACTCAGTCGTAATCTATTTGTTTGGTTTGGTTTTATGGTATTTGTAGGTTATTCAATGACAAATCATTTTTATACATATAAACAGTTCTATTTCAAACAATTTAGTTTAGTATAAGTACACAGTTTAGTTTTATTTGACCTGTATATAGGACCCTATCAGGTATTACCAGTCCAGGCCAGAGTGGACCTGGGAGTGTTGGCAATGAAGGGGTACTCCACATTCTCCAAAGCTCCAGCATTACTGAAGCCTCACTATCAGATTGTTTAGTGTCATATCCTGGACACTCATTGGAGGATTCATACCCTTCTGCAGAGATGCAATCAGTGTATTCTGCAGCCCCAGCCAACTGAGCCAGAATTTATTTGAGTAGCTATCTTGCTGACCTACATATGGAGTGTGATATAGATATGAAAATGTTTGTTATTATATATATCCACCCATATTCATTTCTTAGTCTATCACCATTATATTTGTGTAAACATTTAGCTCATACTTATCTCTAAATGTACATTTTATATATTGTAAAATATGTTTCTATACAATCATATCTGAGAATTTATCTATTTGATATTTAAAATTTTACAATTTTTTTCAAATTCTTCTTGTTAAAATAAAAGTATAAACTGATTTATCATTCATTTATTTCTAATTCAGACATAAAATATCCAAACAGATAATTGCACTTTGTGATTATCACCTTTTTCTTTCCAGAAAGTAAGCAAAGTAAGCTTTTAGAAAAAACATATTTTAAGGAACCATTCTGTTTTATGATTTATACAAAGGCTTCTTTTTCTTTTTTCTTTTTTTTTTTTCTTTGTTATCATAGATTTTACAATGATGTATTTATCACTGTTAGCACTGGTTATGAAAGGTGTAGATGTCCCTTTTAATATTCTCTTCAAACCAATCATATTCATATCAGTAGGACTAATTAAAGAACCAATGTCTTTACCAGATGAACCATAAGAGCTTGCAATCCTTTCCAATGGTAAAACTTAACATAGAAATTGTTCTGTATGTCATGAAAAGGTTGACTCTTCCTGACACACCTCCTCTACAGGGTATGACTTGTTCAGTTTTCCCAAGTTTTGTTCAAATTTTGTGTCACTGACATTAACAGTTTCAAAGATTTCTGAAATGAAGTAAGGCTTATTGAGATGCCTTTTCTTCATCTCTTTTGTGAGATCTATTTGCTTTGAAAAAAATAAAAAAGGAAAATAATATTCATGGCAGCAATTGTAAGAGAAGAAAGAAAAGGTTTTGCTATTTTCAACAATATGTTATGAATAAGATTCAAATGAAGTGAGAAGAGCAATATAAAGGATATCAAAGAAATAATAACAATGAAAATTATAATAATAATATCAAAACTATATGATCAACAGATAATAAAGAAAGCATGATCATGGTGATGTTTATAAGTATGAAATAAGAAGATGGTGCAACATTTTGGACATTAACAAAGATGATAAAATTAATTTTAAAAATATTAGTGGTAGTGGTAAAAGTGATGATGATGATGATGATAATGATAGTGATAATAAAAACATATAGAACATTTATAAAATTAATTGAATGCCAGTCCTCTAAATAATATAATGAAATAATTTTTAATATTGCTTTATTGTTGTTTTGTTTTTGTTTCCCATTCCTCTGTCTCCTCTTTTCAAAACATTTCATCTTTTCAATGTACATTTGATCTTCTATGTCATTGGAAACAGGGTCCTCAGTATATAAACTCTATAGAATCCATGTTAATTTTTCAATCAAGCTAATTAAATTTTAAGGGATGAAAAAAAAGGGAAAGCATCGTCGATTTGCTAATTATTTTGGCATATTTTACTCAATTTAAATAATTTTCTAAGGAGTTAAAAAAAGAAAAAGAAAAAAAAACCTTTCTTGATTTCCTTTGTTTTATTATGTTTATGTATTCCTCTTATGCATAATCTATATATATATATATATATATATATATATATATATATTTGATATAATGAGTATCCATGTAATTTGTGATATCATAGGTAGGATTTATTAAATACATCAAACCTTTCTTTCACTTTAATGATTATATTTTATGGCACACCAAATTCTGGCTGTAAGGCAAAAAATGAAACAATCACAATTTACTAGTTGCTTTTTAACATAGTATTTGGATGCAGGATTTTACCTTTTCTTATCACTGCCTTATAGATTTTATCTTTGCCTCAATACTCTTTCTTGTTTTAGTCATTTACTGCACTACCTGGTTGTAAAGAAGATAAATATGCTGATTAAACTCTAAATTTTGCAGTTGCTTTAATTTAAAATTTGTTTTAGCAAGTTTTGGTTGCCAGTCTATATGATATACATTGAAAAAGAAAAGTAAAAAAAAGATTCAGTAGTTAAGAATTAATTTAATTATTGACAAGTAAATAATGGATGGGATTTATTCATCTCTACAGTAATGTTAGGTAATGACAGAAGGGAAAGTTTACTTACTGGGAAATGGTAATAAAAATTGTCCTAGCACTAATAGCTTTTCTACTTAAAAAGTGAATAGGGATATTATTTATCTAATTAATATGGAATATTGTTAGACTTAAAAAAGCAACTGTGTAAACAATCTTGAACAAAGTAGATTCTTCTCCAACTTAAGTAACTTTTGCATTGTATTATCCAGTGAATGTTTACTTATTATATCGGTAAGAACTCAAAATTACTTATATATACAAATTACTTATATATACAATTATAATTACTTATATATACAAATTACTTAAATATGTCTGCCTATGTGTATGTATATAAGATTATTATTTTTTCCCTAGGAATACGAACTTCAGTTTGCGGCAGTTGAAGCAAAATATCAGGAAGAGAGACAAAACAGAGCCAAATTAGAAGAAGAGATGTTCAAGTTAAAAGAATTTTATGATTCTAAACAGTTAGCATTAGATGGCCAACTGGCAGAGTTACCCGCCATGGAAGGTAAGCATGTTTTTCTTTATCATGCTATTTTTATATAAATTTCTATATGATTTTATTAAATGCCAAAAGGATATGGAGAAATCTACAAGCAATTCTGACTGGCCAGGTTTGTTTGTTATTAACACTGTGTATGAATTTTGATATATTATGTTGTAATTTGCTATCCTCCTCTTGATTTAATGAACATTCTTATAATTTAAGATATGGAAATAAAAGATGGAAATGATCAAATAATTTTACTTTGAGGGATGAGGAGTATTTGTCAGTTGGTTTCTTTTCTTTGGAAATTAGTCATATGCATAAACACACATAGGTATATATGTATTAAATACATCAAGGAAGTAATAAGACAGATTGTATAAAAAAACTATTAACTTAATTACAAATCAACTTCAAAATTAATCTCTTGGGAAGTCACAGATGTTATTCACACTCCTAGCAACTGATACTGCCATCAATTTTAATTGTGTGGTGTAATTGTTATCGTCGTAGGAAATGAACACGGCGACACGAGTTCAAATCCTGGACGAAACTCATTGCATTTCACATAGCACTAATACCCTTGGGAAAGGTATGAATCCAATTATTCTCCCTCCAGCTATGGGTAAATAGTAGGACAGACTAGGTTCTTCAGCCTTGGTTAGGCAACTAGTCTAGGAGAAGGACAACTCTGAATTCAAACCTGTTAAACTCCGCTTAAAAATTGACCTTGTGTCATATCCTGCCCAAGCGGAGGGGTTGGTAAATAGGATCAATTGTTTTATCTTGACTTGTTTCATATTCTTGAAACTTCCTAAATGGTGACCAAACTGCTGGAAATAGTCATAAGAGCTTAAATTGGAGTGTAGAAGAGGCTGTGATACCACAAGAATATTCTTTGTGGTCAAAAGCTCATTCACAGTGTTTGGTATGTTTTTTTTTAAATTTTGTGTTTGATTTTTGTGACACACTTGACCAAATATATATATATTATTACAAGTAATAATTCCAGATAATTCATTTGAGAAGCAAACTTGAACTGAATGGTCAAGGTTAACATTGATCAACTGATTTTCAGTTAGGGTGGCTAACCTGAAAACAAAAAAAAAATCAGTCTCATTACTTTTTAAACAAGCTTTGTATATAAAATATATAACATATCCATTTACCTAACATATTCTTGATAGTGCAATTTACTTGACTTTAGATTTAAAAAATGAAGATAACTCTATTTCTGTATCAGTATGTTTGATAACAGGCTCAACATTTGTGATTCCACTTTGGACTATGTGCTTTCTGATTCACTTTTTTACAATTACTAGATTGATTGTTATAGTTGAGGTTGATTTAAAATCAGTAATTTTTTATGGTTGGTAATTTTTAAATAATGAGCTTCACTAACATGCCAACTCACATGATATCTCACTCTTGTGATTTTTAGCTTTCTGCTTTATTTGTCTCACCAGACTGATTACTATAGGAAAGAGTTCTTGACCCATATTAGAAATTAGTTTTCCTTCTCTTTGTTGAATTTAATGTGTATTCATAAATGTAAGATAGAAATTTTAAACCGTCACTATTTTCTGTTATGTTTGAAGAAAACTTAAAAGCATTAGTTGTTCATTAGCAGTTGATTAATGATATACCAGTTTTATAAACCAAGTTTAAATATCTGACTATCCAAGTTTCATTTTCAGCCTTTGTTAACAGGCAAAATTAACAGCACACTTGCTTGGGTAGAGATTATTTTAAAAGTCTTTTTGCCTGGAAAATTGGAATTAAATGCAATAGATTTCATTTTAATCTACCAAAACTGGGAGGAAACACAATTTAAATGTCATTTCAGATTTTAATGTCTTTTGACCCTTTTGCTGTTCTGTTTCTCATAAACACCATGGCCATTCCTTAACCTCCACCCTGGCCTGGCCAAAACCTCTGCCATTCATTTCAAGAAAATAGGAAGTCCTTTGGTTTCACTAGTAATGTTTCCGGCAATTTTCTTGTCTTCTATTTCTTTACAGAGACAAAAATAAATAATATTAGAGGTTAGGGAAGAATTTATGCTCAAAGAAGGAAAAAGAAAAGCTCAAGTAAATACTTCCCCACCTCTTACTAAAAAGCCAACAAAATAAGTGACTTATTGAGAAAGATGTTTCTTGAAAATTTGCAATTGCAAATCAAATGCAGTTGTCATTGTTGTTGTTGTGAGAACACAAACCTTATTAGATAATGTTGATTAGGCACTGAGGGCTTTGGCTGAGGAAGAGGTTGTCTTTTTCAAACAAATTCTCATTGACATGGAAGCAAGGACCAAAAAGTCCTAAGAGTAGAAATAGATCACCTGAAGCCAATTTTCAGCAAGTATCAAAAGGTTGATGTGAGCTCTTCAATGCAGAAATGGGGAAGGGTGATGAAAAATGCAAAACGTGTGCAGGAAAAAAAAATCTGACATTTTTACCTGGAGCAAAATTTCTTATTGCTTTTACTAAAAAAAAAAGTTCATAATTAAAATGGTGAATTATTTTTCAACAATCTTCGCCTACTCTTTACAACCCCTTGTGCCTACATCAGATTCTCTTGACTTGTATAAATGAAAATATACAACAAGTTCTGAATCTCTAACTCTTTTTTTTTTTTTTTTTTGTGAATGTCTTGTTTTTTCTCTATTTTGTCTTTTTAAAAAAATCTTTTTAGTTAGTAGTTTTTCTTTTCAGTATCTCCTTTTTTTTTTTTTCAAATTATTTGGGATATTTTGCTATTTTTGTTTATAAAGTTATCTATATTTAATTTTTTGAAATTTTCTGTTTACTTTTTTGGCAATTATTTTATTATATTGTGATTTATTTTTGTTTTTCATTTCTTAAATACTCTGAAGTTGTTTTTTTAACTGGTTTCTTGCTTCTTTTACAGGATTTGAGTTTTTATCATTTATTTATATAATCTATTTAGTTTTAATTTAAAGAAAATTCTTTTCTCTACTCATTTTACCAAACTCTAATTTTATGTGTAAGGAAGAAAAACTAAATGAATAAAAAAGCAATTTAAAGTTTAAAATAATATAAAACACAAAAAAAAAATAATTACCGTAAACCAGTAAAGTTGGTCAGGTAATGGTATTTTCTGCTGGGACCAGCAGAAGAAAACACCATTACCCATACCAACTTTACTGACTTTCAGTAAATATATATATATATTTTAATGTTTTCTTCCCACCATCCTGGAATTTCCTTTGGTCACCATCTCATATTTACTTCCTCTTGCACAAAATTGATTGCCACCAGCAATTCTCTAAAGATAAGTGACTAAAACGAAGGGATCCCTTTTTAGGATTTTAATTTGTTTTTATGATTTTAAAATATTAACACCATGCACATGCTTTTTAAATGAATATATATATATATATATATATATATATATATATTTGTGTGTATATATATATATATATATATATATATATATATATATATTTGTGTGTATATATATATATATATATATATATATATATTTGTGTGTATATATATATATATATATATATATATTTGTGTGTATATATATATATATATATATATATATATATATATATGTATACACACATACACATGGATAAAGTATCATCTAAAAATTATTACACACCTAAGGAATTTTTTTATTAAAAGTTAATTTCCTCCTAAACCAAAGATACGAGAATCCTATTTCCAGTGGAATATTATATCAAAACAGATATTTAGTTACAAAACTTTGTCATCAAAATATGAATATGTGGCAGTCCAAAAATAAGTACTCTCCTTGTAGATATTGATTAAATTCTGTTTTTGGTTACAAAAGTGTAACAATTTTATTTTTTAGCTATAGAGTTTCAATGCTGTTGAATACTATGTATTTTGGTTTTAAAATATTGGAAGAAAATAAACTTTTTATTAAAAATAATATGGGGCATTATTTATGAATGAATGATACTATATGTATTTGTATATAAGTAAATAAAATGACATTCATCTGCATAAATGTGTGTTAACTTGACAAGAGACTATTTTTAAATATGATTAACTTAAGGTTGAATTTGATTACTCTTTTCTTGCTTAACTGTGGAACCTTTGGAGCAACACTGATACTTGTTAATGTGCCAAGATACAGGGAAATGTGACTTCATGCCTTTCTTTGCAATCTGAGCAATCATCATGTTAACTGTAAATTCCTTTGATAGAATCCATTATTTAAGGCCTTATTTACACTTACATATATGCAGAGGGCATTATACATTTATGTTGACACATTTTAAAATGTATACTGATATGCATTGGCCATCAAATATATGATATTGCTTTATCCTTGTAAAATCTAACATTTTCTCTTGAATGAGGTTATTATAGATATTGGAAATTCATTGAGTTAAAACTGTGCCTTACCTTCACTCTTCTATATAAACTCCCAGAAAAGTTTTGAATTTTTTTTGAGTCAGCCAAGGTAAATGGAGTAAGATTGATAATTTTGGATGTTTGAGATTCTTTGGATATAAATGAAACTGTAGGAAATTTATCTAAATATTTCACTTATTATAATGATAATTAAAATAGCATGAATCAAATTATTTGTGGAGATCTTTTAAGTACTTTTCAACTCCATATTTATATCTAAATATTGAGCCTTCACTATATTGAAATTATTCTACTGGTAGGAATTTTATTCATTACTGGATATTTCTGTTAAAGTTAGTAGTGTCATATTGAAGTGATTATGTTTTTGAAGCTCTACTGTATAGACAAATTTTCTGGCTTAAAATAATTCAAGTGAGTTTTAATTCAATAACCCATCTCTAATCTATTATTTCATCATTACTTCATTAGGATGATTATTCTTACTATTTTACTTTTTTTTATATCATTGCTCATTTGCTTTTTGGAATAAGTCAATATAAAATTTCATTATTTTCTGCTCCCTTTGATTCTTATTTAATATAATACAGTTAAGAAACGAATAATTCATCAAAGAACTTGTGTATGAGTCTTCTATAATTTACTTTTCTTTCCTGTCCTTCAACATTCTTATTGACTGATGTGGTCTAGTGTTTATAATTAACAATACTCATGGTGCTTGTATCTATTTCAGAAGATAATGAAAGGATTAAAAGTAAATAAAATAAAAATCTTCTTAAATAGTCAGCTTATGACCAACCTAATTTCCAGCTATGAAGGAGGCTGACAAGTTCAATATGATGATGTCATATCTGCTTTTGAATACTTTTTTGACCAATGTGATCCAAGGACCACAAGAGAAACTATGTTGCAAAATAAACTTCTTTTGGTCACATTCTATGAGAGTATCTTGGTCCGCCTTTTCAGCCAATTCTCATGTATAGATTAGTCTGTCAGTCATAGGAAATTCAAGTTACTTCTTGTTTCCAGATTCAGAGTATTTTACTCGAATATTGATGCTTTATACATATCTATGTACATACTTGAGGTTAATGAAGAAACAAGAGAACTTATTTTGAAGAGTTTGGGATCAGTTTTTAGAATTTTTTGTGCATCATGAATTATAAATTAACTATGCTTCAATCACAACTCTTAACTGGAACTGAGTTGTTATCGGATAAGCAGATATTTAATGTACATGCGTTGTTTTGATGCTGCTAGAAGGTTCAAAGAAAGCCATTCTGTATTACAGTTTTTTTAAGATAAAAGATAAACTGTGAAAAGCTGATGTACATTCTGCAAGTGATAGTGCATAGATAGGGAAACATTCTTACAATTGTGTATTTATTTTATTCATGTTTATTTTATATTCTGGAGAAAAATTATATCAATGTTTAACAGCCTCTGGTTTTTCATATATATTTTGAGAAAGTCCAAGTCAATCTTATTGAATAAAACTTATTCCAAAGAGAATATTTTGCTAAAATGTATCATGATATTCAGTCAAGTGTATACAAAGAAATATAAAAAAGTATTCATATATCATTATCGAGTCATACTAGAAACATGGAGTCCCTTTACTCTCTCCTTTTCCCTCCATCTATTCATTACACCTGGCAAGTCTTCTAGACAGCATCCTGTGTCCATAGAGGGCTGATGTATGTAAGTCTTTGCTGGTTAGCCAGCACTGGTTTGTCCATGTGTAGTTCATAGCATAACATCACTTCTGAGTTTGTCCTTACTTCTTCAGTACCCAGCATGCCTTGTTCATCTTACTTGGATGGTTTGTGAGATGGGAAGTAAGTGGCCATACAGATATTGTTTCGTAAGGTGCCACTCCTAGAATTTGTTAAAAAACCACAAGTAACATTTTTATGTGGTTCCCACCTAGTTTTTTTTCTCTGAGTGCTTTGTTAATGTCAAGTTGGTGCATTCATAGTGTAGTACTGACAAGCCCACAGCTTCAGAAGAATCTCATTTTGTTTCATCAGTGAAATCTGATTTCCATATGAAATGTCAATAGTAGTCCTTGCCTTTCCTATGTGTATGTTGATATCACCTTCAGTAGATGTGATGTTGCTGCCAAGGTATGTGAACTCGTCTACTATTTTCAGGAACTTGCTGCCTAAACTTGGAGATGGCTATATCTTGTTTAAAACACATGACTATATATGTATATATGAATATGTCATCTCTACTTGTATATCATTGTGTGCAATTAGATATATCTTAGTATTTAGATATTTGTTTTTGTGTATATAGAGAAAGAGACTAAGATATTTATATAACTCGTGAGTAAGTAAGTTGGCCGACTGTAGTCAAGGGTGACTCAAAAGCTCCCTTTTCAATAGCTACAACACTGAGGTGTAGGGGAGGGGGATACATCTTTCACTGGATTGCTCCACTTACCTTTGATCCACAACTTGCTGAGTGTTAAGCAAAGAGGCATCAAGTACCATTTTTTGAGTCTTTGTGATGACTAGACATGGAATTGAATTGTAGTCTCTAAGGCCATTAGTGAATACTCTATTATGCCAATGGTGGAGGATTTATTGAATAGGTTAAAATTTTCATTCATTTGATTGTTACAACATATCTAGTGATGAAAAAAAATGAAACAATTATGATTCTATCTTAGCATAGACTGTATTTGAACTTGGTATATGGAAGCACCATTTCAGCTTTTCTTGTATCTCCACTGACTTTAGTGCTATGCCACATTTTTTTCTTTTTTGTTTATTAATTTTCTAACTAGCAAATCATTTTTGATATCTGGGAAAAAATAATGATTTAACAACAATTTCTGTAATTTTTAACCTAAAATTAATTTGAGTATGTTTATGTTATTCAAGTTGTATGTCATGAATTAAAAGTAAGGAAGAAAAGGATTGTTAGTGGTTAGTAATTAATGTATACATTACTGACAAAATTGTTGGTTGGTTTTGTAAGCAATTATAGGGTTTCAAGTCATTAATGATAATAATCATTTGTAAACAATTATAGCTTCAAGTAACTGTTCTTAATACAAGTAATTTATATACAAGTATATGCTTCTACTCCTATTTAATAATAATAATAATTTATTTGTAGAGTTATATGGTTTCAAGTATTCCTATCTAATACAAATATTTTTCTAAGCATTTCTATCCACTACTAATAATTTTTAAGTCTATTTTTCATCCCCATATAACAGATATATCACTTTGAGTCTGAGTGGACCTGAGAGTGATGGCAATGAAGAGGTACACCACATTCCTTAGTGCTCCAGAACTGGAGCCTTGACCTCCTGATATAGTTTAGTGCCATATCCAGGACAACTGACTCAATAGGGGCATTTTATAACCTTTTTATATTACTGCATATAAAGATATATGTATGTATCACAGTTTTCAGTTTCTTCATTGAATTTCTCTATTTTTTCATTTCAGATTGATCTACTTTTTCTTTTTCATCAATAAAATTTCCACCTCTTTTCTCTTTCTTTTTTCTCTTACATTTTTTTCTTATTTTAGATCTCTTAATCTTTTTCTTTTAATGCTCCTTTTTTTAAATTTCTCTCTTACTTTCTGACCATATTTATTTTCTTTAACTTTCTCTCTCTTCAAATTCTTCTATATTTCCTTTCTCCCACCTTTACTTTCTCTACCTCTCCTCATTTTATTCTCTATCTTTCTCCTCTCTTTCTCTCTCTCTTCTTATAGTCAGTGTCTTTATCCCATTGTTAGTTTTTATTTCACCCTCTCTTTCATTTATTCTTTCAGCCTGAAGCTTTCTATTTAATTCTTATCACTCTTGATTTCACCTTCTTTCTCTTTTATTCCTCCCAGATGCTGAATACTATTGACAGTTCATCTCTTTATGTTTTATTCTTATAATTTTTCCTCCTGAAACTCTTTTGTTCTTGCTTTCATTTGATTGGTGGTTGGATATTTTTGAATGGATTAATCAGTGCTTCTACAGATCAGAATGGTCAAATCCCATCATCTCTTTGTTGTCGGTTCCACCTTTTTGCCACTGTATCTTTGCTGTGGTGACGTGTAAAATTTTTCATTGCTTGATCTGACAAATTCTATTGGAATCCTCAATGCGTAGATCTTGTGAGATCAAACTAATGTCAGGCATGCTCTTCTTTAAGACAAAGTCCAAACTGCATTTTTAGAAATTAAAAATGAAGCACTTCCGTAATTTTCCTGGATTTCATTTGCAATCAAAAGCATTTATCACTCAACTCTTCACTTTGCACTAATTGACTAAGTGACATTCTCTGTGAGTCTTTCTGTGTAGCAACACCAACCTCACCATCTTTGGCCACATTTCCAAGAGTTGAGAGAGGGAGAGTGAGCATCATTTATAATTTGGTAATATTTTTTTTGATCCAACACTTCACTGGATTTCAGTTTCTTTAATTACTATCTTTTTTTATTTATTCATTATTTATTTATTTGCTTTCATTTTTATTTTGTAAATCTGCAGAGAAGAAGGTTGTCTGCCATATATTATTGGCATCAATAGTGACTGGAGGTTGTTAAGTGAACATGTAGAATGATCTCTTAGATTTTTCTCTTTTCGCTTATTTTTCTTTAACTTTCCGATATTTATTCTCATTTCAGGCACTGGAAACTATGCAATTATTCTGTTTATTTGCTTGAAAAATCTATAAATATATTTACTAGATGATAATTAAAAAGAGGCTTACTTTTAAGCTTGGGCCTGAGTTAATGAAGTGTTTAAGTGCTTATAAAAGTCAAGCTATCCATTCCTTTAAATAAAAAGAAATAAGCATTTATGTATTAGACGGCTCAAAAGTTTTTTAAATAAAAATAATTGACAATTTTTCAAAATTTATAACTTGAAATTTATTAAACTCTACAGAATTTTTTCATTATCTTTTCTTTTCTTTCAGGCTACTACATGATCCTCTTAAAAAGTTTTATCTTTCTCAGCATATAAATACTTCAGGTGTCTTTTGCAGTCTTCTAGTGAATTATTGTTTTTACATTAAGGATATTCTATTAAAGATTTAAAAGATAATAATCTGAAGATATAATATCTGACAAAAATAGGTAGATTAGTGATAATTTCCCAAACAAGCCATTATAACTTTTGTCTGGCCATCAAAGAAACACATGATTTAGAACTACACTGATGATAGAATATTATGGTTTTTCTCTTAACTAATTTCAAATAGTTTTGTCAGTTGCTGCCTTCAATTGTTTTAATAAAGAGCAATACTTATTTCAATAACTTTTTTGGTTCTCTAGAACAGTGGTTTTCAAACTTTTTGGAGCTGGAGCCCCTTTCAATTTTTAGGATCTATATTGTGGACCCTCATATAGATAAAGATGAAATCTCAATGATTCCCATATTAATATGAATGAAATTTACCCAAAATGTTTAATGAAAACCACATCCAATATTTACATTGAGTAATGACATTTAATGGACATGCTTGATTTGCTTGGCTCAAATTGTCAATTTTTCGAGTTATTTTTGACAAAGATACACACAATTCACTTTGCACAACAACTCTAGATCTGTATTTGGCCATCCTATTGGTAACTGCTGAAAATGCTGTTTTGCATAAATATGGTGTTGCAGAAAGCAGCAGTATTTTGACTGCTTTTTAAGACAATAATGGATACTCAGAAGCCACATTTAGCCAACATTTTGGGATTAGTTGCTGTTTAAACTGAATTTTCATTGGTGTGTACTAGTAGTAATTTACTAAGCCCTTTGTTTCAAAGCGGCACGAGGCCGAATGAATGGGGCACCCAATGAGACTCGAACTCACTCTTGCAGGTTTGCTAACCATTAAACTACGCGAGGTATCCTCAGGTGTGTAGTAGTAACTAGGAATATGAATTTCTGGTTCTATTGCTTATAAGATAATATAATTTTCAAGAGACCTTTGCAGCATCTGTGGATCCCTGGTGTTGATGTTATCAAACTAATGTCAGACATGCTCTTCTTTATGACAAAGTCCAAACTGCATTTTCCAGACAGTTTCCAGACAAAGTCCAAACTGCATTTTCCAGACAGTTTCCAGACAAAGTCCAAACTGCATTTTCCAGACAGTTTCCAGACAAAGTCCAAACTGCATTTTCCAGACAGTTTGAAAACTACTGCTCTAGAAGCTGATCCTTCCTAATCCCATTGAGCAATGGTCAACTGAAAAGTTCATATATTGACCTAGATAGTCTCATGGAATATGCCTAGTCAGCTGGGGCTGTAGAATATACCGACTGCATCTCTGCAGAGGGGTAAGACCACCCCAAATGAGTGTCCTGGATATGACACTAAACAATCTGATGGTGAGGTTCCAGTGATGCTGGGGCTTTGGGGAATGCGGAGTACCCCTTCATTACCATTGCTCCCAGATCCACCCTGGCCCAGAGCAGTAGCACCTGATAGGACCCTATCTATGGGATAAATAGAACTAAACTGCATACTTATGCTAAACTGAATTGTTTGAATTAGAACTGTTGGAATAAACTGAATAGCTTGAAATAAAAATGTTTTTGACAATTAAACTGCGTACTTACATTAAAACTGCATACTTATGCTAAACTGAATTGTTTGAAATGGAAATGTTTTTGACATTGAAACTGTACTTACATTAAAATGAATTGTTTAATATAGAACTATTTTGACATTTAACTGTGTGTAAAGAAAATCTATACTTATACTAAACTGAATTAGCTCTGTTTGACTGAACTGAATAGCTTGAAATAGAAATGTTTTTGACAATTAAACTGTGTACTCATGCTAAACTGAATTGTTTGAAATAGAACAGATTATTTATATAAAAATGTGTTTGGCATTAAATAACTTACAAAGGTTGATATGCCATAAAACCCAAACAACCAACCAACCAACTCATGGAATATGACCAAATGAGGTTTATTTTTCAATATAGTCTCCCTTGTGGTCCACACACTTCTTCTATCAGCGTTGCAGTGTTTGGATTTTATTGGTCAAAAGTAATCAACAGCAGATATAACATCATCATATGAACTTTTCTGCCTACCCTCATATATGAATCTTCATCTACTTGGGGTGAAGACAAATCTTTAGTACGGTGGTGTTGGTTCATTTCACTTGCATCTTAATCTCTTGGTTTCCATATTACTGCAAATTATCCACCTTTTCTTGCTCATCACAATTTCTTGAAGAACTAGAATATTTTCAATATAATGAAGATGAGAAAATATGGTTCAGTAAGTTTAGAAAAAAAAAACTTATATGGAAATCATGCCTCAAAGCAATTAAGATAATAAAGCTGGTGCAAATTATTTTCAGCACCTGATTTTGTTATTTTGATATGTCAGCTATTTTGCTCATTGTATAACATTGATTATTCTTAAATAATATCTTAGTTTAATTTTTAACACTTTCAACTGGTCTACTTGACTGTAAAGCAACATTCAGCAAGAAATCTTCAGTATAAAACTTTGTAAACTACATTTGATATCTTCCATAATTCACAATACGTTCTCCATAAATGGTACTAATCTGGTTTTATTTTTGTATTTGAGTCATATTTTTACCTTTCTAGAACTAAAAAAAAACATGATATATTAAAATATGACTTATTTTCTTTTATCATTTGTGTTAGAATTGATAGATATATCAAAATATACCAATTTTGATACATCTAAAAACAATAAATCCTGATAGCATAAGTTCAGTTGCCCAGTCAACTAGGGCTGTAGAATACACTGACTGCTTTTCTGCAGAGGGGTAAGACCCCT
Source organism: Sepioteuthis lessoniana (assembly GCA_963585895.1). Classification (NCBI taxonomy): domain Eukaryota; kingdom Metazoa; phylum Mollusca; class Cephalopoda; order Myopsida; family Loliginidae; genus Sepioteuthis; species Sepioteuthis lessoniana. The sequence goes on from CAUZXS010001320.1 coordinate 93,423, forward strand.
CCCCCAACAAGTGTCGATGATATGACACTAAACAATCTGATGGTGAGATTACAGAAATGCCAGAGCTTTGGGGAATGCTCCCAGGTCCACTCTGGCTCAGTGTGGTAGCACCTGATAGGGTCCTATATATGAGTCAAATAAAACTAAACTCAATATTTATGCTAAACTGAATTGTTAGAAATAGAACTGTTTTGACATTTAAACTGCATACTTATGCTGAACTGAATAGTTTGAAATAGAACTGTTTATTTGTATAGGAATAGATTTGGCATTAAATAACCTATAAAGGTTGATATGCTATAAAACCCAAACAAACAAACATAAGTACAAGTCCATGTTTAATAGTTGCATGGACTTTGAGCATTGCTATAGATTTGGAATGTGATACTGCCTTTCAAGTCTAGCCTCCAGATCTTATGATCTGGTCAGTTAATTCAATAAATGGTTACTTTTGAAGAAAAATATTTACCGGGCACATCACCATAAGCTAGAAAAGTATGAAAACCTGTAAGAGCAATGTGTACAAAATGGCTGGAATACCTATGTATTTTAAGATGGGTTCTGAAGATTTATTATTAATTTGACTTCTGCTACATCTGACTAAATTCCACTTGTCACCAGCAGAGAAATTCAAATATATAGGGTCCAAAATTAGGTGACATCTGTAGGGATCTGGTATTCCTGCACTGTAATAGAACAACAAACTTACTGCTGGTCCACTCATGGGTTAGTTGTAATCATGCTTTGGCCTCAAGAACATGCCTGAACCCATCATCTGATGAAGACTCTGTTAGTGATGCTGCTGGTGTTGTCTTTGCGGTAGCAGTTGTATGAATTTATGATATATATATATATATATATATATATATATATAGGCACACACACACATATATATATATATATATGTATATTTGATGCCTTTTGCTGTATTGCTTTATTCATGTACAGCATTAAATATCCATCCCTCCACACACACACACACACACACATATATATATATATATAACTTAAGCATTGAAAATGTTTATTTTTCAGTTACCTGAATACTTTTTTCGAACAAACATATTTTTTGTAGATTTTTCTCACTTGAAAAACTTTCAGCAAGAAAAGGCTTGAATGGAATGAATCATTTTTTTGTCTTTTGATATTCAGACATTTTTCCTGATATATATATATATATATATATATATATATATGTGTGTGTGTGTGTGTGTGTGTATATTTTACTCTCTCTCACTTTCTTTGTTTCTTTGAAGGGCATCATTCTTTTCTTTCTCTGTTTCTTGATTCCTGCTTCTTTTCAATCTGTTGGTCTTTCTGTTAACTATCCAATTCCCCCACCTTCATGAATGAGTGAATCTATGAACATAATATGACACTGGATTTTGTTATTTCTTCACAAGACTTCTCTGTGAACCTACAGAGAGATGGAATGATAGTGAGTGCATTTGCTCACAAAACAGAATTGACTTTTTTGACAAATGGAAATGTGATTATTTAGAGTGTTGCTTCTTTGTGCACATTTTCTTTTAGAGTACAATCATAAACAGTAAAAATTTTAATTCAAATAGCACTTATAGAGTTTATCTATTTTGATTAATTATAGTCACATTGATTTACTGTCTTTGAAAATAACCATATTTTCTGTATTTCACAAATTAATTAGACTGATATCTTCATTTTACTTGCTTTTATTTTTTGGATGATTTAGTCTTTAATATTCTTTCACATACTTAAGTGTTATCCAGCAATTTCTTTTATATCAGGAGAATGATTTTTTAGTTCTCAAACTGAAGCTGTGAATTTTTATACTTATGTGAGAAAAATATTGTGCAAGAAAGAAAATAATAACACTTAACTATTTTATGCTTCATACACTTGAGGAATGAATGAATGAAAACATTTACCAAATGTTGTGATATAAAATAACAAATATGTGGATTCTAGTTTGAATAATTTTTGAGGATAATGAAATATTAGAATTTGAAACTGTTTTCCTCACATTTGACTGTGATTACTTATCTATCTATCTATACACACACACACACACACACACACACACACACACACACACACACACACACACACACACAACCTTGGCTTAATGATGACATAGACAAAAAACTAGCTGTTACCATGCATCATTGACTTTCTGTCTATTGCTTAAACCTACATAGGTTCTATCACTGATATCTAGCTTTTTTTTTATTTGTGAATATAGTAAATATATATATAGAGAGAGAGAAAGAGAGCTTTGACTATTTATGCTTTTTTAGGCACAATGATAATTTATATCAAATGCAACTGTAACTATTTTCATCAAATTAAAAAATCTGATGATATCTTTTAAGTACAGCTTGAGTCATTTCTGTTTCATATATTTTTTCTATTTTTGTGCAATTACATTTTCATATTGTCATCCTAAAAGTTTGAGTAACCAATAATCTCTATTATACATGTATAGGCATAAAGGGTACCTCATATAGTTTAGGGGTGTCCTCGTGGTGTAATGGTTAAAGTGATGAACTGCAGAATCGTAGTAAGTGAGTTCGAATCCTCCCAGCTATGGGTTAAATAGTACCACTACTGTTCTTCTAGGAGAATGGCTTTGGCATTAAATAACCTGCAAAGGTTGATATGCCATTAAACAAAGAAACCAAACCAAATCATATAGTTTAATGGTTAGTAAACTAGATTAGCAAGCCATTACCAGTGAGTTCAAGCCTTCCTGGGTGCCCTATACTTGTGGCCTTGTACCACAACTAAGCAAAGTTTTGCAAATAGCTATATAAGTAAGTAAAGTTGGCGACCGTAATCGAGGGCAACCCAAAGGTTCTCTTTTCAATAGCTACTACACTGAGGTGAGGGGAGGACGCTACTCCTTCCCCTGAAAAATGCAACTGTAGCACTGAGCACCAAATTTTTGTTTACAAGTTAAATTCGCAAGAGTTTTAAAGCATAAATGATCTTGGGAACTCTAAGGGATAAAACTGTAGAAAATTAATATTTTTTAAGGGAGTTCCCAAGGTGTAGTGGCAAAAATGCTTAACTGCAACATCATGGTAAATAAGTTCAAACTTCAATCACATTTTTACATTCACTTTTGAACTAATAAACTTGGAAAAGTTATGAACCCTCTTATCCAATCAATTATGGGTTAAATAGTACCATTACTGCCCTTCTACAAGGATGGATTTGGCATTAAATAACCCATGAAAGTTACCATTAAAACAAAGAAATCAAACCAATATTTGTTTATAAAAACCATAAGCTCAACAAAAAAAAAAAAAAAGCTAATATTTTAATATTCACATCATTCTTACAATTACCATTCTTCTGAAGATATTTGTAAGTAAAGTAAAGTTGGCGACCGTAGTCGAGGATAACCCGAAGGCTCCCTTTTCGATAGCTACTACACCAATGTTTAGGGGAGGGCGCTACTCCTTTCCCTGGATTGCTCCACTTTACCTTTGATCCTTACCTTATAATGCTGAGTGTTAAGCAAGGAGGGATCAAGTACCATTTTTTGAGTCTTTGGTCTGACTCAACCTGGGATTGAACCCGGGTCTCCCGGTCCATTTGTATCTTATTTGTTAACTAAATACTAACTGAAATTATCTTATCAGGATTATATTCATATTGTTTGATGGCTCAGATTTATTAAAGTTATTCTTAGAATATTGTTAAAAAATTAATCTCACTTATCAGTTAATCAAATCTTAATTTTCCACAAGCATTTTGCTACTTTAATTGTTTTATGCACAAATTTGGCTAATTTTTGTGTTTTTACTTATTTGGGAATAGAATTTGTATTTTTTGACCATAAATAAACAATAGAAGACAATGACTAAATGTATATTGAAATATCAACAAAATCTACTATGTTTTTATTATTTGCTAATCAACTGTTCATTACTGGTAAGTGGGTTTTTCAAAGTTAATTTCACTTCTTTCAAAGAACAAATTAATGTTTTAAATTCAGTCTTTTTAAAAAATTTCTGATATAATATTCTGTCATAAAAATGGGTGGTTGACTTAATCTACTTTGAAGTATTTTATAGCTTTGAAAGTAATTTTTCATGTTGAGCAGATTTATTCAAGTTTGCAATAATTTCTTAAATAAACTTGCTTACAGAATAATTTTCAAAATTTCAAAATTTATTAAATTGATAATGTCAAATATGGGTTCATGTGGTTATTTCTAAAAAAATATTCAAGCAAAAAGATTATTTAAAGATAATGTGGTAACAATATTTTGAGCACAGATCTAAGGAAAAAAAGAACCCTCTGATGTTGCTTTGCAATAACAAAATAAAAATCAAGAAGTACATTACAATGAAAGGAAAAACATGTCTACATCAGATAAAACAGCTAGAAAACTTTACTGAAGGTTTTTAATGGTTTTTGCTTTCATTTAATTTTTCCTTTCCTTTCATACTTCTGCTTTGTATCCTTGATAATCATTTAAAAATTAAAAACAATCAACATTTATCTCTAAAGATTCCTAAAACTGCCCATCAATTCTACTAGGTATGCACAACTAATTTGTCAATGTACATTTGGAGAAAGAAAGAAACTCAATAGAAAATTTACTTAATTTTTTACTGTTCAAGATTTTTTGTTACAATGGCCTCTTGAGTTTGTTGGCTTATCTGCCTATAAGAGAAACCCAACATTGGAATGTGATTGTATGTTTTGTAATTTATGAAATTAGTAAAAGATAACTTAGTTATTCTCTAAAGAATATTGATGCTCTTTATACAGGAAGAATCAAAGCAAAAAAGACAAAAAAAACCCCAGCTTTATTAATTCTAAGAATATAATCTTTGTATTTTTAGAAAAGATTTTTGTAAGATTTCAAATGGAATTAGAATTTTCAAATAGGCTACAGTGGCTTTATATCTATATTTGCCTTTTGTGAGGAGTCAATTACTTTGCATGATGTCAATCCTCACAGATGATTCAAATTTTCATGTGCATTAAATTGTTGCCTCCAAGAAAAATCTGATTTTTTTCAAGATTATTTTGTGATAAGGAGCTATTCCTACCAGAGATTTGGTTTGAAATAGCTAGCAAGATAAGTTACCAGAGCATTGTTAGCAAGTTCACTTCTCAACGAATACCCCAAACAAATCAAAGCTAAGTAAATAATAATCAAAGGTTTAGTATAGAATCTAAGAACCATGAATTTTTTCATCTCCTCTTGTGCCAAATAAAGAAGTATAGCAGTAATCTCTCTTTCAATTTAAGTATGAAGAGGAGGTAAGGTTGTTGTCTCCAAAATTTGGAGAATTTGATCACCACATTTGAACTAAATGCACTATGGACTTTCCTTGAGAATATTTGGGAACAGTGTTCATTGTGAACCAGTGTACTGCTTTACAAAAGTACAACCTCAAAGGAAACTGTGGAAACTAGATATTAGCGAAAATGATTTGTTTTCATTGTCAAAGTTCCTTGTGTGTATATTCATATATATTTAAATTTTCAGCTGCTAAACTAAAATTCTCATTTAAGCTTGTTAAACTTCATTATTAGATTTAATGAAATATTTTCAATTTAAACTTCAAAATTGCATTTTGCATATAATAGTAATGCTTGATTTTAAAAGTTACTTTGATGTTCAAGATATTGGATCAAATGTACTGACAGAAAATAAAATTGCCACACCCTTAATGTGTTTCAGCTTACTCAAGATTAAATGTATAAGTAATATAGCTGGATTACAGTGAATGATCCCATAAAAAGATAAATATATCCTCAGGTTTCAAAATAAGAAGTGTATGATGTGTATATTAATATATTCTATGTCCCCTTTGGACAGTACTGTCTCATGCATACAATCTTTGGTACTGCTAAGAGTATCATGATGTTATAAAAAAGCTGAGGACTGAAAATTTGATTAGAATATCTACTATCCTCTAGTATACACATACTGTACCCAGGTTAAAATTAGGGGGTGTCCTCGTGGTGTAAAGGTTAAAGCGTTGGACTGCGGAATCGTAGTACGCAAGTTCGTACTCCAGTCGCGCTATTACGTTCACTTTCGGGCAAATACCCTTGGGAAAGGTATGAACCCCCTTATCCTCCCAGCTATGGGTTAAATAGTATCACTACTGTTCTTCTAGGAGAATGGCTTTGGCATTAAATAACCTAAAAAGAGTTGATATGCCATTAAACAAAGAAACCAAACCAAACCAAACCAGGTTAAAATTGGCTTCATTGTTCAGGCTGTTGCAATTTTATTTTCTATCAGTGTATTTACAGCATTTTAATATCCATAGATAAAGTAAATATTTTCCATTTTAAGGCATATATTTTAATTAATATTCTCACCATACAAATCTGAATATTTATATATAAAGCAATATAAACTACGAATATAAAGCAATATCAACTACAAATAAATATGTTCTTTTTATATTAGCTGCTTTTAAAATATACTTTCAAACTCCATGAAATCTATCTTGATTTGGCTACAAAGTTTTCCTTATAAAATAACGGGCTCAGTCAAATAAAATATATATTATATCAAATAGTCAAGCTTCAGTTTATTATGCAAATAATTATGGTTTCTGCTCTTTTTCAAATAAAAGAAATAGAACTGTATTTGCTCCTGCTTAGAAATCTTCTGGATTATACATATTTTTTACCTACAATTCTGTCTGGTAATAATTCACAGTTATATAAATCTTACACAAATGCAAGATTGTAATGTATGATTATATGAAAACAGAAGTACTTTGAGTCAACTTGTGTGCATATATGTATAGGTGTATATTTGCTTTTACTCAAAATTTATAGGGGTGAGTCCTGTGGTGTAATGGCTAAAGTTCTGAACTGTAGCCCCAAAGTAAGCAAGTTTAAACTCCAGTCATATCATTACATTCATTTTTGAACTAATACCCTGAGCAAAGATCTGAAATCTTTTACCCTTCCTGTTATAGATAAAATAATATCTCAGTGGTTTTTCTGCAAGGATGGCTTTGGCATTAAAAAACCCATGAAGATTGATATGCCATTAAAAATACAAAGAAAGAAAGCTCAAAATGAATAATGTACTTTCTACTCTGTGTCAAATAAGAAGTTTTTGGAGGAGAGAGAAGAAGTATTTTCTTGGTTATAATCATAGATTAACTGAAGGTAGGTGTTTTACCCCTTATATATATATATATATATATATATATATATATATATATATATATATATATATATATATATATAAGGTCTGCAAAGCATATATATTTTACTTTCCAATTGATAGTATTTCTATTTTTAAAATTTTAATTTACTTTTTTTTTTCTCAAAAAGAACTATTTGATGTATTTAAATGTTTAAGATGCCAGGTAAAAGGAAGATGCACTTTCAGGATATTTGAATTAAAACCAAACACAGGGATGCCATTTCATCTGATAGTAATTATTGTTAGCCAGTCACATATTTTTTGAACACTGAATTCCAAATCTATTTCTGCACTGAGTCAATAAATTTGGTCTCCTCAAACAAGATGATGTTCACATTTTTCTAAACATAGATTCTAGTGATATGAATTTAATCAATGACCATTCTAAGCCAATTTTGGCTCAGCCAATCACAATGTTCAGTAATGATCATTAATTCTTCTATTTTTTTATTTTCATTTTTTACAGTTTTCCTGCCAACCTAGAATAAGCTGGTATTAGTTACATAGATTACTTTGAATTCATAACTATTTTAGTTTGTACTGTCAAATGCTCCTCATATGACACAGAAAATTCTTATTATTTTCAGCTATTAATCATTATTATTATCGACAAATCTTCATTTTAAAAAATAACAATAAACAAAATAAGCTATTTAGCTTCAAAATAATTTTTCTTACAGCTCTTATTCATATATTTATTAATGTTTTGTATTTATGAATTTTGATATGTTGCTTTTATTCTTCACTGTCAATTTTAGATGAAGAGAGTGTGTTTTTTAAAGAAGGAAAGTGTTGACTGTATGTGCTTCAAATGAATAAATTAGTAAGATTTATGATGAAAAGTTGACTTTGACAGAAAGAAGAGAGTTGAAGCAGATGCTCATTCTTGGTTGAATGAAAAATGCATTTTAATGTCTAAGAATTGCATTATGATTTATACTGTCTGTAGTTAAAGTATAAGGTTGGCTGTAAAGTTAGTATTCTGTGTCTTGGTATGAATAAAAATTTTCTTTATAGGAGTGCATATTCTTTTGATTCTTACTTTCTGGCATTTAATATTTTGTGCTCTCACTGATCCATGTTCAAAAGCATCAGTTATACCTGAACATATAGATCAGAATACACTATTTTTATATGCTAGTTAGTAAAAGGAAATGAAACAGTAACTAGATAACAGTTCCTAGTCATCTTTGGGCAATGGGAAATTTCTGTTACCAAACGTCAAATACAACAACTCATAGTAATGAAAATGTGATGTGTAAAAATTGTGAAAAACAAAAACAAGAATTATTTTGTTATCCCTTTATGGTCATTATGTATCTATCACTGCATTTTTGAAATGATGTTCAATGCAATTTTGGATCATTGAATACCAACTGATTTAATGACTAACATGTACTGTTATAATTGTTAAACTTTAAGTAAAGAGCTTGAGTTGGATGCTTGGAACTCATAGTAAGAAATAGACACGTTTGGAAGATGTAGAATATATATTGTTAATCCAATGAAGTAATACCCCTTAAATACTCTTCCAGAAGTTGTGAGACTGCCATTATTGTTGATACAGTAGTTGTTAGAGGAGGATGAATAAATATTTTGGTTTTGTGATTAATATTTTGCTTTATTATTTTTAAATTAACATACTTTGTCAGGATTTCTAAGATCAGGCATTATTGTTATCATTCACTGATAGACTTGAACTTGTGTCCTTATTTTAATTGCTTTTATGGTTACAAAGCACCCTTCAGAATAACAACTACTTTGTGGGTTAAGGACAATAACTGTAAATCTGCCACAGTCAGTTTCCCTTACATCAGTGCAATGTTTGAAAAGATTCTGAAGATCTGCAGTCTATAAAATATCAGGAAAGTATTCAAAAGCTGTTTCACCCTTCAGAGATATCTCTCCCAAAACAATACTCTCTCTGAAGAGAACATGGCCAAAAATTCTATGTACTCATACAGAAATAAAAATTTAATGCCAGCCAGCTATTAAAAGTAAATCTAGAGAAACATCAGAAAACTGTAATTCAAGGAAAGACAATGAAATCAGGTTTAGCTAATTATGCCTGAAGAGAAGAGTACAGGATCATCAACTACTGTGGAATGAAGTCAGTATAATAGACTGAGAACAACATTGAAAAATATGGGGATTGAAATGATCTGCATATTTTTAAGGCTTTAATAATATTTTTCATCAGTCTGGCATAAAAGTGAATACCATATGAGGATTTTGAGTTAAAAAAAATAAAGGACATTAGGCTTAAAACCAAAACATTCGATCGCTTAATTATATCATAAATAGAACAAGTTCTCTGGTTCAGTTGAAGAAGCAGACTTTAGGTTTGAGGTTTCAAGTAACACAAGCTAAGTAGAGATATAAATTGGTTAAAGTGTGTCTAGTTACCTGGCAGTCATAAGTTCTTTCCATGGGTTTGGTAATGCATGAAGAAGTCATATACTCTAATTCAGTTAAAGAGATGATATCACAAGGAATAATTAACTGGTATGAAATATCCCCTAAACATGGGCAGCAGAATAAGAACAATCTATATCCATGGATTGAATAAAAGGCTTGTTTCAAAATTTTCAAAGTTTACCAAGTATGATGAACACCTAAAAAAAGCCAGAAGGTCCAATAGTTAAAATGTTATAACTATAATAACAAAAACGAAGTCCCTATTCTGAGTATAATTGTGAATGATAGTATGTAATGTTGGAAGACAAATGTTGTTTTCTGAAACAGGAAAGATTTGAAGAATAAGCTTGGTAATAATCAATGTTGAAAAAGATTTTAACATTTTGCATAGAAGGTTAGCAAGAATAGTGAGGAAATATAGTAAAAAGAAAGTGAAGTATTAAAAAGAACATAGTGAGGTTGTAATTTTGAGGTGGATTTATATTTTTTGAAATGAGTGAATCTTAAAGAACAAATAAAAAAAAAAAGCATGTAACAAAATAAAAATGGGAAACAGATAAAGGAATATGAGAGAGAAATCTTTTCTAATAATGATAATGACATTGCCTATTTGAATTAACTAAAAATGATTTATTTCTTACAGTTATACAGTTTTGTTCATTTTATATTTAAAAAAAATAGTTGAAAGAAATTTCTTAATGAATAGTGCTCAGTATCATGAGTAAAATTTGAGAAGTGTATTTGCAGAAACTATAAAATATATACATGTTTATGTGTCTGCATCTCTTTCTCTCTCTCTCTCTATATATATATATAATTGCATATCAGATGAAGGTTCTGTTGGTGGTGCAGTTGTTGTTCTTGCTGTAGGAAGAGTATGTATACACACACATGCACACATTTGGTTTTGTATTTTCTTTTATGTGCACACATACATATGCACATACAGAGATGTATGTGAGTGTTGATGTGCAGTCTCATATGTTTGAATCTTCAAATGCATATATTTTATATAAAATATATTAGCATACATCAATTATATAATATCCATTTAAAAATTTTCATGCATGTATACATATATGCTTCTTTATATCTATTGTGGTTGTATGTTAAGATATAAGGTGCATGCATGTGTATTTATATATATATATATATATATATATATATATGGATGTTTTTTTCATCTGTGTATATGTATTTGTTTTGTCATATGTTATAACAGTTATTTCATGTTATAACAGAATGTAGTTGTTCTCCGACACAATTGGATGCATGCTGAGCAAATATCAAAATGTTGGAAAAAATTAAAGCAATTTTAACTCCAAGTAAAATAGATTACAATAAATCTAAAACTATAGAATATAAAAAGAATTTTCCTATTCTTATTGTTTATTTCTCATTTAATGTTTTCATTTTATCTTAAGTTAAATAATCATAATATATAAAAGTTTTGCAGTGAAAAGCATTGTAAAACAATACTTTCTCTCTGGAAATAGGAAAAAAATAAGACAATAATTTCCTTTCACTTTTTAGTTGTCTCAGAATTGTTCTTATTTCGTGTTTGTGAATCTTTCTCAAGCTAGAACTTGACAAATCTGTTTTGAGCATTTTATAAAATGACCGTTTAATTTCTACATGTCCATGAAAATGAACTGTAAATTTCCCATCTTTCAGTTTGACAATCTCTTAGCTTGATCAAGTAATGTGGAAATAAGTTGACATGAAAAAGGCAAATCAATTATTTTCATATATATATTCCATGAAAGACTTCTCCACTTGGCTTGCTTTATATAAAAGATTTATATTATGTTTACATTTTAAAGGTATATGTGTATAAAATTGCTAGACAAGTATGTTTCATTTAAGAGCAAATATTTATATTGATTTGAAATACAAATATATAACTAAATGTTTAGGTAGTTTTAAATACATGTGAATTATATATTTACAATTATAACAGATGAATGCATATATATGACTGGCAAATGTCTGCATATCACTTTCATGCAAATTAATAAATAAATTTTATATGATAGTTTTAAATACATATGGGTTATATATATATATATATATATATATATATATGTGTGTGTGTGTGTGTGTGTGTTATATTTTGACTGATATACAAAGCAATGCTAAAAAGCTTTTCACCCAAAAAAAGAAGGAAATGATCGAGAGTCATGAAACATGAGGTGTGATCAAAACATTAAAACTGAAGCTTTGAAAATTAAAAATTTAAATGGAGACCTGGCATAGCTGAGCAGCTTCTAGAATAAATTATTGATGTCTAGACATCTAGACTACTACTATTTCAACAAGTTGGTGCCAATTTGAAAAAACTTATGAAGCTAGTCTTGATACTTTTTTATAAGTATTTTTTGTGTGAGTGCAACAATCTCTGTACTCATCAGACTTATCTCCATGAGATATCTTCTTATTTCCTAAATGAAAAATTCATCTTGAGTAAGATTTTAGAATACAGAGGATGTTAAAATAAACACAACAGTGTAGCTTCACACCATATCTAAAGAGAACTCTTGGAGCTTCTTCAAACAATGAAAAACTTGGTGGAATAAGTGTGTCTAATGAAAAAGGAAACTATTTTGAAGAGGATTAAATTCAATTTATTGTTCTTTTCTGTCTTAATAATAGGACCGTTGCAATTAATAACTGGAAAAAAAGTAAAAATTTTGGTTTTGATTTATTTGTCTTTTTCAGTTTATTGCTTTCTGATTATATTTTTTATATAAAAAAATATTCTTTTTACCATCATTGTTACAATTATAATAATTACTATCATTTCAAATGTAGTTTTATCTGTGGTCATGGTCATAGTACTAATGTAGATCATTGCAACACTTAAAACAAATTAGAATTTAAGGAAAAGTGAAAACAATAAAAGTTGTATTATAAAAGCCAATTTTTTTACTATTGACATGAAAAAATTCCCTTTTCTATTTAATGATAATAAAAGAAGATTCACATCCTTTTTATTCATAAAAGGACAAGCTAATACTTAAAACAGAAGAAAATAGTGTTCTGTTTAGAAATTAAAAAGATGCACCATAGAATTTCCTTGGATAGAATTAGTTATTATCAAATTGGAACAAAATAAATGGTTGGTTTGAATCACTAGCTTTAAAATGCAATAGCTTGGCTCAAACACAATTTTATTAGTCAAAGTAAGCACCGTTATAATCAATGCAAAGCTGCTAACAAATTGACTTTGCATTTATTCTCTGACATTGGGGTCATGAAGGTTGACAAACTACCAGAAGGCATTTTGGACCTGGTCCTCATTGTTGTACACTTGCTGGTATGTATAGGTAACTAGAGTCTAGAAAAATTGGTGGCCAGTTGTAGACAGGTCTGTCAAATAAGTAGGAGGGGGCAGGATCTCAATTCTTAACTGCATCAGTTTTTACCAAGTGGTTTGTTGAAGTATGAAGGATTGCATTTTCTTGCAGCAGGATAGGAATTCTTTCACGTCACTTCTACTGGTCAATAGATCAGTTCCAAATCATGAAAATAGGATTCTGTTGTAATTGTCTGACTAGGTTGCTGGAGGCTGCAATAGATCACTCCATTTAAGTATATTAAAAATTGTCAGGGGTATCTTTTTAATATGAAAAGTTTGGGAGTGTTGAAAATAGAGCTAGTTCATTGATTTAAAGAAATTCTTTTTTCTGATTACCATACAGAAGCCACTTTTTTATCTCTTGAAAGAAAAGGATTATATATATATATATATATATATATATATATATATATATATATATATATATATATATATAAGCAAGGAAATTACAGCAATTTTCAAACTATGCTAGCTGCTGATCATCAGTGAAATTGTGTGATACCTTCTTCATTTTCTTTACTTTGCTAATTTATGCCTGATGTCTTCCGACTGTTGTATAGGCTACCCTCATTTTTGTTCCATGAGTTTTTGTTTCTGTTTGAGCTTCAATGGCTCCCTTCAATTCTTTGTTGTTCAGTAATAAGTGGCAAAAACAACTTGGCTCATATTAGAGACCCAGATCATCAGAAGCAAATTTTTGCAACCAATAACAGTCCATTCTGACACTGCTGATGTTGCATCTCACTTTTGTATATCAGCTATATATTTAGCAATGGTTGAGTTTAACTTTCGGAGCATTATGACATGAAAATGGTATTTATTTATCATTGCTTCAATTATTTATTAAAATAAAACAAACAAGAAATAAAGTAATCAAGAAATTTTTGTAACATATTGACCTTCGACTGAGCCATCAATCAAGAAACAGGTGTATCTGGTTGAGGATTTTGAAGATGTCACCTTGACCTGCAGACAGGTTGAATTCAGTGCACATGCAACGCCCACGGGAAGCAGGTGGGCGTCAAACAATTATATAATCAGGTGCCACAGACGGTTTCAGTTAGTTGGAGTCAATTGCAGTTGGAGTTCGTGTTGCAGTTCGAGGCAGTGAGAACCAGCTCGAGACAGAGGGCTTGCAGCTCTCAGTGACTCCCGGTTGAGCAGCCCAGCAGAATGAAAAAGAAGTGCTGCTATAGTCAGAGGAACTTGGGGTCAATATGTTGCAGTCTGTTCTGTCTCCAACTCACATCTCACACACAACCCTTTCGAGAATAAAGTGTGAGAGGTATATTTTTCTAAAGAAGTGTGTTCGTTCGTCATTATTCTTGATTATGTTTCTGCATATACATGAATACCTATAGTTGTATCATGGCTATACAACATTTTCACACACTAGAAAGAGGAGAGGCAAAATGTACATATAAATAAAAAGGAACAATGTGAAAAAAATGATCACACTAATTAAATCTGAAAACAATTATTTATTTTGTTCTAATTTAACACCATTATTTCGATCATCGTGTATTTTTAAACTAATAGTATTTTGTGGCTTTCATAGATCAAGTGACAGTCTCCACAGTATTTAAGCTGATATTAGCAAAGCTATCATTAGTATGTTTTCAATTTTTTCTCAGATTTACAATTTTTTTGTAAGTCTTTTAAGGACTTTTGTAAGTGATCCAATAATGATATTTTTGACCAACGGATCCAAACACTGCAACACCAATGGAAGAAGTTTGTGACTACAAGAGAACTCTGTTGAAAAATAGACCTTATTTGGTCACATTCCATGAAAGTGTCTTAGTCAGTTTAAAAAATTTTCAGTCAACCCTCATAGATATAATTGGTATTGACACCTTTATGTTACACATTTTTTTCAGTTCTCGTACAAAATCTGGATATTTTTCCCACTTTCAATTTTAATGTTATTTGCTTAAACAGTAGAATCTATTATCTGACAAATCTTTCTTTACATGGACGAGATCTACTCCTTTAACATGGATTGGAATGATTCCCAAGAATTTCAATAAAATTCTTACTTTTTATAGTCTCTAGCTCAACTTCTGACTTGTGCATATATCATTGGTGTGCATGATCAATTCCCAATCATTTAGAAAATTTCCAGAGGATCATTATTTTTATCCAATCATATCTATTTCTATATATTGTTTCAACCAATATGCTTCATTCAATTAATATGGGACTGATAGTTTCATTTGCTTGTTATTAATATTATTATAATTTTATTGTTATCATATTGTTTTTATTTTATTCCTGAGAATAATTATTTTTATTAGCATTTGACTATTTACCCTAATCTGCACTGTATGTGGCTGTAAATCTGAGTTGTCTGCTTATTGAAAGAAGAAGAAAAAAAAACAATGAAAGAAAATCAACAAATACCTACATCATAAGTCATGAAGCATAAAAAGGGACAAAAAGTTTCCAAGCAGACTGATCAGGATTCAATTAATTGGCTCAGAAAATGTAATATTGATGATCACATTTTGGATATTTCACACCAATGTCAATTAGAGCCTGTCTAAATTATCCAAACATTTTACAAGCTAATATTACTTTTGTAGACAAAATTATATTAGGACCTTTTGTTATGCATGCAATATATTTTTTGTCAGTCCATGCATGAGTTTACATTGAAATTGGCATAAACAGACAGCATTGACTACAATGAATATTCACTTCAAATGAAAAGTATCTTTCTGGATATATTTTTTTATAATAATTTTTGTTAGGGTTTTACTATTTTTTTTTATTCATTATGGGCTGCCTTGAGCAACTTGTAATAATGAAATAATAATAAGAAAAATGAAAAACACAGAAAACATTTGAATCAGAAAATGTAAATAATACTGCAATAAAAAAATAATAAATGAACTAAAGTAATAATAAAGTTATAGATAAGAAATAATAACAATACATATTATTATAATGATAGAAAAACTCACACTAAATAAGGAAATGATAGCAAATTTACAAAAAATAAATGAAATAGCAAAGGAAATGATATTTGAAAGAATAATTAAGATAATGCCACACATTTTTTTGTGTGGGGTAGAATCTTTAGTTATCATTTTTGTGTTGCTTCTTATCAAAACATAGGAAAAAGAAATGAAAATGAAACTCAGACTCACATGCCATATCACAGACACTGGTGATATTATGTATCTTAGAATTTACTAAGTTTTGTTTAATCTCAAGTCTTAGTTTGCTTACAGTGACATCTGTTCCTTATGGCCGAGTCACCTGGGGCTGTAGAATACACTGACTGCAGTAAGACCCCAGTTCAACGAGCGTCCGGGATATGACATTGAACAATCTGATGGTGAGGCTCTTGTAATGCTGGAGCATTGGGTAATATGGAGAACCCCTTTATTGCCATTGGTCCCAGGTTTACTCAGGCCCAGCATGGTAGCACCTGACAGGGTTCTATCTATGGGTTAAATAGAACTGAACTGTGTGCTTATGCTAAACTGAATTGTTTGAAATAAAACTGTTTATACATATATAAATGGATTTGGCATTAAATAACCTACAATGGTTGATATGCCATAAAACGAAATGAAATAAAACCCTTAGTGGTTACCCATTTGAGTTCTGAGCAGGCTTATTGCCGTTTAACTTCTGTAATTTGGTGGAACTAGTGCTTTTAGAGTGAATTGACAATATGCAAATATTTTATACCAGGTATTAACCTCTGCACTGTTTGGATATTGAAGCCTTTGACAGGCAGACGGAAATCTTTCTGTAATGCTACTGCCTTCATATCTTCATATTCCACTTGTGATATAAGCAAGATTCTGTGTTTATTTCAAATTCAAGTCTCATCTGAAGCTGCTACTTTGTTCCCATAATTTGATTTGAAGGTCAAAGAACATATTAATTGAAAAATGTTAAGATAAGAAGCAATAACTTCAAAAAAGCAAAGAGTAGAATAATAAAAGATATTTTAACACAAAATCTCCAACAGCTAAAATTAATTTGGCTGTATTAAAATAGCAAAAATGATAATGATAATGATTTTATTCATCAGGAACAAAGATTTATCAGATAGTGAATGTTGCTGCCCCAACTGTGACCATTGACTGAAAAGCTAGAAAAATACTAAGACCTTGCTAGAAATCATGAAGATGATAGTTATACCTATTATCATTGGCATGCTTGGAACAGTTTTGAGGTGCCTCGCAAAGATGTTTGAAAGAATTGAATTCTGAAGAAGAATGAAAACCATTCAATCAACAGCATTAGTAAAATTAGCTTGAATACTGAGAATTGCATTTGAATTTAGGAGATTTACTATCAATTGAATTTCTGTGAAAGCTGCCAGTTACTACAAGTTTGAAAACTCAACAGTTATGAAAAGATGATGATGATATCAAAAAGAAGAATAATTACTGAGATATTTGAATTAATAATAATAACGAATATAACAACCTTGATACATATAATAATGATGATGATAAAAATTTTCATGAAAAGAACAATCATTTAACAAAGACAAAGGTAAACATTTTAAAGACTTATCTTTAAAGAATGAAAGAAGAAAATACTGAAAAAGAAAAATAGTCCTCCATAGCCATGAGTTTTGCATTTGCAGATTTAACAAACCATCAATAATGTTTTATAAAGTTCTAGAAGTGAAATCTGAATTGGCCTTGTGCTGAGCTCTATATTGAATCTGTATTAATGAAATGAAGAGATGACATATTCTGATATGGTCTCACATCATTTTATAGATTCTCAGTCTTTTCACCATGGGCAGGATGTGACACAAGGTCAATTTTTATACAGGAAATCTGGTTTGAATTCAAATTTTTCCTTTTCCTAGACTGGTTGCATAATCAAAGCTAAAGACCCCAGTTTGGCCTGCTGAGCACATCTCCATTTTCAGGTACTAATTGTTTGATCATTGTTTGTTTTATGTGTCATTTTCAACTAAGTTTGAGTAAACACTCTTTTTTTTTTTTTTTAAATCGAAACTTACAATGAGAATTTCTTTAATAAATTTCATTTTATGTAAAGAACTTGAGCATCTGCATATTTTGTTCATCATTGTCCTAAAGTTAATCCTCTGCAGATATCATAAATTATAGAAAAACAGATAAAAAATTAAGAATGTTAGAGATAAAATTAACAATATTTCTTTAAATAGTCAAAATGAATAATAATAATAATAATAATAATAATAATAATAATAATAATAATAATAATGCAGCTAAAGCTAGTATGAAGAATTTACAAGCAGTGAAATAATAATAATACAGCCAATGCTCGTGTAAAAAATTTGTGAAGAGTAAGTGGCATATCAACCTCCATTGGTTATGTAATGCCTAAAGTCATCCCTGTAGAAGAACAGTAGTAGTACTATTTAACCCATAGCTGGGAGAACTAGGGAGTTTTTACTTATTTCCAAGGGTATTAGCTCAAAAGTGAATGTTATAGCACAACTGGAGGTTGAATTCATTTACTATGATGTCACAGTCAAGCATGTTGGATACTATGCCCAATAATGATAATGAGATTCCAATGGATTGCCTAATCCTGGCCAGAAGACCAGACCTTGTGCTAATTAACAAAATAAATAAGAGCTAGTAGATTTTGCCATAACAGCAAACCATAGACTGAAAATAAAAGAGAGTGAAAAGATAAATAAATACTTAGACCTTGCCTGAGAACCAAAAGTCTGTGGAACATGCAGATGACAGTGATGCCAATTGTAGTTGGTGTGCTTGGAATGGTTTCCAAAGGATTGGAAATCGGAGGAATAATTGAGACCAGTCAGATTACAGTATTGTTGAGATCAGCCAGAATACTCAGAAGAGACCTGGAGACCTGAGGACACTTGCTGTCACTCAGACTCAAGTGAAAGCCCACCACTAATGCTGGCGTGAAAAACTCACAAGGTGTAAATTAATAACAATAATAATTTCAAAAAATTGAGTAATGAGATTGAAGGAATGGATGAGAGATTGTTCAGGCTACAGTAATCTTGGTTTCAATGGCTTATCAACCTTCATGGGTTATTTAATGCTAAAGCCATTATTATAAAAAAACAGTAGTAGTACTATTTAACCCATAGCTGGGAGGAGAATGAGGGGTTTCATACTTTTATCAAGGGTATTATTCTGAAAGTAGATGCAATAGCGTGACTGGGGTTTGAACTCATTTAGAGTCAGCCAGAATAGTGAGGAAAGTGTTGGAAATTAGAGGACACTTGCTCTTACTTTATCCTTAGCACAAGCATCTGACACCCTTGGCAAAAATATTCAAATGTATAACTTAATAATAGTTTCATTTTTGATGCAAGGAAACAAATCAAGAGAATTAAATACAATAGCCAAAATTAGATAATTGCATATGCATATTTCAGACGTTGAATCCTGAAAACTACTTCAGAAAAAAAATTGACATAATTGGATAGAGATGGTAACAGATTAAATATAAGCATTAAGAAAGACATGATAAAACTCAAATAAATTATATAATCTAAAATAAAAGGCCTACCAAAATCTGAGGCAAAGACGTTTAGATATTTCAGATTTTGAATGTAAAGAACAAATAGAAGAGGGAAGAGAAAAATTGTTAAGTTTGAAGGTTTAGATATTATGAAATGTGAATACCATAGTCATCCCCATTAAGTTGAATTTTAAGTTGACAGAAGTTTAGATGAACTTGGAATCAAAGCAAAATAGATTGATTGATTTTAATGGTATGTCAACCTATCAAGGGTTATTTTATGCCTAAAGGTTAGGGAATTGAACTCATTGTAAATTTGCATTTTACACTTTTTGTATTGTTGTTTCTTGAGAGTTTTCATTTTTGCACATGGTTATATCAAATACAAATTATTTTTAAATAGGTCTATTTAACCAACAGATAAGACTCTAACAGGTACTATCACTCAGGGTCAGAGTGGTTGTGGGAGTAATGGCAATGAAGGGGTATTTTACACTCCCTAGATTTTCAGACTGGAACCTTACCACCTGATACAGTTTAGTGTCATATACAGGACACACCTTTTTTTGTGGTGATACTCCTCTTCAGGGGTTACAGTCAATGTATTCAAAGGCTGCTAAAAAAGGCTGAAGTAAAAAAGAGATTGTATAAGTCTCAGTATACTAAGTATTTTTAGTATATTTTAGCTCCTAGGAAAATAATCTCTGAGTAATATATAATAAAATATGTGAAAGAAATGATTATGAGGAAAAAATAGTTTTAGTAACAATTTCTTGATAGAAATGAAATCAAAATGATAAAATTTCTACAGTAAGTAAAGAAATAAGGAATAAATAAATATGACTAATATGAAGTAATAAAACAGTCAATCTCAACTGTAATGAAACCGCTAAAATGCTGGAATTTAGAAAAAAATTAAAATAAAGAAATAAAAAGTAAATTTAAAAAGGAAAAAAATATATTGATATGAATATATTAAATTGTTTGAGGATAGGAATGAATAATCAGGTAAGTAAATTTACTTAAAAAACTGAAAGAAAAGCGATGAAATAATAGAATAATTATAAAAGGATGGAATACAAAGTAAAAAAAAATTAAAATGAACTGATAAAAACAGTAATAAGAGAAATTATTTAAATTATGCTATTGATGATGATGATGATGATGATGATGATGATGATGATGATGATGATGATGATGATATAATATTGAAAAACAAATAATTTGAAACAATAAAAAATACAAAATCATGAGAAGAAAACAATAATAGTAATATGTATAAAAAGTTGAAATAATACCAATTGTTAAAAACAGTTATAAAACTGATAACAAAAATAATAAGGAATTAACAAATAAGTTATCCTGATAAGATAATTTTCATAATCTATAATCAAAGAATAAAACAGATAAAGACATTTAAAAAAAAATTGAATGAAACTTTATGAATGTTTTTATTTTCATTGCTTGAGATGATAGAAATTACATAATGATAATATTTACACTCTGGGTATTGCAGATTTTATTAGGAATATAAACTAGTGTAAGTTAAATAATATCAGTGTCTTTATCAGAGAAGAGAGGCCTGTTATTAGTTTTTTGAAAGATCACAAATCTGACTTGAATGTGGATTTAATACACCAGCAAAGTCAGTTTCATTAACTGCAAGACATACATACATATATATATACTAGGATCATTAAATAAGTTTCTAAACTTTTTTCGTATGGGCACTTTTATTGAGAGTACACACATGAAACTCTAGTCCCCTTCCAAGTATTCTCCTGTGGCTGCAATGCACTTGTTGTAGAATTCCAACAACTTCTGGAAGGCCCCATGGAAGTCCTCTTGTGTGAGTGTGTCAATGACCTTCATCACAGCCTCTTTCATCTCCTCAATTGTCTCATAAAGACAACCTCTGAGCTTAGGGAATAACCAAAAGTCACAGAGAGCAAGGTCTGGACTATAGGAACGGTGAGGAACTGTCTTGATGGCCATCTTGGTCAAATAGTTTGTGACAAGGATGGAGTTGTTGACTGGTGCATTTTCCTGCTGGAAATGCCACTGACCAGATTTGAAGAGTGCTGGCCTCTACTGACGGAATCTCTTCCTGAGCTCCTTTAAAACCTCAACATAGTAACCCTAACTCTTTGGTCAATCAACTCTGTTGTGTTGACTTCCTTACTCCTCCCACACCTCTCATCTTTCCTCACAGACTCCCTGCCTTCCTTGAATCTCTTATGCCATTCAAAAACTGATGCTTGATTCATGCAAGATGCTCCAAAAGCAGTCTGAAGCATTCCATAAGTTTCTGTGGCATTTTTTCCAAGTTTAAAACAGAATTTTATTGCATATCGTTCTTCTAAAGTGTCCTCACGTCCAGATTGCATTTTTGAAATTCAGCAGCTGTGGCAATCAGGCTTTAGTAGGGTGTATTCCAATTCCTACTGTAGCTGTTCATTTAAACCTGAATCATAAAAATTAGTCAGTCATCTCATAAGATGTATAGCAATAACATAGGGAATTTTCAAGAGTCTATGACAGTTTTAAATACCTGTACAAAAAAAGTCTGGAAACTTATTGAATACACCTCATATATATTTTTTGAATATTTTTCTATATTGTCCAAACCATTATTTTAAATTCATAATTCCCACCCTAAAGATGACATAAAATGCTTTCTATCTAAAATTTTCATAATTTTATATCTTAGATAATCTCGCCAAAATGTGTTGTGGGCCTTAAATAAAATAATATTCAGTAATAAATTTTTCTGATCCATTTTATATGTATTTTTCTTTCCGTTTTCTTCTTTGTACAACGTATCTGTCTGATTAAACTTCATATCTTACTCGTATATATGTGTGTGTTTGTATGTGTGGTTTGGATTGGTTTGGGTTCTTTGTTTGATGACATATCAACCTTCATGAGTTATTTAATCTCAAAGCCAACTTTGTTGAAGAACAATAATAATACTATTTAATCAATAGCTAGAGGGATCAGAGGGTTCATACCTTTCCCTAGGGTATTAATGTGAAAGTGAACACAATAGTTCAATGGGAGTGTTAACTTGCTTTCTTTGAGGCCACAGGCCAACACTTTAGCCATTATGACACAGGTAAACTGTATGTATACACATATATATGTGTGTGTATGTATATATATATATACACACACACATATGTATGTGTGTGTATATATATATATATATATATATATAACAGTATTCAATCCAGTAAAACTGGAGTTGGGAACAATTCCAAGCAGGACAATTTAAATATTCAAATATAGAATATTAAATTTCAGTAATCCCAGTCAAGAGCTCCATGCAAATAAAATCCACACTGCAAATTATTTAAAAAAACAAAACAACAATCAGTCACATTAAGATAAATCTATTTCCATCCTGTTTTATATATATATATATATATATATATATATATATATATATATATATATATATATATTTTTTTTTTTTTTCTTTGTCTGAAGATGCAGATCTAACATTTGTTTAAAAATATAGGGTCCGCTAAAATAAATGTTATTATAAAAAATATGAGACTTGTATATATATGCACAGTGGTAAATATTTCAATATATTAACTATCAGTAATAACTGATCTAAGAAACATTTTCATAAATGACTTATATACTGTCAAAAATTATGAGAAGAGTCAATATTAACTGATCAGAAATTTTGGGGACAACTGAACCTCTACTTGGCATTCTGGATGTCATTAACATAATGTTTTGGCAGATCCATTCTTTTGCTTTCATCCAAGAGACTAATCATAGGATGTTTCCTTTTATTTTATCTATCAAAGTAAGCACCACCTAGAATCAATGCAACCTGCCCAATGTTATATAAATAACATTGTGCAGGTTGGTATTAAGCAGAAATTTAATATACCAATCAAACTGTATATCATATACTTTTCAGTGGACCAAATTAATCATAATGCAGTCAGGTCCCCCATATATGAGAAAATGTTTTTGAGGATTGAATGGGGTTGCTTTGTAGAGCTTTTGGGTCCCAATGTATACACCAACTACATCTCTGCAGAGGGGATAAACCCCCAACAACGAGTGTCCTAGATATGACACTAAACAATCTGATGGTGAGGCTTCAGTAATGCTGGAGCTTTGAGGAATGTAGAGTACCCCATCATTGTTACTGCTCCCAGGTCCACTCTGGCCCACAAAGGTAACACCTGATAGGGTCCTATCTATGGTTTAAATAGAACTGTTTCACATTTAAATTGTGTACTTATGCTAAAGTGAATAGTTTGAAATAGAACTGTTTTTACATTTAACTGTGTGTGAACAAATGATTGATTTATCTGCAAAATGTGTTTACAAATCATATATTTACTATATATGTATAAAACAGGATTTGGCATTAAATAAACTACAATGATTGATATGCCATAAAACCAAACCAAACCATTACCAATGAGCCATCAGACAGCATTAAAATATCAATATGGATTCATCCATTTGTTGCTTTTATTACCATTTTTTTTGCCAGTGTGTAGAAGGAGATTCCTATCCTTTTCTTTTCTCTTGAATTTTGACTCCCGGTGAGGGTTGAAAAATGGATCAGCCAAAATGTGTTGATAAGAACACTAAGAAGTGATTCAATTATCAAAAACAAATTTTCAGTATGACTTACATACTTTTGAATATCTGTGTCTCTACAATGCATTTTTCCATACAGAACAAGAAGATTGAAGAATATAGGCCTCTGAAATCTTGAGGAGACACATTTTTACTCTTAATTTATATTGTAAATGATAATCCTTTCTTTTGCTGTTATCTTGCTGAGGCCTTATAAAGATGGAGATAACATTACTATGATAAAATACTACTGGGGGAAAAAATTCACTCTTATTTTATATTGATAGAATAAAAATTAGTTTCAGGGTGAAAACTCCCAATAGAAAGATCAGCAGCTTTAAAGAACAGACAATAAAGTGTGATTTAAAGAAAAGAAAGAAAATCTAAAAGACATGTCATTCCTTACATAGCCGTTAAGGGATGGGGTAGGGTGACATGGGGGGAACCTTTTCATGTTTAAAAGCCACATTGAAAATTATTGTCTATTAATAAGGCTACATTGCAATAAATTTTTAATATGCTTACAACTAAATCTAAAGTTTTAACTTTTAGTTATCCAATCCAAATTTAATTGATACATTCTAATTAAAACATATGAAAAAAATATACTTGCTTTTTTATTGTTTTTTTTATTGTTTTTTTAGATTGATTTTTGACTGCTGGTTGTATTTTACAGCATATCAACTCTTGTAGGTTATTTAATGCCAAATCCTGCTTATACATATATATCAAATATATATGATTTGTAAATGAATAGTTTGTAGGTAAAATTTTTAAACAAGCCCGAGCTTATTTGTTTGCACACAGTTAAATGGTTTCAAACACTATTAATACCATTCAACATTATTCATTGATTTGCACACAGTTAAATGGTTTCTAGTATAGAAAATGAGTAAACATTTTTATTTGACCCATAAATGGGACCCTAACAGGTACTACCACTCTGAGTCTGAATTGAGCTGGGAGTAATAGCAATGAAGGGTTTCTCCACATTCCCCAAAGCTCTATAACTGTAGCCTCATTATCAAATGGTTTAGTGTCATATCCAGGACATTTGTGTGTGTAGGGGGGGGATCTTACCCCTCTGCAGAGATATAGTCAGTGTATTTTACTGGTCCAGCCTATTGGGCTGATTGGTTTTGGTGAGAAGCTATTGAGATATCAGGTTCTAAAGAGGATGTGTGTAATTTTCATTGGACTTTTGAAAATTAGTCTGTGGCAGGCTGAACTCGATTATTTAGGCCATAGTTTCCCAACCCCAAATTATATAATACTCTCAACAGCAAAGAGTTAGAAGGCTCGGGTTATTGGAAAGTAGAATGGCTGTAAATAAAGTATTAATATCTCAAGCAGCTTTGCAATAAATTTTTTCATGTATATTAATATTATTATTTCAACCTCACTCATTTGATGATATTTAGTTTTGATATTGTTTTCCACAAAATTCATTATTAATGTACTTAAAACTAAATGGTATGTATATCTTATACTCTTCAGAGAACTAAATTAACCATAAAGCAATCAGTTCCTCATATATGAGAAATGTTTATGAGGGTTTCTTTGTGGAGCTTTTGGGTCCCAGTGTATCACTATAACCAATGAGCCATCAGTGAGCATTGAATAAAATATCAAGTATGTGAAGCTTAGAGACAAAAAGTTTTTCTTCTATATAATCCTCACCTGGCTTACATTTTCATCTCTCCTTTTATTACACTGCTTATTATAATTATTGTCATAAAAACCATGTTATCTTCTCAAATTCAAAACCTTGAGGGGCTACAGCTGTCGTAAATTGTTCTTTGATACATAAACCTTTGTAGACAGCAGTGATGGTGGTGGCTACCAGTACATTAAAGGAAACCTGACATGGAAATCAATCAATTGCTTACATTTGATACTTACCGGTTAACATTTACCCCCTTTGCAATTACAACTGGTATACATTTATGAGCGTTTATGAAAAGTCGAGTTGTTTTCTAATTTGGGATAATACAGGTCCCTTGGGTCATTTCCAGTGAAATGTCACGCGTGACTCGACCATAAACCTGACTTCCTTCCCATGACAATATATACTTGAAGTTTCAGCTGCTATTGTGAACACTTTAGTGAGCAGCATGTCATCTTCTGCCATCTTCTTTATATCTTGCTCTTTGTGACAAAAACTTTTAATACCCTCCACCACTACCACCATAACATCAACAACTCAGGCACTACAAACAACATAAAAAAGTAAAAAAGAAAAAAATGTGTGAATTTAAAAAAAAATCCAAACAAAAGTAACTAAACTTGACTAAACCACATATAATCCCCCTTCCTTGCCACTTGCTTTGCAAAAAAATAAGATAAAATAAAAAATAAGTCATACAATTGGGTTTGGTTCATTTGTATATTATACTTGAAGAAGACAAAGCTTTTATATCATCGTTTATTTATTTATTTATTTTTTTAATGTTTTCTTTAGTAACTTGAGTTTTCTTTCTTTTTTTTTTTTTGACAGTATCATTTCCATTTTTTATCCTATTTTATTTCTTCTTGTTTGTTTCATGTTCTTCTTGCATATTCATATATTCATACTATCAAGGAGGTTAAATATGATTATATATAGTATATATATATATATATATATATATATATATATATATATAATGTGTGTATGTGATACATATTTATGTATCTATTTACATGCATTTAAATATGCATATTTCCTTATATATATATATTTATATATGTATATACACACACACACAGATACATATAGTGTACATATATACACTATTAATTCCTGTTTCTGGAAATCTTCACAGATGTATATACACATCTACATACACTTGGATATAGCTATGTTTATATATTCATTCTATGATATCTATATATGCAAAAAACATAAAGATGTTTAGAAATATTCACACATTAATATATATATTTATATATATATTCAACATCTTGCCAGGAAAAGAGTATGTTCATATGTGTTTTTTCCTAGGTGTGCAGTTTGAAAAATATCAAAATGAGTATGTATGTGAGAAATCTATTAGAGCATACATATGTTTAACATTTTGTATAGATCTTAATGTCTATGTTGGAATGCAATTTTATTTTACTGTGTACATAAATGTGTGATGATGTATCTTTATAGGAGTGTGTGTGTATATATATATATATATATATATATACATATATACAGGAATTTATGAGTGCTGGTACCTACATGACTATATGTATATATTTGCATGTCCTTGTATAGGCACAGTAATATATATTTGAATATATATATACTTATGTGTGTGTGTGTGTGTGTGTGTGTGTGTGTGTGTGTGTGTGTGTAGATATATGTATACATGTGTGCCTAGATATATGTGTGTGTTTGTGTGTGTGAATGAGTGTAGATAGATGTGAGTGTGTGTGTATATATACATATATATATATATATAATCGTTAGTATCCATTTATGTATAAGATAGTATATAATCATGTGCATCTTTTTATATAAATGTGTGTGTGTATGCATATATATATATATATATATATATATACACACACACACACATCCAAATGTAACTATTTTTGTCTTCACACAGACACACAGATACACACACACACACACACACACATATATATATATATATGAGTAAATTTTTCTTTTCATTTACTGTACTTTGGAAGTTGAATTATTTGTAAATCAAAACAGATATTGTTCTTCTAAACACCTGCGCATAGCATGCATCAGGATTTCATGACTTCATATTTTGACTTGCAGCTCTGCTTTTTATCAGCGACATTTCACCTCTGGGGTGCTCATTGTCTGACAATTTCAATGGGATATTTGCGACATCTTTCTTATGTTGTACATTTTTTGTCTTCATCTTTACCTTCAAAAGATTTCCTGTATTACAAGAAGCAGAGGAAGAAAAGAAAGAAGAGATACATATTAATGTATATATTAATATTTTTTGTAAGATTTATACGGATTCCAGTAACATCAGGTTTTTTTTCAGCTCATCCTATATGAACTCTATCTTCTTTCTCCCACCCTGCTCACTATTTCTTGCAATTATCAAAGTGTCTCTTATAGTGGTTGTGATTTTCCAAGTGTCTTCTTTGAATTGTGGTTATTTTCACTATCTTTCTTCTTTTTAACTGCCACGACTTTTAGTGTCTTCTAATAGTTGCAGTTGCTGTCATTATACTCCTTTATAATTACAGAGAGCTCTTTTCAAATGGGAGTTGTGCTCACTATTTCTCCTTATAGCTACTTTCATTTTCACTTTCACTTTCTATTGCTACTTTTCCTCTCTCTAATAATTATACCCATTATTGCTATCTGCTGTAATTATGGCTACTTTCACTATTACTTCTCATAGAGCTGATTTGATTGCATCTTCTTGTAATTATGATCAGTTCCACAAACTCTACATAATGCTTAGTTTTTGCTTTTTTTATTTTTGCTTATTTCTTTCTTCTGGTGAAATCTTTGTAAATATTATATTATTAGGTTACTTAAAATTCTAATCACAAGATTTTTATTTTAATCATTTGATCATAAATTGTTTTATGCTTTACTGTCATATATTGCCTGGATGAAAACATTTTTTCTATCTTTGTGTATTGCTTTACTTACAAAATAAACATTTTTATCTTTTCTTGATTTATGCACAATGTCAACTTATTTTACTATAAAATTCAGTATGCAGTTTTGTGTAATTTATATGAGAAGTTATGTCTATAGTCTTTATGAGCAGTGTCTTATAGAAAGTACTGCTCATAAGTATTTGAAAAGGCACGAAATTTGTTTTTATTATCAAAGGTTGTAGGGGGCATTAAGAATTTTTAGAAGGATGGATCCAAATTTACTCAGTAATTCAATAGCTCTTTCAAATAGCTGGATATCTTCACCTTTTCAATCTTCTTGATCAATTCTGAACTAGATTTGAAGGATAGAAAAAAATTTAATGCTATCAAAAAACATCTTCCATAAAGTTAGCATTTTTAACCAAAAAATGACTTAATTGCATTCCTTGTAATATATATTGCTATTTGGTTCTTCTTGCATAATGTTTCTATTGTTAACTCTTAAAACCAAACAATTAGAAGCAAATTGTTTGCTTAAATACTTAAGAGAAGTAATATATATAATATAATATATAAAAAAATAAAACTGATTTGAAGTTAGAGTAGCTCTAACTGGAAAAAGGTTTTCTATTTTTAATAAGTGTATGGTAATGAGCTTTATCAATCAGTATTTTGAAAATAATAAAGTTTTTTTTTAATTGATCAGTTCTCTACTATAAATGAGTCTTGTTTTTGAATTGCACATTTTCCTATATATAACTTGTACATATTTCTTACACTGGTGTAGCACAGAGTGAGAATAAATTTGACTGCAAAACTGAGTTTTTGTATTTATCATAAGGTATATGGAATTCATAATTGACACAGGAGTGAATTTTAGATTTTTTTCAGAAAATTTCCACCTAATTCATTCTTTTGAAACCTACAATCCATTGATTATCAAAGAGGCAAGGAAAATAAATATTGACTCAGGGATCATAGCAATGTCTCAGTAATCTGTCATCTTTATGAGAAGAGTAAACAAGTCAAATCTGCCACATAATTATTTTGTCTTGGTAATTATCACAACTTTGGATATCTTTAACTTCATATTGAGTAGCATTCTTGTTTTTTGTTATTTTTCTTACTACTGGAGACATCTATTCTTTATATGTATATAGACAATATTTTCACCATGGACAGGATATGACATAAAGTCAATCTTTAAGGGGAGTGCAGCTAGTCTGAATTAAGAGTTTTCCTTCTCTTAAACTGGTTGCCTTATCAGGGCTAAAGAATTCAGTATGCCTTTCTATTTACTCATAGTATTATATTTCATCTTTTCATGAATGTTGATGTAACACTTGGCATGACAGGCAGATTTGAAATTTATTAGATTTGTATGTAAAGATATCTCCTTAGAATGGCAAATAAGACACACTTATCTATTTATTTATATACATCAATCTAAAATATCCATAGTGTTCTGGATATGACACTAAACTCTCTGATGGTGAGGCTCCAGTCCAGGAGCTCTGAGGAATGTGGACTACCCCTTCATTGTCATTATTCCGAGGTCCACTCTGGAGGGGTAGCACCTGATAGAGTTCTATCAATGGGTCAAATAGAACTGTTTGACCATTTGACTGTGTGTAAACAAATGACTGATGTTTAATTGAATTTTTAGTGATACATAGTAGTACTTGGAACCATTTAACTGTGTGCAAATGAATGAGTAATGTTGAATTGAATTATTAGTGTTAAATAGCAATAGTTGTAACCACTACATTGTCTTTAGTAAATAGAATTATTCGTGTTTGATAGAAATATTTGAAACCATTTAATTGTGTTCAGAAAAACAAGAGCTCAAGCTCATTTAAAAAGGTTAAAATAAAATGTGTTTACAAATCATATATTTGATATATATGTAGAAAAACTGATAACAATGATCCAAGTGGAAGGAATGATTTATTAACGGGTCAACACTATAGCGTTTCGGTTCTACTGAACCATCATCAGGACCATGAGGGGGTGATATTAATAATTTTAAGTTAACGATGGATGATTAGAAATGTGAAATACAAAAACTTACGGGAAAATATGTATAGTAAGAAAAAGTTAGCCGTTTAACTGGCAAATCAGCGTTTGATGTTTAAATTACGTCATTTGACTTATTAGGAATATTGTATAGAATTATGTACGTTGTTTAACGAGAAAGATTACGAGACAAAAGGAAGAAAAGAAAGAAAGAAAGAACAAAAGAAGAATAAAAAGCATGGAAATTATGAGATATACGGAAAATATTAACTAAGGATGGAATATATTGTAGCTGTTTAAAATGTGTTTGCTTAAGTAAGGAGAAATATTATAAAAGCCAGGACGAGTATTTAGGGAACTGAGGAATGAGATAGCTGCGGCTTCGAAAATTCGTCTAAGATTTTTATTATGGATGTGAGTAAGCATCTTAGCTGAGTTGAAGTCAATGTTATGATTATGTTGAGAAGTGTGTAGGAGTAATGCGTTGTTTGAGTTGCCAATTCTTATGTCTCTTTTGTGCTCTTTCAAACGGATATGAAGGTTTCGGGATGTTTCACCGATGTATTTTAGTTTACAATCCTTACAAGGGATGCAATAAACACTGGCGTCAGAAAATATGTTACGTTGAGGGCTGGAGTGTACAAATTCGTGGATTGTTTTAGAAGGTAGAGAAGTAGTTTTGATATTGAGTTTATTTAAGTTGTTTGTTATGCTGTGAAAAGAAGAATTGTTAGGCAAAGTTATGTATCTATGGGGGGGAACTAGTTTTATCAGATATTGAGTTGATATTAGTTTGACATTGATTCTTGTTGTGGATTTTGAGGGCTTTAGATTTAGCATAATGTATAAAGGATTTGGGGTACTGTAGGTTGAGGAAGGAGTTTTCTATGTGGATGAATTCATCGTTTAAATATTTCTAGGAACAAATGCGTAGAGCTCTGAGGTAAAAACCTATGATGATACCTCTTTTAGTATTGTTGTTGTGGTGTGAGTAAAAGTGAATGTGGTCGTTTTTACAGGTGGTTTTACGATAAACCTTAAATTCTAGTTTGTTGATATTCCTAATAAGTAAAATGTCCAGAAAAGGTAGGGTGCAGTTATATTCAAGTTCATGTGTGAACTTTAAGGAAGGTTCGACATTGTTCAGTTTATCAGTGATGCTATTTAAGTCAAGATCTTGAGGATAGATAAATAGTATGTCGTCAATATATCTGAAGTAATGTGCAGTGTTGGGTATAATATGTTTAAAGGGACCAGATTCTAAGAATTCTAAATAAATGCAAGCAAGAACTCTGCTAAGAGGAGATCCCATTGGTAAACCAAATTTTTGTTTATAAAATGTGTTGTTGTGTTTGAAGTAGCAATGTGAGGTACATAAGGTACAAATTTTAATCAATTTAGAGATAGGTAGAGGAAATGTGGTGTTAGATTTTCGAAGGTAGTTATGCAGGCGTTCAATGCATTTATCAACAGGTATATTGGTGTATAAGGATTTGATGTCTAAACTAGCTAAATATTTGTTGTGCATATCAATGTCAGTTAGTTTGTTGAGCAGTGATTCGGAATTTTTTAGGTGTGCATTACTAATGGTACCTAATAGAGGGGTTAATAATTTGGCTAGAAGTTTAGCGATATTATGGGGGGAAGATCCTATACCAGAAATAATGGGTCTTAGAGGAATATCTGGTTTATGGGTTTTGGGAAGGCCGTAAATTTTAGGGATTATAGGGTGGTTATTGATTAATGAGGACCAAGATTGATCTTCATTTGATATATATGTATAAAGAGGATTTGGCATTAAATTACCTACAATGGTTGATATGCCATAAAACCCAACCAAACTAAAATATCCATTTAATGTTGACAACTTTAGTTTAATGGCATATCTATTTTATCTTGCAGTTATATTTGTGAGTTGACTGTACAAAAATGTTTCAATTAGTAGAGTTTAGAGTAGAAAACCAAACATTAAATACCATTCAATTTATTTATACATTCAAATTCAAGTAAGAATTATTGCACACAAGTTGGTGTAGGTCTTCATATTTTATTGGATATCAATGTAAATGAGGGCGATAATGATACAGATATTGTTTGAAAATTAGGCTGTGATAATCATTTTTATGACTTGAAAAACACTAATGAAATATTAATCAATGGGAAGAGAATCTCAAAGTAAATATTGGTGTTCTTCTGATCCCGTTCCTGGATTTGATGGAAAATACTTGTGTGGTATAGGAGCAAGAGTAAAAAGCTTAATACACATATGTATTTCATATTCATCTTGAGTTGAGAGAGAAGACATGATCTTCATGTTGTGCCACTAGCATAGATTTCCCTAACTCTCTCCTGCCATTCATCTCTATCATCCATTTCTTCCTGCTGATCTTCCAGACTACATCTTGTGTCCATACAGAGCTGTTCTAGATAAGTTCTTGCTGGTCGTCTAGCACTTGCCCACCTGTGTGAAGTGGTTCATTGCAGAATGTCGTTTATAAGCTCATCCTTACTTCTCCAGCAGTGTCCCGCATGTCTTGTATGTCTAATTTCGATGGTTTTTGAGATGAGAGGTTGGTGGCCATACAGCTGCTGTTTTGTGGGATGTTGCTTTTCAGTACCCAGACTCTGATGATCATTATGAATTTAGTTGATTTGGTATCTATTATTCAACTTCTGATGTTATTGGTACTTGGATGTCACTGACTGTTGGATATAGTATATGTATACTATTAAAATCCTTAACTTCTACTGCTTATTCATTGTTCAATAAGGATTGTTCAAAATCATTATTAAACAATTTAAGAATTCTGCCCAGTTGGCTAGAGCAATAGAATACACCATATGCATCTCTGCAGAGAGGTAAGACCTCTCTAATAAGTGTCCTGAATATAACACTAAACCATCTGATGGTGAAGCTCCAGTTCTGGAGCTTTGGGGAACGTTGAATACCTCTTTATTGCCATTACTCCCAGGTTCAATCTGAACTGGCGTGGTCATACATGTTAGGGTCCCATTTACAGGTCAAATAGAACTACTTAATCAATTACAATACTTGAAGCCATTTAGCTGTGGTCAAACAAATGATTAATCTTAAATTGAACTATTAGTAAGTATTATGTAGCAGTGCTTGAAACAATTTAATTGTGTGCAAATAGAACTATTAGATAGCAATATTTGAAACCGTTTAACTGTGTACAAGTTTATGTGCTATTGCCCATTTAAAAATGTCACCTATAAACTATAAGCTTACAAATTATATATATATAAACAGGTTTTGACAATAAATAATATGCCATAAGACCCAACCAAAGCAAAGCAAATCAATTTAAGAATTGAGAACAGGATTTTCAAAGTTGATATCAGAAGGAACAATTTCCTTATTTTTATTTCATTTTTTCTTTTAACTCTTTGAAAGTTACTAGTGATTGTATCAAAACATCAATAAAGACCATTGAACTTTTGAGACAGGTAGAGAGATTTCAAAGTGGATAGTCTAGAGAAAAAAGTTGATAGCTGGAGAATAGAATAGATGTTTTTTACTATGAGCAACAACTTTAGATGGTGTCTTTTCTCTTTCAAGTCAAAGAATTTTTGCTGTCATAAAGAAAAGTTCCTCATAAATAGTATGAAGGAAAGATAATTGATTGAAAAATTCTTGGAGAATAAACTTTGGTAATTGATGATTCAATCTGAGAATGGACAGAGCTGTTGGTTGATATATGTAAAAAAAAAAAAAAAAAAAATGATTTGATAGCAAAAATACTGAAGTAGAGGCTATTTTATTTAGCACTTATTTAATCTTTTTTTTTTTTTTTGTTATTTTGTGGTTTTCAGGGAAGAGGAAGAAACAGCAGGTCTCCTAATAAATCTAGAAGTTTTCTCAGAAATCTAAAACCATAAAGTCCTAATTCTTCATTCTTCACCAGCTTATGCTCTTTAACTTATTTCTATGACTTTGTATATTTATATGCTTTCTTTTGTTAGTATTTAACCTGTTCCCATCTCTTTTATACCGGGCCAATGGCCTGATGAGTAGAGTGTTCACCAATGGTCCAATACCAGGATGAGTCATACCAAAGACTCAAAAAATGGTACTTGATGCTGCCTTTCTTAACACTCAGAATTATTAGGTAAGGATGAAGGGTAAAGTGGAGCAATCCAGGGGATGGAGTAGCGCCCTCCCCTACACCTTGGTGTAGTAGTGATTGAAAAAAGAGCCTTTGGCTTGACTAAAGTTGCCAGCTTTACTTGCTTACATCTCTTTTAAACTAGTTTTCTCGTGTATGTTCTTGAAATGAACATATCTACTGCAATATCTGTTGACTCTGAAAGTGGATGAAAAAAAAAAAGATCTTTTATAATAGATTACTGTAAATATTATATCTATTGAAGCTGTTTTACTCTCTACATTAGGCCACATTCACTTTACCAAATGGTGTGTCAATAGTGATTGCAAACATAATAGAAATAGAATAAAACATCTTTTCCATTTATTTCCTCTTATAAAAGCAGACTGAAATTTTTGAAAAGATATTTTATTGGCTCTGATTTACATTTCAGTCAGTCAATTGAACAACATTAAACAATTCATAATGTAGATTTTTTTCTCTTCACTTTCACAAATGCAATATCAGATACATGACTAATCAACTCAACTGGAATCATATCAATTCCCTTATTTAATTTTCTCCAACATTTATACCCTACTCCTTTTTTTTTCTTTTTACTTAACTGTCCATATATAAGTATATTCATCTATTTCTTCTTCATCTAATATGTTATTTCCTGCCAAGAAAAGCTTGCATGAATGTGTGTTTTAAAATTCACTAGTGAAATATATGCACAATACTTACGTTGATAGAAATATATCTGGAGAAAAGAAACATGTCACCTAGATTTTATTTTATTATTGAGCTGAATAGTTTTTGTAAAGAAGGAAATGGAAATAAAGGGAGTAAAGAATCGGATTACTTCATGAAAGGAGCAACGCTTTTTAAAAAGTAAGGAAATAATGACAGTTGTTGTGAAAAATAAAATAAGGATCATGAATAAAGAATATTAATAACTATAACTATAGATAAGAAATTAAAGACCTGAATAATAACATTTTCTTTATTATATAGAAAATGATAATAATAAGTGCAATGATAGTAGTTGTAACAATAGAAAAGCAACATTCTTGAAAATAGCATACATCCTTAAATTCCTCTTAGGAGTCAAATGGGATAATTTTAAATGAACAGTTGGTGTAATGTGGATGTGTTCTGTGTAATTCATTTTAATAACAATGATAATAATAAAAGAAGAAATAATTATAATTTTACAAATCATAATTAGAAGAACATTAATAATGTTAACAACAGATGAGAAAGAAATGATAGTTGTTATATTGCTGGGAAGGGAAAAAAATAACAAAAACATCAATATAAAACAAAAAATGCATTATAATGATTATAATGATAACAACAATAACAACAAGTATTGCTGTCACCATCATAGTTAGGATTCCTAAAACATG
Organism: Sepioteuthis lessoniana; assembly: GCA_963585895.1. Lineage (NCBI taxonomy): Eukaryota > Metazoa > Mollusca > Cephalopoda > Myopsida > Loliginidae > Sepioteuthis > Sepioteuthis lessoniana. The sequence continues at coordinate 129,573 of CAUZXS010001320.1, forward strand.
TTTGAAATAACCTTGCAAAAAGGTTGAAAGTATTAAAAAATACAGACAACAGCATTGCTAAAATCAGATTTCTGAGAAAACTACTAGATTTATTTGGAGACCTGATGTTTCTTCCTCTTCCCTGAAAACCACTTGGCAAAAGTTGGATGAAACTTCAAACATCATCATCATCATAATCTTTGAGATTTTTCAATCCAGTCGTGACTGATAGCCTTCATTGAAGTCCAAGTGACATAAGTCCACTCAAATTCCCAGGTCTTTCCTCTTGATTCCAACTAGTCTCAACAGTACTATGGACTGGACTGGACTTAACCTATCCTCTTGTTTCATCAGTACCATTGTCCCTTTTATCTTCCTCAGTTTTTTTCAGTTTTCTAGCAAAAACAATAAAGTCCACTAATTAACAAGTTATATTTTTCTTCTTAACTATAACTAATTCTATTCTTTTAGACAGGATGGGAAAGAATTTTATATCTCATTTTTCTAAGACAAGTTCTGGTTTGTGTATATACCATTTGTTCTGTATGGTCAAAATTCATTCTTTTGCACAGTTTCCAGTAGATCACTTTCTCCACTTTACTAAATAGTAGTCGAATATATCACATGTGCTCTTGCACTCTTTCTGGGTCAGTTCACTGCACCAGTAATGTGGTTCATTATCTCTTTCTCTCTGCATATTCTATACTTGCTATTCTCCCGCGTTTTATCTATTTTAGATTTTAGATAATTGGTTCTTATAGCATTTCCTGGACTGCTATCAAGAGTAAGTCAGTTTTTTCTTTTTACTTTCCTTATGTATAGTCATATTTTTGTTATCTTATGTGAAATTTCTATAGTTTGTCTTCTGAAGTCTTATGTAGTTGGTTTTATAATCATTTTTATTTCATCATCATCATGTGAGTTTTTCATACAAGTGCTAGCTGAATGATCTTTCACTGGAGTCTGAGTGACAGCAAGTCTCCTCACCTCTTCTCAGTCAATCTTAATACTGTAGTCTGGATCATTTCTGCTTGTCCTCTGATTTCTAAATCTTCCAGTCTTTTTTTACCAAGCCTTTGAGGATTGTTCCCAGCACATCAATTACAATTCATATCATCATTACCTCCATGTTCCAAAGTTTTTTTTAGTTTTCTGGCAAGGTCTAAGAACTTATCTCCCTTTTCACTTTCTTTGAGTTTTACTCTGTGATCCATTGGGATGGCAAAATCCAGTATTCACCAAGTTCTCTTTTTTTTTTGTTGACTATCACTCAGTCCGATCTTCTGGCTGGGATTAGATAATCTGTTTTTATCTCAAAATCCCAGAGAATTTTGTATGACTCATTCTCCTGAACAGATTCTGGGTTGTGTATATACCATTTGTTCATATGGCCAAATTTCAATTTCTTGCATAATTCCCAGTTGATCACTCTCCCTACCCAGTCATATCTAGTCTAATGGTCTTTTTTCAATAATTTGCTACATTCATTTATGTGATTAATCATTTCATCTTTATCCCCACATAACCTACACTTGCTATTTTGTTGCATCATATATTTTTGCTTTAACATAATTGGTCCATATGGCACTGTTTTGTGCTATTATGAGAAGAGATTCAGTTTTTCTCTTAAGGTTTCCTTTTCTTAGCCATGTCTAAGTCTTCTCATGTGAGATTTTGCCAGTTTGTCACTTGTAATATCAACATAGTTGTTTTTCTTCCCATTTCTGTTTCCTAGTAATTGTTGTTCTGTTGATTATTATGTTGCCTGTGTTGTTTCTGGTCATTGTAATTAGTCTTTCTTTGCTCTTTTTTTATTTGTTAATTATTATCATCATCACCATTGCTGCAGCAGTAGCAATAGCAATGATAAAATAAAAGCAGAACTCTTCAAGAAATAAAGTAAAGTTGGCGACTGTAGTCAAGGGGTGCCCGTGGTGTAATGGTTATCATCCTAGGATATGGACACGGCAACATGAGTTCAAATCCTGGACAAGACTGCATTTCACATAGCACTAATACCCTAATACTAATCCAATTATTCTCCCTCCAGCTATGGGTAAATAGTAGGGCAGACTAGGTTCTTCAGCCTTGGTGAGGCAACTAGTCTAGGAGAAGGAAAACTCTGAATTCAAACCTGTTAAACTCTACTTAAGAATTGACCTTGTGTTATATCCTGCCTGAGCAGAGGGGTTGGTAAATATGTGTAGTCAAGGGTGACCCGAAGGCTCCCTTTTTGATAGCTACTACACCGAGATATAGAGGAGGGCACTACTCCTTTCCCTGGATTGCTCCACTTTACCTTTGATTCTTACCTTATAATGCTGAGTGTTAAGAAGGCGGCATCAAGTACCGTTTTTTTAAGTCTTTGGTATGACTCGACCTGGGATTGAACCCTGGTCTCCCTGACCATTGGCGAACAAAGCAAAAATGACAAAAAAATGAATAGAAGATGAACATTTACATTAGGAAAGAGTGAATGAAAAACAGGAGAAAATGAATTATGAAATATAATCATGATGGAGACTGAAAAAAAAAAAGATATATAAAAAAAGACACTACACAAAGAAAAATAGAGAATACCTTCTGTTTACATTGTTGTTCTATTTATTTGAAGTTTATTATTAAATTATTGAAAAAAAGAGTGGAAGATAATGACATTTAAAGTTAAATATTCTTCTAGTTATATTGAAAAATAATTGCCGTTGTCATTTCATTCACATAAATAAAAGTACAGATTTGTTGATCTATGTTTTTGTTTTTTCTAACTGCTGAATTTTCAACATAGATCTCACATTGCTAAAAAATGTATAACTTTATCTTTTCTTTATACAAGAATACTTTAAAATTCTAAAGTCAATTAAAAATTGTTAAATTCTGCAAAGTTTGATATCAAACAAAATAAGAAAAACATTAGCTTCATAGAATATTAGTCATGAAATGTTAATTCAAACAGAATTTTAATGTTTTGCATGAAGTATTTTCCCTAAATGCAGGAAAGAAAAATCACAAAAGAAAAAAAATAAAGTTTTTCCCACTTTCATTTTGATACGACTATTAAAGAAAAATATTCAGTTACAGATATAACCTGAGGTTATATATGAATATTGCTTGGCTTGAGGAGTTATAGGCATGTGAATAATCAAAAATTGTAGATTATACTGCCTAAGATATGGTTATTGGTCCATGAGTATAATGTTATAGTGAATTTTTTTTTTTTAGGCTAAATTCAACCTGAATAAATTAAACAAATTTATCCATAAAATGATTTATGTGGCTTTTAATAGAAATAAATGTACTCTTTTCATTAAAAGAGATTGAAAGTTTTTTTTCTTAGATTACAGTGACACTATTCATTTGAAGTATGGTTCAAGAAATTATTTCTGAGTCGGCTAAAATTTTTGACAAACAGCCTTTTTTTATTTTTTCAATCCAAAGTCTTTTTTTGGTATCCTTTCTTTGACATTTTACACTCAACAAACCTATAAAGAAATTAAACAAGAGCACAGCTACTCATAAGATAATTAAAGTATATAATGTTATCCACATAGCATTTATGAATAGTAAACCTTATTCTAATCATTTCCTAGTCATTTGAGTCCATTTTAATTTCTCATACTTAAAGAGTTTACTGTGTCTTAATAATTATATAGGCAAGACATTTGTTATGACTTTAAATGTTCTCATACATTTCCCTTATGCCTATAAAAACACATTACTAGATTTTTATTTCAAGTTAATTTGTCGAATTAAAACTATTTATACTGCTTAAGGAACTTTTTTGTATTCAAATAACATTTCTTTATCTTATTAAACACCTATGCGTTTTTTCTTGAATTACTAAAAGCCAATGCTGAATTTATTTCATATAAATAATCCCTTTTGTTAGGTATTCAAAGTTTTCAATACAATGTGTTTCTTATGTTCTTAAAAGCACTAGATTTAGTAAAGTATTAATAGCTACTTGCTAAAAACCTTCTTGTAGGGCAGGATTTAAAACTAATGACAGCAGATTCTTTTGAGAAGACTTATAAGTTAATAAATGTTATAGAGATGTTAAGATTTACGGGCCTCTGGTGGTTATTGCTCATACTACAAATGAAAATACAAGAATTTTTAAAATCTTGATTTTCTGATAACCAGAAAAAGACATAATATCGATTTTTGACTAGGCAATTTTCAGCTTGATTTCTACTTTATATGGTTATTGAGCAAAAAAGTGAAAAATTCTGTTTAAATAACCTGATAGGGGCAAAGTAAAGGCCAAGTTTAGCATTATACTTACATTGTAAATCAAAAATTAAAAGAAAATTTTATTATTTTCAAAAATTAATATATTAAAACCTGCTCCAATATCTCATTAGTAACCACAGAAAATTTGGTGGCTCCAGTTCTAGCCATCCTTAAGTCATGTGATGAGAGACAGATAAACAAAAGATATTTGGTTACTTGTAAAATATGAATTAGTTTTATTTTCCAGAAGAATGCATCTATTCTTGCAATTAAGTTAGTCTACTTACAATTTTCAAGTTTTGTAACCCAAAATTTTTGATTTATATATTTCATGCATTGGTTGGACTTGTGGATATCATAGTTATAAGTTATCAGCCTGAGTTTGTCTCAAATATTAATGTTAATATGCTGGAATAATTTTTTAAAAGCACAAGTGTTGTTATATCCAAATAGTTTTGAATATAACTATCAGTGTGTTCCAGCCAATTTCATCAAGTTATGTAAAATACAAATATATTTGGGAATAGCAATCAGAGATGAAGACTGGAGATTTTGAGTTCTCCCAGGAGAAGGAAAAAAATAATATTAAAAAGCTTTGACTTTTGTGGTCAGGTTAAAATAGGAAAGAAATCCACAATACTCATGTGGTATGAATATGACTAGCAGAGTACAAAGAAAGAAACTGGTGTTAGTGACATGCTACTGCTGAAAGCAGTTTTGAATGAAAAGAAACTAAAGCAAAACCTCTTTAAAAGATAAATTCATGAATTTGATTTTTGCTGCAGGAAAAAAAAAAGAATTCTGCCAATTTTCAAATGATTCTTGAATAATGTTTGTGCTTCCTATTTTCAATTATTTCTGTGGGAGGATTTTTGAAGAATCAACAGGAGGCAAATTGCAAAGAAACAATGAAAATTTTGCCACAAATAAAACAATGATGGCTTTGGAAAATACTGACACTTAACTGGTTCATATTGTGCCTTGTCTAGTATTCTATGTATTTGCTGGCAATGTTTATGAGACATCAAAAAGACAAGATTGTTTGCAATAAAATCATTATTCACATTGATGCAGAGTTCCTTTTGTTTAGAGTAAAATATATATGGTATAAACTCCCTCAGATTTGATTAAATAACACCATTATTGTCCTTCTACAACAATGACTTTGGGATTAACTAACCCACAAAGTTCGATATTCCATTAAACAAAGAAACTGAACTATATATGCCTATTAGTAAGTTGGCAACTGTAGTCGAGGGTGACTAGAAAGCTCCCTTTTCAATAGCTACTACACCGAGATGTAGGGAAGGGTGCTACTCCTTTCCCTGGATTGCTACACTTTACCCTCGATACATACCTTATATTGCTGAGTGTTAAGCAAGGAGGTATCAGGTACCATTTTTAAAGTCTTTCGTATGAAACAACCTGGGATTGAACCCAGGCTCCCGGATCTTTTTAGAATTATGAAAATGCTTCATTTAAGAAATTCACATAATCTGACATTAAATACATATAGAATAAATATAATTACCACAATTATTTGGGCATAACATACACCCCTAATATTTCTCTGTAATGGTGTAAAACACATTTGTTTGAACTATAGATATAAATTACTTTTGGTCATCCTGTTCTGAATATGGTGAAGGATGTGGCCTGAAAGAAAATGAATTACCATATTTGACAGCATGTAAGATGCACCCCAATCAAGAAAAAACCCAAGTAGTAACAGTAAATGTGATGAAATTAATATAATGAATATTGTCAATGATAACACTTTTAATGTAATTAATAGCCTTGTAAATAATAACAATAGGTATATGAAAGTTACTCTAAAAGCAAAGATAATAGGAGTTAACAGGTAGCTAATTTCAGCCAACTATCAGGAATTTTAAACCTACATATGGCATATAAGACACAGGGGGATTTTAAAAGAAATTTTTAGAAAAAAAAGGGCTTCTTATATGCCGTCAAATACAGTATATAGTTCTCATATATAATATGCACCTCTAACTTTTGGGATAAAACATTTTGGTAAAATAGTGCATCTTAAACACCAATAATTATTGTATCTCTTTATTGCTTCTTGCTGCCACTTAGAATCCAGACAAAGCGACAAAAAAAAAAAAATGATTTTGTCTACAATCTTATAATTAAGAATAAATACATAATCAACTGAGCTGTCTTTCTGTTAACTTTTAAAACACTACAGAGAAAATGCTGTTGTAAATTTGTGTGTATTTGTCTTCTCCATTTAAAGACTGAGAAAATCACTGGCTCATTGGTCTAGTGGGTAGAGTGGGTTCAATCCCAGGTTGTGTCATACCAAAGACTTTAAAAATGGTACTTGATACCGCCTTGCTTAACACTCAGCAATATAATATATCAAGGGGTAAGTGTAGCAATCCTGGGAAAGGAGTAGTGCCCTCCCCTACAACTCAGTGTAGTAGCTATTGAAAAAGGAGCCTTCTGGTCGCCCTCGACTACAGTCGCCAACCTTACTTACCTTACATTTTAAATAAGACTATTTGTTACAAGTTCTTTTATTAACCTATATATTGGATATGTGGATATATTCTTACCCACATCTCTACAAGATTTTTCAAAGAGTAATGATTAATTTATACAAACAATAAACTGAAGATACTAGATAAATGATACATGAAATATTTTCCTCTATATTTTAGCAAGCACAGATCGGTAGTATTAAACTGAAATGAAAGATACTGAAAGGTGATGAAGGATTGTGTTGACATGTGGTATGTGAAATCATTGGTGCACCTGTCGTTGTCATCTATTTAACTGCAATCATTCCCTTCCAGCCAATGAAGAATGACACAAGAAAAGGGAAAAAATATCTAAATAATTTTAAAGAATAATATAAAAACAGTGGAAAATATCTATAAAATTAGAGATAAAACAAAAAACAAAACAAAACAAAAACCAAAAGCTTCAGCCAAATCTCATTATTCGTACGACTGTCAAACTAATGTAGGAATTGTTTACCATTCAAAAACTGGTGTTAATTTTAAAATTTATTTCAGTCTTTAATTGGGGAAGATCAGAAGAATGAGAATTTTTCTAATTAGCCCTTGTATTAAGTCAGATGACCTTTTTCATTTTCTATCTTTCAAAAAAAAAAAATAAAGAAAAAGAAAAAACAGAAGTAAATAAGAATAAAAAAAGTAAAATAAACAGACAATCATTGCTCCAACCCAAACACTAAAAATCAAAAACTTCTTTTAAAAAAATAGCAAGCAAAAGAAAAAAAATCCAAAAAGCTAATAAAATCAGTGGGAAAACATTATGTCAGCATGACATTGTTTTTCTTCATCAATGTGTTTGGTACAGACATCCATTTTACTTTTTTTATTATTTTTTTTATTGTGCCTGGTCAGTGTGTGTGTCTTTGTCAGTTTTGTGCTTACAGTTCTCTGTTAATTATCTGCTCTCTTTTGGCACCACCCAACTATGCTTGGTGAGTTGAAATTGAAAACCTATGTGAAATTGGAAAAAATGGATTGTTGCTTTTCTCTTCTTGGTTATAACATTTTTTTTTAAAAATCTTTTCCTTTCCCCCCTCCCAAACCCTCCTTCTCTTCCTTCTATCTCTGATTTTCTGGTCACTTTATAATTATTCACTCAGTTTCTTGTATGGATTAATTGCTTATTTACCTGATCAGTACTTGTCAGTAATTCAGGGTCAGAGGTTACTTACACTTCACAAGTACTAATTACTTGAGAGTTCTCTCTCAGATCTTTTCTCCTCCAATTAAAGATAGTGAAAAATTAATTGAAAATATCAGAAGTTTTGAGAAGTTTTCTTCTTTTCGGAAAGGAAATGAAAGAAAGTTTTGAGGAAGGAATTGAGAAAATTTCCTATGAAAATGTTTTCTTTTAAATCGAATATATATCTTTGATAAAAACTGATTTTCAATTTTCATTTAGAAATAATGACAATATATGAGAACAGTATTAAAAAAAGAAGAAAACTCTCTTGACTTGAAACCTTTTGTCACAAATTTTATTTTTCAAATTCAACCGATTGAATATTTTGTTTACTGCTTATTATTAATTTTATCATGATAGATTATGGCGAATAGTTTATTAAACTACATAGTTCTTATTGAGCCCACCAACAATCTAGAATGGTATTTTTCGGTGTTAGATGTAGGTTTTTTTTCTCTTTGATATTTTTTTAGTAATTTAAAAAAAGACTTTAAAAAGTATAGATTTTCTTGCATTCTGTAAAACCTTAAATATACCAAATGTTATTGGATATCTGATACCTAGTTTTAAATTTACACATTGCAATGATCATGGTTATATAATAATTAAAAAAAAAATGCTCAGTATATATGATATGTCAGTCTTGATGTTCTTTCCTCTTTTATCTCACTTTACTTTCTAGTGTACAGATGTTCTCTTTATATCTCTTCTCTATTTCTGCTATTCTCTTCCTCTTCTGTTTCATTTTGCTATTTTTTAATCATCTATAGCTTCAAGTTCACTCCTTAAGTGAATTTTCTTTGATTCCTTTTTAGCTTTGATTTGTTTCATTAAGATGGGAAATAAGACTTTATCTTAGTTAAGTGCTTCAAACCAAAGAGAGGGACAACATTGAAATATTGGCTTCTTTACTATACATCTAAGTAGATATAAAAATGACCATATTTTCTAGTTGGACACATGAATAGATGTCTTTTGTGGATAGGATAAGACAGATATTAACTGATTTGTATAAAGAAATAAAACAGCCAATGTCTAAAATTAGCATGAAATTGCTACAGAAAACCTCTTTAAGAACTTTCTCTCAGTGGAAATTTACATGCCAACAGAATTGAAAGTTGATTGTTTTATGGTGGTCAAGAAGAAGGAGAAAAAATGGGTCTTAGTAAAAGTTTATTATTATTTATTTCTGATTTATTTTGTTTACCAAATTAATCAGGTTTTAAAGGTTTAGATTTGGTTGAGATTCAGGAGTTTTTTTTTTCTCAAAATATTCCTTCTTTTTATTTATTCATTTTTTTTTTCCAAACCAACCAATCCAGCACTTTATTTTTTTTTATTTGTACATCCTGTAAACTGTATATTAACTTTTATAAAAGAATAAGTCAGAACAAATAACATTATGAATACTTGAAATGGACTTATAACTTTTAAAAATATTAACTCACACTAAACAAATCTTTATATATAGTGTAAAATTAGATTGTCTATTTATAGCTCAGATGTGTAAAAATAATTTCTGAAATTTGTATTCACAGAATACATTCCATTTTCTTATAACCTTGTAGACTCTTTCAGTAAAGCAGAAAAAATATTTCTAAAAATAAAGAATGAAAGCAATTGGAGTGAAAAATAAAACACTGATCTTTTTTATCTTCCAAAAGAAAAAGAAAATTTCAACCAACCTCTAAATAAAACTTCATCTATCATAAATATATGCATTTCTCGTGATGACTCATGTTATCTAAATAAGGAAGTTCTTGCCATGCTATTCCCTTCAAATGGACTCTATCAGTTTAGAAAAATAATAAGGAAAGAAAGATTTCTTGTGTAAGCAGCCTTCTAGTTTTAGATTGGTAATCACTTGTAATAAGAGCTTATGAAGTTAGTGGTCCTAATTAAACTCACTACTCGTTAAGTACTCTTTGAGTTCTTAAGATTTGAGCCCACCAAAAAACACTAGGGTTTGTTTGTTTTTGCCTGTGTTCTGCAGACAGTTAATTATAAGGCGACTCACTCTTGAAAGTTGGCATTGGGAGAGCATGATCGCGAGGAACTGCAGGTTTTGTCACAGGGTAGTTATTGGCCAGGAAGTTCTTTGCTACAGTAGCAGATGCAGGCTAGAGACAAAGATTGTTAGTACTAAGACTTCCTTTAAAACTACAATTTGTTTGTCTTCCCTTTCCCCTCTTCTCATCTCTTCTGTGGCTTTGTACAAAAGCAGATATTATTAAAGAAAAATTGGTATTTGGGTTTTAAAAAAAAAAAGGTAAGAAAAAGTTCTTCTATGAGTTAATCAATTCTTTGGTACTGTTCTTTAATTATCAGACAGACAGTTCAGGTTAGGCCCTTTTCTGAAAATGTTGTAATGAAGAAGAAAAAGTATCAACAAAGACAGAATGTTAGTCCAGCTAAATTAAATGAAAAGCAACGATTACTCATCTCAGAAATACAAAGTGATATAAGAGTAACTATTAAATGATAATCATCGTTTATCACTGTCCAAATTGCCCTTACATTCCTCTTCCTATGATTCAAGGCCATAATCTTCAGAAGGATTCTTACCATTTTCAGCTTTGCAGTTTTCTTTTCATGTTCTCCAAATTGAATTTTTTTTTTAAGACTACTGCTGTAATAGTCATTCTTGAAGAATTACTCACTGCTTTTGTTAATTTTAGTTTTTGTTTCAGGCTTTTAGCATTTTATTCTTCATTTTTCTTTGCATGTAATTTATAGCAAAGTCATCTACCAAATCTTAAAGTGGATGAAACGGTTTTCAGAATTTTTTTTTTTAATATTTAGGATCTAAGAGAACTCTTCTGAAGATGTACACAGCATTCATTAATACAGTCTTTTTTTCTTTTTACTTGTGTCAGATGATAATAATGGGTTGCTCCTCATCACAATGGTATTACTATCTAATACTTGAGTTACTGCAAAAAAAAAAATTCACTGCTAATCAGTAGATTTATAAAATATATGGATCTAACATTATAGCAAAGTTTGTTCAGTGTAAGTTGCCTACCTGTATTGGATTGCTTCTCATTCTGTTCAAGAGTTGGTTGTTTTTTGTTTTTTTTACATCACAAAAAATTTTTAATGACTAAAATAGTGAAATTATATTTATTTGCATCAGTAACAAGAAGAGTTGTTTTCTTAGGACAGAGGGATTATACATATTCAACATTTGCATTATTTTAAAAGTTGTTTAGTGTAGATATTTCTATTTAACTAGAAAAGCAATTATCTGTTTTCTCTCTCTCTCTCTCTCTCTCTCTTTTCCATTGGTATTCAGTATTTTCCTATTTTCTCTTTGTAAAACTTTTTAGTTAATTATTAATTTGGAACCTGGTGAAAGTTAAACTTACTTTCAAAAGGTTATATGACAACCTTCTAAACAAACATGTTTGAAATATACAGATGTGACTAATTTTATGATATAGTTATTATCATTTGCATTTAATAGTGGAACTTGAAGTTTAGGAACTGAACCTAAAATAATTCATATTTTTTTTATCATAGAGAAATATTTTTTACATTTTTTAATATTTTTCCTATCAACAAATCAGTATTTTCTTAATATGAAAATACATTATTCTTAATTTCTATGAATTTTATGATAGTATTCCTTATGAAAAAAAATGATATGTCTTATCATTTTCTCCACTTGATATTTGATTTTTCATATTATACAGTACCTTGGTTAGGGAAAAAGTAACTTAATTTGGTCCAAATACTGATAGTGAAAAATACATTGTCAAAATTTTTATCTTGCTATAATTTATTGTCATTTGATGGAGTGTATAGCTTATAGAATCAATATTGATTCAATGAGTAGAAAGATAACTTGTGACAGTACAGTCATTTTTTTTTTTCAGAGAGAATCTATTTAAGAATAAGTGTATTTATATGAGATGGAATTTTTTAATCTGTGAAGTATTGTTAAAAATTAATTTTTGATTAGCATTTTTATCTGTTCATTGCAACTTCTCAAATTGTCATACTGTGGACATTAATAAACAGTGCAGATTATAAATAACAAATAAGCTCTCAACAAGACTTGAACACATAAATAAATGTAAGTTCAAGTCTTTTTCTTTATTTCTGATCTATGATGTTACTCTTTTAAAATCAAAGTGTATTAATGCTTTGATTATTATAATTATCTTTTGTGAGTTTTTCATACCAATTTTAGCTGGTGATTTTTATTACTGAAATCTGAGTGACAGTTTCTTCAGGTCTCCAGGACTCTTCTAAGTACTTGAGCTAATTTTAACAGTGCTGTAATCTAGATGATCTGAATTCCTTCTTTCATCTCCAGTTCCACCTAGTCTCTTTTCCTGGCCTTTAAGGACAGTTCCAAGAACACCAACTACAATTTGTATCATTTTGATGTTCATGTTCTACAGCCCTTACCAGCTCACTGACAAGATCTTGATATTTGTTTATTTTTTCATTTTCTTTTATTTTCATTCTGTATTCCACTGCAATAGAAAAATCTATTAGACGACAAGTTCTTTTTTTTCTTGTTAATTAACTCAATGTGTGGTCTTCTGGCCAAGATTGGGTGATCCATTCATATATCAAAGTCTCTGAGAATTTTATTCATTTCCTTTTTTAGTATAGATTCTGTTTTATGCATATAGTATTTATCTGTATGGCCAAATTTGAATCTCGTGCACAATTCCCTGTGGGTCATTTTCCCTACTCAGTTGTGCCTAGTCTTGTATTTCTTTTGTTGTGACTTTAGGTTTATTTGGGGTTTCAGTAGTTTTTTTTTATATATAAGTTTTGTTTATATAAGTTACCTGATTCCTTTTTTATTTGAGTCTAAATCTGAACAAATTGACCAAGTAAGCATTGCTGCATTATATTTAAATGATATTTGTTTCATTTGAAACACTTGCTCAATTTTTTCCCTGCTTGTATGCTTTACTCAATGAATCATAATATTCATAGGAGTTGAAATATGATTTTAGAGTTCATAATTTGTGAGAAATTTCCTGGTTTAACATTTTATTGCAAGGCAAGATTATTACTTTTTATGACTCTATTTTCTCTTTGTAAATATTATCCTAATAAGAATCCAACAATTGGTCTCGATTCAGTCCTTTTGTATTTAATGTATATTTTGCAGAAATTAGGTCCTTCTTGTAAAAATTTTATGAATTCAGAATCTTTTATTCCTACATTCCTAACTAAATCCTATAGTTTTTATTACAAGGTTGACTGAATTGTCTATAAAATTTTGTTGTAATTTTTATTTTCACTGATCTATTTTCAATTGCAATTTCTTTAATAAAAAATTTTCTTAAACTTACCTCTGTCTGGTATAGATCTGGTAATGGAGATGTGATAGAGACTGGAACTTTCCTCTCCAAGATGATGACACTGATGTTTTCAGAGTGAAGCATGTCCTGGCTATTTTCATGGCATTTTGCTGACCAGAAAAATAAGGATGTCGTTTTGAACAGCAACCATAAAAGACCTCATTAGGGTCTGCCGGGTTGTACGCAACATCTATTTCATTTTTCACCATGACCAGTAGAGTGTTGATTAATGAAGCATCAGAATTCTATCCGTGCATGATTTTCATAAGTTGTCTGGACATGACAGACAGTGTGAGTTTGTTGACAGTGGCTTTGACTAGCCTCAATTCTCCAGAGTGAGGATAGAACTTTTTAATGCCCAGTAGGTAAATACAGATTCCAGTAAAAGTATCTTGTGGGCCTTTAATCTTATAACAGGACACTTGAAGTTTACAAGAAAGTCTTCTATTGACATGTCACTCTGTCTTCAATAACTCTTGAAAGACTCAACTTGAATGCCATATAGGCCAACTGATTTGCATCTCCCAAAATAAGCATAACCAATTTTCATGTAAATTTTTCATGCCATTATCAGCATTTAGGGTGGTGATGTCCAATTCTAATAAGGCCTCTTTGGCTTTTTCTTCCAGGGATAAGAGTACAATGGGAGCATGTCACAATATATCTAGACTTGCAGAGAATTCCCAAACTTGCATGTCTTTCTTCAAAGTGTTGTACTTTGTATTTAAAGTTGGTGGGGAAGTGAACTTAAAAGCTGTTTTTATGATCTTATTGCTCTGCTATCAATATAGATATGAATAAAAGGACTCCAACGAGAGGTAACTCAGGAGAATGAGTTTATTTGGCCAGCTTGTTCACACTATGATATGGTTACTGTACAACTTCTGGATAAGATTGTACTTTACTGCCAGAGAACATTCAGTTTGTGTGGATTAATACTGTAGTTGCTGCTCTTGTTTTGTTTTTGCAATGAGAGCAACTGCTACTTTTGGGTTTCAGTTATGGAACCAGATCTAACATTTTATTGCTAGGCAAGATGAATACGTTTTGCTGCTGTTTTCATTTTGTTTCTGCTCTGAGTGTAACTACCACGGTTGGGTGCAGATTTTGGAACTAGATCTAACATTTTATTCCAAAGCTTGTAACAACTTTTTATTTGATTTCTTGTCATTTTCTTTTTATGATCACATATTCACACATTAACTCTTTTTTATAACCTATTTAAAATTTTAACTTTTCAAAACTTAATAATTTTTCCTTATTTTCTTTTGTCTTTTATGTACCTTACAAAGGCATGAGAATGAAAAATAAAAATGAATTTATGAACTATATTTTACAGCTTTCATAGCCTCTTATGTAGCATTACTGTAAATATTTTCTATATCCTGAAATATTTTAACTTGCATTTTCTGTTCTTTACTCCAGCTCCTCCTTTATCTTTGCTTACTTTCATTAATTAGTCATTTCATTTTTATTTAAGACACCTGTGTGACACCAGTTTTTATTAGGTTTTGGATGTCTGAGATAAGTGTAAATGATTGCTAGCAAAGTCATATACATAATATTCATTACATCTGTGAAGTTTTTGACCAAAATTTTTCCAATGATTTATTTACTTGGGTTTTGCTCAAGGCTTCTCAAACTTTTGCTTGATGCACCCATTGTAACTAAATTTAATTCCACTCACTCCCAAATAAATTAATTGAATTACAAAACATGACTTACTCTAAATGAGAAAAATTATCAAGCTTCATCCAAACAATTTAAACAAATAATTTACCCATTGTCATAATGGTTAGAGTGTTTACCAATGGCCCAGGAGACCTGGGCTCAATACCAAGTCATGTCATACCAAAGACTCAAAAAATGGTACTTGATGCTACCTTGCTTTACACTCAGCATTATAAGGTAAGGATCAAGGGTTAAGTGGAGCAATCCAGGGAAAGGAGTAGTGCCTTCCCCTACACCTTTGTGTTGTAGCTATCAAAAAGGGAGCCTTCAGTTCACCCTCTGGTTGCCAACTTTACTTACTTACTTACATGAGAAAAAGAATGATTAAACTATTACTGTAAATACATCTTTAATTCTTGAATTATTTTTTAATGAGAAGGATGATCTTGGTAGGCACTGAGATCACAAATATTAAGATGAAGATTTGTGAGTTCATACCACAAATCTCCATGTTATATTTTCAAAGTTCTTCTCTATTTGCTTAGAAAATAATGCACATGGCTAAATACAGATTTCACCATATATGAATTCAGAAAAACTTGTAAAATAGGCTCAACAGTTACACAAAAGTTGGGATATTTTGCTACAGTTTTTTGTTCATCCAGTAATATCCAATTCCTTTCAATGGGTACTCAGACTTTGCTGTTAAACTCACAAGAAAAATTACAAAGTTTTAAGTAAAATGAAAGCATTTATAATTGTAAAATACTTGTTCAACATAGCAAAACTCCTAATCGGCTCAAACCTGAAATTTATAGAATTAAATAAACAAGTCTTCTAAAGGTTTAAATATTATAGTTGTTTTCATAAAGAAACGAATATTGTTGAAGATCATGTAGGCTTTGAAATAAACCATCAGCACTATCTACTCAGATTATTAATTATGATAAATGCTAAAAATTTACTCAACCTGCAGTTATTCTAAACCTTTATCCAAAAGAACCAAATAATCCCTATCTAAATTTTACATGTACACTTTTAATTAATTTCCAGAATTAAATTCTTAATTTGCACTGTTAAATAAAAAAAAGAAAAGAAAACTAGAGCAGTTACATAAAATGAATAAAATCTTCTCTTCATTTATAAAGTTTATCAGTGTATTTTAGGAGCCAACTAATATGCAAGGTATTTATAATAACAGGTTGCCAAGAGATACTATGAAATCTGTAAACTGTTATAGCTTTAAAATGTTTGTAATTTTGCTTTCTTGCATCACTGTAAGAGGCAACAGAAAGTAATGAAGCATTATTAGAAATCCGGTTTCAGCCTGTACCTTTCTTCAGAAAAGTGATGCTTCTTTTCATGCCAACTGTCATGTGTCTTGTTCATTTTAAACTTTACACGAGACTAATGGATATTAAATAGCAGCGTTAATCACCAGTAGATCCTTGTTACATGAGTAATACTTTTTTTTTTTTTTTTTTGGGTTGTATTTCTTGTAGTTTCTGCTGTTGTTGTTGTTTTGTTTCTGCATAGAGAGTAACTGCCACTTGCGGATGCTGAACCATGGAGTGGTTCGTTAGAAATTCTGAAAAATCTAAAAATTAAGATTCAGGATTTTTACTGTGTTATAATTTTAGTTTTTCCCTTTTTTTTTTTTAAATTTTTGTCATTTTGCAGATTAAATTTTAGAGCATCGCTTAACTCTTTTATGTTGCATCAAAACAATTTATGTTGGAAAAATTAAAAAGAGAGAAATTAAACCTCTTTCCAACTGTGTGAACACAGTTTTATGCTCTTGAGTGCTTATTCATATAATTGCTTGTATGTGGTTATTTGTTACTATCCATATAAAGATAACATTACATGTGTGTATTTTTCCTTCATAATAAAAGTATATGTTTGTTTCACTGTGTTTATTATATATATATGTATATATATATAATCATTTCTCATAGACACACATAGGGGAATCCCCATGCTGTTGTGGCTAACATATTAGACATTATAGTAAGCAACTTCAAACTCCAGTTGCGCTATTATGTCACTTTTGGACTAATACCATTGGAAAAGGTATAAACCCCTTTTGTCCTCCCAATTATGGGTTAAATAATACCACTGTTCTTCTACAAGATGACTTTGGCATTAAATATTCCACAAAAGTTGATATGCCATTAAACAAAAAATTACTCCCCCCCACACACACACACACGCGCGTGTGTGTACACCTTTCATGAACTCAAAATATCTTGAGGTTGGAACAACTAGAATCCCATTACATTCATCCACAATCAGATTTATGTTATATGAACTAAACATTAGACTGTATTTATGTGAGTGAGTGTGTTTATGCTCTCTCTCTCTCATATAATTTGCTATATCAATAAGTAAAATGTGCTCAATATCAGTGATGGAGCACATATTATATATTAGGATAGTCAATAGTGTTTGGTAACTGTAAGTTTCTCACTAATGCAATCATGCACATATCTATCTATCTATCTATCTAATATATATATTCAAGCAAGTTTTGTTAAAGATGATGGAACACTGTTTATTATTTTTGATTTTATTTTTTCAAGACTCCTTGTTATTTTGGTGTTATTCTTATCATCTACTACACTAAATTTATAACATCAGACCTTATTATTAAGAATAACACCAATTCTGCTAAAATACACTTAAACCAAACTAATGTAGTTTATAAATTTACATGTTCATTTCAGGAGTGCCTCCCAAAAAGGAAAAATAATTCTTACATTGGCTATACAACCACAATATTATCTCATCGTCTTACTTATCACTTTTCTGAAAACATTGCCATAAAATAACATTTAATTATAAAACACAATAACCAACTTACATCTTCTGATGTAAGGAAAATTCTCACAGGTAATACAATAATTATATATAAAAACAATAATAAAAAACAATTACAAATTCTAGAAGTAATATCCATGAAAAATAAAAAACCAAACATAAATAAAATAGCATTTAACACAGGCACCAACATATTAAATATTTCTAATAACTACAAATCACTGACTCTATTAGTAAACCTTTTTCCAACCAATGTTTTAAAACAAAATGCTGAAAACATTACAACCAACAATTTCAAAACAAAACACTACAAATTATTAAAACAGTAAAAACTCAGCAGTCAACTCAAAACTACATAACCTCGAATGACGACCAAAAATATGGTCAAAAGCACTTAGGCAGAAGATATGGGACAATTCCTTTACCATCTAGATTCTGACACTGGAAAAATAACAAGGAGTCTTGAAAAAACAAAATTAAAAATAATAAACAGTGTTCCATCATTTTTTTTGCTTGAATAATAACTTGCTGGATAAATATACACTCTTCAAAATATCTATATATGCATATATATATATATATATATATATATATATATATATATATATATATATATATAGTTTGCTATATTTATAAATGAAGTGCTCAGTATCAGTGATTGAACATATATAAGTTAGGATAGCATAGACATAAACAATGGTGTTTGGTGACTCAATTTCTCACCTATGTGATCATGCAACCAGGCCATTAGCATAATGGTTAGAGTGTTCGCCAATGGTTCAGGAGACCTGAATTCAATCTCAGGTTGAGTCATACCAAAGACTCAAAAAATGATACTTGATGCCTCCTTGCTTAACACTCAGCACTATAAGGTAAGGATCAAGGGTAAAGTGGAGCAATCCAGGGAATGGAGTAGCACCCTCCCCAACACCCCGGTGTAGTAGCTTAGCTATTGAAAAGGGAGCCTTTGGGTCACCCTTGAGTAAGGTCTCCATCTTTACTTACTTTGCTTGTGTATAAGTACAGGCACGTATGTATGTTAATATTTATTTCTCTCTCACAATGTAAGTTTATATGTATGTATTTTTGTTGAGTTATGTGCACGGATAAAGTGTGATTAAAAACTTGATGTCCTGATCATATCTAGTGCATTTAGAATAAGTAATAGATTAAAGCAATGTTATTTGTACAAAAATAATTTTGAAAATTGCACTCATTTCAAAAGCAGTAACAATTTGAGTAAGTGAACACCATAAATTTACTCTGGTGTACATACAGGAGTAACATG
Organism: Sepioteuthis lessoniana; assembly: GCA_963585895.1. Taxonomy (NCBI): domain Eukaryota; kingdom Metazoa; phylum Mollusca; class Cephalopoda; order Myopsida; family Loliginidae; genus Sepioteuthis; species Sepioteuthis lessoniana. The sequence goes on from CAUZXS010001320.1 coordinate 148,620, forward strand.
TATGTTTAAAATTTTGTTTTAAGTTTGAAAAAAAAAATTATATTGTTTTGTCTAATTGACTTTTTAAGTGATAGTGTTATTTCTAAGCAAAATGTTGAATTGAATATCTATTTTAAACATATTTTAAACAGTTTTTTTGTTGCCCATAATTTTGAGAATAGCCATAAACATTCTAAATTTTTTTTTGACAGTTGAAGCATGTATTCTTGATATTGTCATCACATTTCTGCTATGCTAAACTGCATATGATGGTGAGGTTCCAGCTCTGAACATCTAGGGTGGGTGGGTGGAGTACCACTTCATTGCCATTACTCCCAGGTTCACTCTGAATCAGAGTGGTAGTACCTATTGGGGCCCCATCTATGGAACAAATAGATCTGTTTAAAAGTTATTCCTATTCAATAAGACTATGTGCAAAAAAAAAACTTTTTAAAAACAACTACACAAAAATGGAAATATGAACATTCAGTGAACATGATTCCCTAATGTTAGGCATAAAATAATCCTAGGCAGGTTGACCTGCCATTAAAATCAATAAATTAATCAATATTTCAACCAATCTATTTTTCAACCTTTACCAGGTGCATAATCCATAAGAAAGGAGGAAAAAACTCATTTTCTCAGAGAATGGTGACAAAAAAAATTATTTATATACCAACTGGATTAGTTCATTTCCACAACATCAGATACACAGACAGAACCATTTAACACCTTGATAAACATGATTTTATTTGTATATTTACAACGTTTTTTTCTATCTCTATTACCTGGATATTTTTTCATTCTTTACTCTTATGGATGACTCACCTGACAAAGACTGAAAGATGGATTGGTCAAAATGTTGCGATAATAATCAAGAACATGAAGAAGGGATTCAGTTGTCAAATCAAGATTTGAAATGTTACATTGTTATTAGTACATCACTAGAGTTGAGAGGAAAGAACAAAATATAAGCAATGTTATTCTAGTCTTCTTCATTGGGATATGACAATGCTTATTTCTTTAATTCATGTCTGATAAATGATGTTTGTAACCATATAACTCTTATCTATTGCTTATATGATGAACTAACAAATATCTATAAATATTGAACTCCACATAGTACTAGAAATACAGAAATTACTTTTAACACACACACACTCACACACACACACACACACACACACACACACACACACAAGTATTAGTGCATTTGTATTCTAGTATCTCAGTATGTATTAGTGGGTGTACAGAATGTATGTGGGTGGAGATTTTGTAAGCGTAAACTTGCTTTTATATGGTGAATTTGAAAAAACTTACTGTTTCTCTTGTGTTTTCTGTCTAAGGGGTGTAGATAATCCATATGGAGGTTTAATGCAATACTTTCATGCTATTCTATTCCATATCCTTATTTCTTTATTTTAATAAACTCTGAAATATTATGGACAGAACACTGAAATTAAAAAGAAATTCATGGCCTTAAAGTCAATAACCAGAAATCCAATTTCTTGTAAAGTTTAAATAAAAATGCTATTGAAGACAAATAATCATTCATTCTTTTTAGGATTGGTTTGTAATAAAAGAAGTGTGAAATTGAAATAGCATCAACTGTTATGAAATACATGATAACTTGTGAAGCTTTCTTAAGTGTGATCCATAATGATATTGCTGTTTCTATTTAGGAAGGAATGAAAGATTCTGATTAGCATTTTATGGTTATTTCCATTATATTAAGAATTTGTATGATTAAAAGATGGCATTCAGTACAAATGCAAACCCCACAAAATTATCATTCAGTTGCAAATTGAACAGGAAATTGCTGTTTCCTCTAAGTTTGAACATTTTAAGTGTTTTGCTTTAATAAAGAACTTACAATGATATGCCATTTTTTTCTGGCTTATAGTTACAAACAATGAGAATTATAGTAATATATGGATAGGTTTATACATATGTATGTATGTGTGTGAATATATTCCTGAGTAAAATTCAAACCAAGAACTGAACTAGTTATGTTTCACAGACTTTGATATTACTGAAGTATTGAATTTAGCTGACTTCCATAAAAGAAAAACACAGAACGACATTTTTAAAATGAGAAATAAACTATTTATGTACAGATTGAGTAATCTAAGAGTTCAGATCTCTGTACTGAGTATTTACATTCCTTGCACTGACAGCTGTTTCTCTTTAAAACAATCTGACTATATAAAAACCCATCTTTTAAAAATGTATATGCTTATTAAAAATAGTAATTTTTCATTTACTTTAAAATAGATTGACAGTATTGATCAAACGTAGAAAAGTCTGATTTGAACTTTAAAGTACTGACTATGCTTATTTCTTTTATTTGCATTTGATAAATTCGGTTGGTAGCCATATCATAACTCTTCCCCATTGTCTATGACCAGAAATAGATGTTCCTTTTGAAAGAGTTACTCATTCACAAATATCAATCTCATTTCTCTTAGAGATAAATCATAGTTGTGAAAATGTTTCTGCCAAGTATTGAACTGCTCTGGTAAAGTCTTTCAGACTGATATCAGTTTAATATTAGAATGAGACATAATAGATGCTTGCCATATTTATAATTGGAATTCAACTGCAAAATTATTTTTATCAAATATCATCATAGGAATTAACAATCTGAAAAAAAAGAATTTATTATAGGTAATTTCAAATCCCATGATTTTTAACTTGTTAAAAAATATTAATTAGTTAAATTGCAAAATCGATTTGAAATCATTTTCAGGCACTGTTGATTCAGTAGCAAATTAAAGTTTCTGTCAGACATTTTTTTTTTGTTTTTAAGAGGGAAATATAAATTTATCTTTAATTACCCAAAAAAAAAACTAAAAAAAAAACATACATCCTTGAAAAATATTTTTCCACCCACTTCACTAAGAAAAGCACCTTAACTCCAATAATTGCAAATTGAAAAACCTTATTTAAGTGATGAGAATTAGGAAAAGTGTTTCACTCCCAGATGTTTAAGTAGGGATCTGAATTTCTTTTTAAATATTATCAGTGGTGACAGTGGTGTGTGTGTGGGGGGGGTACCACTGGCTGAAGGTAATTCAGTGTAACATCATTACACCCCAACCAATTACAAGGACTTTTAGAGGAACTTTTTGCTGATCATCTCCCCTAGTTTTGTTTACTCTTTGGTTTTTAAATAACTTCCACAGTTGATGCATATTTTCTGTGATTATTTCTGAATTTAGCAGAATTAGGTTGATTATGAAAATGAAAAGCTGTTTTTTTTAAGTTGGATGCCAAATGATTCTATCTCCAGGAATATTCAGTAATGAATAGGGTTTTAGATATAATACTTCTGTGATGATGATAGAAAAATTAAATAAGATAAGAACAAAATACTGACATTTATAAGTTTCTTGTGAATAATAACAGTAAAAATTCATTCATATTATCTCGTCCTTATTTTATATATGCATGTATATAATATTTATTATTCGTTGTTAATTACTCACCTAAAGAATTGATTTTAATGGTATGTCAACCTGCTTAAGGTTATTTTATGCCTTGAGGTTAGGGAATCACATTCATTGTATGTTCATATTTACATTTTTTGTGTAGTTATTTCTTAAGAGTTTTCTTTTTGCATATGGTCATATCAAATATGAATAATTTTCAAACTGATCTATTTGACCCATAGATGGGACCCCAACAGATAATACCACTCTGGGTCAGAGTAAACCTAGGAGTAATAGCAATGAAGGAAAACTCTACCCACCCCAAATCTTCAGAACTGAAGCCTCACCATTATATGCAGTTTTGTGTCATACATAAGACGGGAGGGTCTTATCCTTCTATAAGAGATACAATCAACATAATCTAAGCCTCTCTGACAGAGCACAATACTCACCTGAATATGAATATATAAGATTTGTATTCCAAAAGAAACTCAGACTTTATTTAATAACAAATCTATTGCTTTCTCTACAACTTTACTCGTAATACTTTACTTCTTCAAAGTAGTTCTCTTTCTTGTTGATAAATCCTTCCCAGTATTTTTTACAATCATAGAATGTGTTCTGAATGTCAATTTGAAAAATAGTGCACTAGTCTCACTGCATCTCTTCCTTCATTTGAAATCAGTGATCTTTTGGGACAAATTTCCTTCATTTGAAATTGGTGATCTTTTGGTAAAAATTTCCCCTTTGAAAACAAAAAAGTCCACTGGAGCCAAATCTGGAGAGTAGAGCAGCTGAAGAAAGAGAGTTATCTCATGATTTAAAAAAAAATCTGCGTGTGTTGTTTGTCTTATGATATGGAAGCTTGTCTCAGATTAGGATAATCTTTCATGGATATTCTTCCTAATTTGAAATGCTGGAATTAATGGTAAAATTGTGTACAGCAAAAACAATCCTCTATTATAGGCCAGTTGCAATATTTGAAAAGTCTCTGTAAAAAGTTTTATCTTAATTTGGAACATTAAGATCCTTCATTTTTTAACTTTGGGGAAAAAAACAAGTATAGTAATTATGCATTCAAAATCAAACATTTTTATATTAAAGGTCACAATTACACCTACACTAACACATTCTCATTGCCATGCTGTTTCTGAATTTTAGTTTCTTTTTAGACACAGCTTGTGTGTGTGTGTGTGTGTGTGTGTGTGTAATGCACAAAGCCTTATCTAGGAGTTGAACTTGGTTTATCATGTCCATTTCCTATGAAAAGAAACATTACACCATGATTGCCTTGTAGATACAGTTTTATACAATATCCTATGTTTACTTTCTCCAAAATAATTCTCTAAAGAGAAGTTACTGAAACAAAGGGCCCCCTTTTTTAGGATTTTGAAATATTTTAAACATTTTCAAAATATTTTATAATGCTCATGATTTTAAAAACAATGTTTAAGACAAGATCTTATATATATATATATATATATATATATATATATATATATATATATATATATATATATAGGAGGTACTCATGGTAATATTTATTGTCATAGGAAATAGATATGGTGACCCAAGTTCAACTCCTGGATGAGGCTGTTTGCATTTCGCATTGAACTAATACTCTTGAGAAAGGTATGCATCCAACTATTCTCTATGTGTAAATAGTAGGGCAAACTGATCTTTGTAACCTTGGTATGGCAACCAGTCTAGAAGTGAAACTCTGTACTCAAACCTATTAAACTGCTTAAAATTGACTTTGCATCACATCCTGCTCATGTAAAGGGGTTGGTAATATATGTGTGTGTGTGTGTGTTTATATACATATGGGTATGTGTGTATTTGCATTATTTAAGCTTTTAATAGACATATAGTGAGTAAAAATAGTTTTATTATTATACATATGTATACCCTATTTTTCAAGCTGATAGGATACTTTTGCAAAAAATATGCAATTTTGAGCCTGTCTTAAGTACTTGAAATGGACAACTCTAACAGAGAAGATGAGTTGCAGAGAGCTGTAATCTAAATAATCTCCCTGTAAACAATATAATTTTTAGGCCAAAAACTTCTATGTAGAAAATAAGAGATTATTTTTTCAAATCATTTCTCTCAGAATCTTAGTGTGGTAACTGTGAAATCATGAATGAATTTTGTTTTGAAAAGAACACAGCTGCAAAGATTGGTATCCATCTTGATTCAGCTAGATCAATGACACTACAGAAATGTACAATGCTGTATTCAAGGTAGCAAGTTTACAAAATTAATGGAACATAACTCCCTGGCCCAGTAATATTTTCATTATCATAAAAAAAAAGAAAGAAAAAGTGATGGAACAACACAAGAAAAAAATTAAAAAACAGTTCTTCCAATAAGCTCCTCTACAAATAATGCATGATTGATGAAAAAGAAAATTTTCTTATTTAGTTAGCATAAAATCAACAAGCCATGAATTATTCCGTGATATAAAAGAGTGTATGTCTCACAAAACAAAAAATGGCCATGATAAAAAGATTGGATAGAAAAACCACAAAACTGCTTCCATCAGTGAAGTATAAAATTAGTTAAATAAAGTAACTGTTGGATAATTCCATCAGAAAGATTGACTGTGTAATAAAGACCAAACAATAAAGTTCTATATCTATTTGATATGATACAGAACTAAATGATCGTTTAATATAATATAGTTAAAAGAGTGTCAAATATATCATAAAATGGATAAAGCTTTAAATTGGGCAAATAATAAGTATAAATTGTCAAATTAGAAAATAAATCACCTTAGAGTCAACCACAAAGTAATGCAACTCTATTTGCACTGAAGAGTCTAAAAAGAAAAGTAACTACACGAATTTACCAATCAGCCAATATTAAAAGATGAATTAAGAGAAGAAATTCAAATGTTCGTATTTAGTTGGCAAAATCTTTGAGGTTGATTTGCTGTAAAACAAAACAAAAACAAAACAATCAAATGTATTAAAAGTGTATTAAAACTGAAGCTGTATTTACTAAAACAGAAATGAACAATGAATGATTTTTTTTTCTGAATTGTCTCTTGACATTCAACAGACTTATTCGAATGAGATTTCTATTGGTTAAAGGACCTCTCAAACTTTTTCTTTGATATGGTGTGAAATTGCATCATCATATTTTTTAACAATTTTCCATTTAGGAAGCAAAAGAAAAGTCATATGGAGCTAGATCTGTTGACTCAGCACTTGAACAATACTGTGTTTTTTAACAAAAACCTGCTGGTCAAAATGTATTGAGACTGCTCATCCAAAAGTATCAGAAATTTACACTGTATAGACATAATTACTTTAATATATAAGTTGCTCACCAAAGGACACATCTTTATTTAGATCTTTTTAAAAAATCTTTAAAAAATTAAAGATTTAATAAAACTCAACACCAATTTTAGTCACATTTGAATTTTATTTCTATTCTAAGATATTTCCTCATTTAGCCTAAAATGCTTTTTGTTTATTTTAGTTACAACCAGAGTTTTCAAGGTTTTCCTATCATGAAATAAAACACTTACTCTCTTAAACTTCAAGTCACATAGACATAGTCTTTCAGCAGAAATTAAAATTAATATAGAACACCTACCAGGAACAGATACATGTAAAAACTGAAAATGTAAGTATGAGCCCCAATACAGGCTTTTGCCATTAATATTTTCAATAAAACAATAAAAAAAATACTGTAAAATATATACATAAAACTTGATCCTTAAATGGATTTTAAGCATCATATACTTCAATCAGAATAAGCACTAGATTTCCTATGAAAAAGTCAGATGTATAAAAGACTAAAAACTGAATCCTTATCTCATATTCCTCTGTGTGTGTGTGCGTGTATTTTCATAAAATTTTCAGAAAAATCTTACAAAATTTGTTTGATCATAATAAATGTATCAACTGAAATATCATTAAGTTAGAATTCCTTTCAAGGAAAATAGCCATATATATTATATAATGTGATAATGTTTGTGAAAAACAGCTTTGAAAAATTTATGGCATCATTATTATGTTTCCACAGAACAAATTTTCTTTCTCTTTTTTATACTGTCTTATTTGCAAGTCATAGTTCACCACAAAATCCATTAAAAAATATAATACAAAAGATAGAATCCAGATGTAATTACTTGTGAAAAGAATCCTCAAGGAGTATCTCAGTAACAACAACAGTTACAGAATTATTAGAGATATAAACACTGGGCCCAATTTGTAGCACGATCGTGATTTGGGATCCGTTCACTTGGAGAATACAGATGAGATCTTGACTCACTTTTAGTGAATTTTTCATCAAAATTTCCATTAATTTCAAGCTAGAAATACAAATTTATATTTAATTGCTTTAAGAAAAAAAAAGAAAAAATTAAAACTCAAAAATAAAATAAAACAAAAAATACCAACATTAAAAAGAACATTATTATAATCTCCTTGATGTGATAAAAACCTGACAGTGAGAACATGCCGACCCTTAGTACTTGAGGATTGAATAGGATCCCTTGTTGACTTGTGTCATGGTGACCTTGACAGAAGTGCATAATGACCTCAGGTGTCAATGACCTTTCTGATAACTTGGAAGGTTTTAGGTAGCCCCTCCTTAGAGTCAATGGTTCTTCACTGGATAAATTTAAAAACAAAAATAGATTAAAAAGATTTTTTTTTAATTGTGTGGATTTAATAGCTTGACACTCTGAAGATCATTAAACCATGTTTTTAGGATTTTCCAACAGAACTATGTTGCAATTGATGATGCAGAATAGAAAGTATAATGTTGGTATTGACTATGGGAATCTTAATTTTGTGTGTGGGTGGATACAATCTAAAATGTTTAAAAATCACTTTGTGGAATGCAATGAGTGTCATTTCTATGACAACAAAAGGTGTCCAAATTTGATTGGTCCATTTTTAGATTAATAGAACTGATGGAAGAGATAAAGAGAAAAAAAGAAGAAATAAAGAAAAATAAATTACACTTGTATTATCCCTAAAAACATATTTGTTAAAAATCTCTTGTGTTCTAAAAAATATTTAAATTTTTATTTAAAAATTGAATTTTTTGTAAGCCCTTTGCCAATAAGTAATGCTTGGTATTCTATACTTAAATATATCTAAAATCTGATGGAAATAACTGTAAAAAATCTTAATCAAAAAAGAAATCACTTAGGTTAGTTTTTGAGTTAAACCAGCTGGTAAACTATGTTAGATTTATTTATGCATATTCAGCTAATTTATGGAAGTTGATCCTTTTTACAATCAAGCACATCTAATAATATCTCTTAGAGAAGATGAAAAGTATCTTTATTTATTATAAATAAAACAAAATTTAAGTAGTTTTAGAGGAGTCTGATTTTTATCTAAAAATGGTACTATTCTGTCCAATGACATAAAAACCCAACTAGATAATTAGACTTCTTTAAGAGTATATATACATATATATATATATATATATATATATATATATATATATATATATAATCAAAATTGAGTGTCTCTGTCATCTTCTCTTAAAAGGTACTCTCTTCTACCAACTCCTCAAGAAATAAGAAATGTAAAAAAAAAAAACAACCAAAAAATAAAACAGCAACATGGCACCAAAACAATAAACTTTAGTTAGCAGTATTAGCATTACTGAATTATAATTTCAATGTGTGACAACCAACAAAATTATTAATCAGGAGAATATAAAAGGAAATTTTGCAAACTCCTCAAATGAAACCATTGAAAACTTTCCTATTAGTCTGATAATGTAGTTGACAATTTTTTTCACTTTTGTCTTGAAATGTTTTTTTATATGAATGATTCTTGAAATCTTTAATCTTTTACATATTCAACTAAAATAAGACAACCCTCTTATATCAAGTCTGTTTTACTAAAATAATGACAAATTTCATTACAATTTCAAATATGGTTATACAAATGAATAGATACTTCATGGTTTTTAAACCAACTCCTGCTATTCTTTATTTATAATATAATGGGGTAAATGGCATTTAGTAATTATTGAAACAACTTGATATGTGTAGAAAAACAAGTTAAGGTTGTGGTACCATAAAAAAGTACTATAGGTGGCTAAAGTTTGATGATTATTATACCAAGAACAGTTTTAAAAAAAGCTAAATTGTTTTTTTAACTGTTTTTTTATGCGTTTATTGACTATAACTCTCTTAGGCAGGATGTATAAGAAATAACTAACTGAAGAATCTTTGCTTCATTTCCATGCTGTATGTTGCCTAGAAATGTTTATACTATGTAAATATTGTCTGTGTAACTTTTCTTATTCTACTAAACAGATTATTTTGTCACAAGTTACCTAATAATTTAAATAATATCTCTTTTATTCAGTTACAATAAACATGGCCCAATTAAACTTTTGACTACATCATGATAGACTTTCTTCAACTGGTATTTAGATGTAAGTTCACATTCTCTTTTCCATAGTCAGAGAATTTCAAAATGTATTAACTTAATAGCTAATTTATCATAAACTTTAAAGCTTTTGAAAAGTTTTAATTGATTTTAACAGTATATCAACCCATCTGGGTTGATATGTCTAGGGGTTAGGGAATTGTGTACATTGTATGTTTATATTTATATTTTTTGGTTAGTTTATTAGAAATTTATACACAGTCATATGATATCAAGTATTCCTGTCTTATGCAAATGATTTTCAAATAGTTCTATTAGACCAACAGCAGGTGCTACCACTCTGGGTCAGAGTGGACCTGAGAGTAATGGCAATAAATAGGTACACCACACTCCCCAAATCATCAGAGATGGAGCCACATCACCAGATGCAGTTTAGTGTCATATCCAGGTTACCCTGTTTTTTTGATGGGGGTGTCTTACTCCTCTGTAGTGGATACAGTCAGAGTATTCTAAGCCCTGCTGACAGGACTGTTACAAAGTGTGTTTTATGTTTACACATGTATATACATGCAAGCATATATAAATAAATAAAAGTAGATTGGTTTGGTACTTAGTCTTTATTTACTTTATTTCTCTACATATCATCATCATCATGTCGTGCCACCAGCATGGATATCCCTGACTCTCTCTCGCCGCTCCTCCCTATCGTTCATCACTTCAGGCAGGTCCTCAGGGCTACATCCTGTATCCTTACAGAACTGCTGTATGTAGGTTCAAGCTGGTCGCCCTGCTTTTGCTCAGCCATGTGAGGGGTTCATTGGAGAACATCACTTATGAGCTCGTCCTTGCTTCTCCAGCAGTGTTCTGCCTGTCTGGTTCGTCTAACTTTGATAGTTTTCATGATGGGAGGTAGGTGGCCGTACAGCTGCTGCTTTGTGGGGTGTTGCCTCCAGGACTGTTTGAAATTTCTTGCAGCATTCTTTTGTAGTTGACGTCAAGCTTTTTCTCCATCCGTTTAGTCAGCATCCATGTAGTGCATCCATATAGAAGTATCGACACGACCGCTGCTTTTTTTTTTTTACGAATGCCATGGGAAGCAGCATGGTGGACATAAAGGCAAGTGGATAAACCCTCTGATGGCCTAATGCAATGCCTAACCTGGTCCTGGGCATATGAATCTCACGGTTCAGCAGTCATGATAGTTAGTTTGATCAGGGAACTACTGCTGCTCATCTATAAGGTTAGAAGCTAACCTTATAGATGAGCAGCAGTAGTATGGATGAGAATAAAAACAGCCATCAAACGATAACCATGACACTCTCTACATATATTTCACCCAAATGTAGCTAAAAGCCATTATTTTGAATGTTGGCCATCAAAACAAACAAGTTCTTCACACTTGGAACTTGGGTGCAACACAATCTTCCTATCATATTATTCCCTTTCATTTGGATTTGTGCCAAGCTAGGTTTAGTAAGTTATATACATATATGAATGTTAAATGAATGAAAAAAAATAGATATCCGTTTTTTTTAATTGCTCATGACAAAGCCAAGTTTTTTTAAAAAAAAAAAAGGAAATACCAAGAAAATACATAGAAACCTCAAGTTTTAAATTATGAACTCTCAAAGATATAAGCAAACATTTCCTGAAAAATGAGAAAATACATGAAAGGTATTTAAAAAAAAAAGATCTTTTATATTTTTTATTTTAGGTTTTTTTTAAAGATGTGATAAAATATTCAATGCATTATTTATCAAGCCATGAAGGTTAAAAATTATAATGGTTATATAACCAATGTTCACCCCCATCTAAATCTTTATTCAAGCTTAAAAATGACATTTTTTCAGCTTACAAGTGCTCTCCTGGAACCAATTATATTTATAAGTGGAGGGTTTGAAGTATTTGAAGATGAACAAAAAAATTGCAATTGTATATATCAATATGCGTGGGAAGGATCAATAATAAAAAAAAAGACACATAATGAGAATGACTTGGATTTTTCTTATTGATTAATTGGATGATTGGTCCTATTATTTGAGAGCCTAAAATTTTTATCTTTAAGATTGAAAAAATAAAACAAAAAATATTTCTTTGATGTTATGATGTTCCTCTCTGTAACTTGAAAAATTCTGTAATCATGTATCTATGCAGTTAGGATCTTTTTGTAATACATTTTTACTCTGATACTCACAACTTATAGACTTAAATGAAAACATAAAAAACATTTGCATATATCACATGCATCAAATGTTGTTCATCTCTTTATTTTTCTCTGTCCTGAGAGGGAATGTAAGTCATTACTTTCTGCATATATATATATATATATATATACCAACCCCTCCACACAAGCTGGATATGACACAAGGTTATTTTTTAGTGGATTTCAATAGGGTTGAATGCAGAGTTTTCCTTCTCTAAGACCAGTTGCGATTCCAAGGTTAAAGAGCCTAATCTGGCATATTTGTTTACCCATAGCTGGAGTGAGAATTGAGTATTTGTGCTATGTGAAATGCAAATAGCCTCATCCAGGTTTTGAACACAGATCACCATGTCCATTTCCTACAATGATAATAATTAAACCACAAGCACCTATATATATATATATATAGTTTTATATGTTTAGAATTTACATATTTAGAATTAAAATCTATATACATACATATCTATATGTTCATCTCTCATATTATAACTATAATATGCACAATATGAAAAATGTCAAATATTTTTCTTTGCATAGAACTAAAATATACTTGTCTTTAATTGGAATCATTTTTGAGATGAGGCTTCTTAATCTGAGAATTAATTCTTATTTATTGCGGACTTTTTTTCCTCATCTTGGTAGTTTTTTGTGTTGTTTGTTCTTTCACTACGTTTTGGCCAAATTTCACCTCTGGCCTTCTTCAGGTGATTTACCGCAACCTCGGATAGGAATGCTGAGTTTTGTAACCGTATACCCAGTAATTACGGACCCGACTCTGGAAGACCAGATAAGGATTTATAAGACCAAAAAATCCATCCTTGATCGCCCTTTGGGGCCCATGGCACAGCGGATAGAGACGTTGAGTCTCTACGGTTCCAGGTGAGCATTGTCAGAAGATAGCGGTTTCAAATCCTACCCAAGCCGGCCAGAGGTTTACTTGGTCAAAAACATGGTGCAATAGACAACAACTATGGAAGGCAGTAATTACTGGGGATACGGTTACAAAACTCAGCATTCCTATCTGAGGTCGCGGTAAATCACTTGAAGAAGGCCAGAGGTGAAATTTGGCCGAAACGTAGTGAAAGAACAAACAACACAAAAAACTACCAAGATGAGGAAAAAAAGTCCGCAATAAATAAGAATTAATTCTCTAACAAAAATATATATATAACCAATATGGCGTAGCAGTTATCATTATATTAAATGGATGTGACAACTCAAGTTCAAAACCCGGATGAAGCTGTTTGTGTTTCATTTCATTCTAATGCACTTGGCAAAGGTGTGGATCCATCTCTTCTTACCCCAGCTATGAGTAAATCGTTGGACAGAATGGGCTCTTTAGTTCTGGTCTTGGTACAACTAGAGTCTAAGAGAAGGAAAACCATAAATTGAAACCATTTGAAACTCTGCTTAAAAAAAGCTTGTGTTGCATCTTGCCTGTGGTAAAGGGGTTGGGTAAATACATATAATCAATATACATTTTTTAATGCAGTAAGTCATTGGCAAATTGTACTGGGTTTCAGACTAAGTTTAACATTCATATAGATCACTTAAGAAGAGTCATAATGTTCAGGCTTTTTCAGAACAATATGTTTAGAGGGATTCTGATCAATTGACCAGTAGTTTTGAAACCACAGCAACTACTACAGATGCCAAACACTACCTATATATTCAAATCTCTAGATAAATATGTAATTATATGTCTGCCTATATATATGTGCATGTGTGTGTGTATATATACATATATATATATATATATATATAGAGAGAGAGAGAGAGAGAGACACACACACACACACATACACATGAGGTTTTATATATATTACATATTAGGCTCATATATAGAGGCATTTTTTATGCTATTTAATATGTATTAAGATACCAAACAGCCGAATTAAAATACATTCGCATAAACAATATTCATACAAACATAAACAAAAAGACTTTGGTGTATATATGTAGACATACACACAGTTTCTTTAATGTTGAGCTTTTTGATCCAATACAAAAAAACACAAAAAAACTTTAGGTGATTTGCTTTGTAATTAAAATACTACAGATGACCATTGCTGAGAAAGATTTGTATCATTTCTTTTCTTTCATATTTTTTCCCTATTTTGAGAGTATTTTTCTTCTATTATTTTATTAGATTTTTCCTTCAGGCAAATAATATGCTACAAATGCAAGAATAACATTAACACAAAATAACTGAACACACAATTTCATGTTATTTTTGAAAAAAAATTTTGTTTTCATTGATGTTTTTATCCTCAACACACACACACACACACACACACACACACATATATATATATATATATATATATATATTAGTAAAAGCAGCAGGGGATACATTAAAACAAAGATACAAAATGCTTTCAAATTATTCCTTTCATTTTTATTTTCAAATCTGTTTTATCAGTATTTTCATTTATATTTTTATTTTGTCCTAATCCGAAAATCCTCCAAGGAATATGAAAAAAAATCAAGCAAATCAGTTAAAATAAAAAATAAAAACCTATCTGCTGAGCTAGCCAGTCAGCCAGCCAGCCATGACTATGATAGATCTGCTTACATGCTGAAATTACACAACACTTTTAAAAATTATTTTTCTGATCTTTTTTAATCACATATAATCAATAGTTAAATAAGTAAGTCCTTGAGGAATTCATCTGCCTATTCTCAGGCTAAGTAGGCTTATGGGTAAAATATTTAAGAGATAATCAGATTATCTTTTTTGCTTTGTTGTATCTTTTGATTATTAACATTTCTAATTTCATAATCTGTTGTCTAACATCATTTATATGTTTAACTAAGCCATTTATTCTAAGTTTAGATGCTGCTTTGGCTTTTTTTTTATAGACATGATGATATATTATTTATATATAGCTAACTGGCACTATTCTCATCTTGTCTATAAATGATTTTTTTTATATGTTTATGTCAGTAACTCTATAAATTCAAAAAGTTATGGACATATTTTATGAAATTTGATTTGTAGACTTTTAAGAGATATTTATAAAAATTGTCCCTCTTTTTGTTGTTATATTTGAAAATTCACCAATATATGTCAAAGATTAACGAAGATTCTAAGAAATATGCCTTTCTGGTTGCTATTGTTTTGAGAGAAAAAATTTTATGGTTTAAAATCTAGGAATTTGAGGTTTGCACAGCTCTGTTGATATATTTGATATTTTGACTATATTTTATTATTAAACAACCAGTGGACCTGTTGGGATCCCATTATAGTAGCAGTTCATAATGATAGTGATACTTTAAAAAAGTGATAGATTTTAAGGTAGCCTTTCATAATAATCTGTTTAACCAAGAATTTGGATGATAAGAAATTAACAGTTTATGTGTATTGCTCTTATAAAGTCAGTAAAGTTGCCAACTGTAGTCAAGTGTGACCTGAAGGCTACTTTTTTGATAGCTATTACACCGAGGTGTAGGGGAAGGTGCTATTCATTTCCTTGGATTGCTCCACTTTACCCTTGATCCATACCTTATAATGCTGAGTATTAACCAAGGAGGCATCAAGTACCATTTTTTGAGTCTTTGGTATGACTCAACCTGGGATTGAAACTAGGTCTCCCGGGTCCTTGGTGAACATTCTAACCATCATGCCAATAAATCTTGCAATAATGTGCCATTTTTGTTGGGTTATAGTTACACATAGAGACACACACACACATTACTACTATAGAGATGAAATTTTTCATAAAATATAAGATATTAACCAGAGCTCAAATTTTTGTCAGTCATATAAAAATGGTTTTGCTCCAGGAGAATTCAGGATTCTGAAAGTCCTTTTTCATTGAAAGAAAAAAGCTGTGTTGGTAATTTTACTAATATATGAGTATATTTACTTTCAGAAAAAAATAGAATTTACAAATGTTTGTGGATGAGATAAGAAAGTAGACAAATTTATTGGCATATTTATATTAAAAGACTTATAACAGCTTGATGTAGTTGATTTTGGAAGTATGTATTTGTACAGATTGCTAAAGAGTAAGAGGTTTCTGTTGAACAAATATTCTAAGGATGTAGAAGTACTACCCTTTGAAAATCAGCATTTTAAATTCTTAACTTTACAAGTGTTTAAACTTTAAACTGGAGGGAGAGTAAGAGTGAGGTAATGGATGTAGCGATACATATCCTTTTACATGATAGACTGACCACAAATAGGTTAGGCAAATAATTTTTATTCTCCCAGGTTAGGTTGTTCCAGTACTGAATACACAAGATGAAATGAAAGAAAAAATGAAGATGTGTAATGACAGCACTTATAGAATTATAGTCAATCCAGAATCAATATTAAACTGTTATTTATTTTGTTTTTAATTTAACAGAAAATATCAATTTGATTAAATTCTATTAGCAATTTTAAAGCCCAATATGCTTTGTTTCACAGTGGCAAGAATATCGGATCTCATTGGATGTTACTGATCATTCAAGCTACAGATCGCTTCAATGAATCGTTTGCTTTACAGAATATGCATAAAATATTGGTTATAATTGGTAACCATAGAAACCAAGGACTGTAAAAACAACAACAATTAAAACAAAGTAGGAAGCATCAATAATAACAACAGCAACAACTACTGCAGCAACAACATTTCAGTTGCTTGCCTCACATGAATATCTTCATTTTAATTCATGCCAGTTGATTTTGTTAAATTAGTTGCAGTCTAAAATTTCCTTATTAACCTGTTTGTTTGTTCATTCATTTATTTTAATCATGAAAACAAAGTAAAAGAAAACAGAACAAAAAAGCTAAAACAAATGAACAAACAAAAAAAAAACAATGATGTACTGACATTTTTTACATGATCTCATGTCTTGGCTGTCTTTTTTTCTTTTCTTTTTTTTTTTAATCTTCAACAATATTACTTGTCTTTTTAAGAATTTAGAAAAGATAAAAAAATAAACATAGAAAAGTTCAGATAATAATGAAAAATAAAAATAAGTCGAAATTCAAACTGTATCACAGTAGAGATATTCTCATTATGCACAAAGAAGATGAAATATTCCTCTGAGTTATGCTGAAGAGAAGAATTTTTATTTATTTATTTTAATTTTTCTTATTTTGCTTCTTTTAGAATGATTATTATTATTATTATTATTATTATTATTATTATTATTATTATTATTATTATTATTATTATTATTTACCTTTTATTTGTTTGAACAATACTGAAAACTTTATTAAATCATTTTTTAAAACAATATCTTCAAAATATAAGACAGGACAAAACTCCTTTAAGATATTTTATGACAAGGTGGTAATATATAAGAGATATTTTGAAATGTAAATGTACACAAGAAAAGTGGAAAATACTATGAAAATACAACTCATGATGAACAACACTTACATTAGCATAGTCCAAATTGAAGTAGTTTTACAACATAACACAATAAATAATATTTACACTTAACAAGGAGATTCCCCCACAATATACATATATTAAAATATCGGCTAATTAAGGACAGCAATATACTAGATGGTTTTGCTTTTCTCCACTTGTAGACATGGACTCAACCAGATATCATATGTGATGTAATTGTTAAAGCAAGAGTTTAGCTGTGTTATGCATGGAACATGAACAGGATTTAATAGCATTTGACCACAGAATGATTATTGAGGCTTGAAAGATGGAGCATTCTTCCTCTAAAGTAGCAACTTACTGTAGGCTTTTCTTAGACAGCAGTAACAATGTTATGGCAGAAATATGGGAATTTCAGGAAGTAGCAGCTCATATAAGAATAGGATTACTTGTGACCAAGAAAGAAACACATAGCATCATCCCAATTCAGTACTTGTGCCGCTTAACCTATCAGTCAATGCACTGTACAGCGTACACTGCATTCCATAGCATATTGTTATCATCAACCAATAAGTGTACCATTATTGAGACCATGACATTGGTTACTGCACTTTACTTGGGTCTGAGAACTTAGTTATTGGACTGTGGAAGACTACTAGCATGGTGCTTTGGAGGCATGCTAAGCATAATTGTTATCTTCAGAGGAAATGGAATTGGTGACCTGAGTTCAAATCCTGGATGAGACTGTTTGCATTTCACTTTGTGCTAATGCCCTTGGTAAAGACATGAATCCATTTGTTTTTCCACAAACTATACAGGAAATTAGACAAACCGGGTTCTTTCATTTTGTAATCAGTCTGGGAGAAGAAAAACTCTGAATTCTGACCAGTTGTACTTTGCTTAAGAATTTACCTTTTGTCACATCCTGCTTGTGGCAGAGGGGTTGAGTAGATATGTAGATGGTGCTTTGGATTCAGCCTGTCAGTCGGCTGTTATGCAAGATGGTGATGACTCTGTAATGGTGTGGAGTGTTCTATTAGAGTTTGCCAAGATCATTAGTAAAAACAGAGACTGTCTTGAAAAGTATGGTATACATAGATCTTGTAGCAGAGTATTTGCACCCTTTATGCTTACCATGCATTCTGAGAGTGATAATTTGTTTCAGAAAGATAATGTAACCTTCCATTGTACAAGAGTCACATGAAACTTGTTCCAGAATACACAGCTGGCTTCCTGTTGCTTTACTAATGACTATGATCACCACATTGAGTATCTATAGAACATATTGCAGACCTCACAAAATGGTCTCTAGACATTCTAAATAAACACAACTCCTTAAAATATGCCTGTATACATATACCCACAAGTAGACCACATACCACACTAAATATCTGCCATTATTCAGCTTCTCATTATTAAGTAACTGTCCCTAATTTTTTTTCAGCCTAGTAAGCTGTGGTTATAGAATACACTGATTGCATCTCTGTAGAGAGTGTAAGACCCCCACCAACAAGTCTCCTGAATATGACACTAAACCATCTGGTGGTGAGGCTTCAGTCCTGAAGCTTCGGGGGAATGTGGAGTACCTCTTCATTGCCAATACTTCCAGGTCCACTTTCACCAAGGGTGGTAGTAGCTGTTTGGGCTCCATCTATGGGTCAAAGAGAACTATTTAATCATCTGTGTACAAACAAATGATTATTGAATCATTAGTGTTACATAGAAATACTTGAAACCATTTGGCTGTGTGCAAACAAATGATTAATATTCAATAGAATTATTAGTGTTAGATTGGAATACTTGAAACTATTTAACTGTGTGTAAATAGAACTATTAGTGTTAGTGTTAAATAGTAATAATACTTGAAACCATTTAACTGTGTGCAAACAAATGAGCTCTGGCTTGTTTAAAATATTACCTACAAACTATTTGTTTACAAATCATATATATTATAAATATTTTGGAGTTTGCTAATTGGCAGTTGAAAATAGCTTCAATGTCATTGGCTTATTTTTAAAGTTGGACTGTTCCAGTCCCTTTGTTGGTATTTAAACAAATAGGCAGGTTTTTTTTTGGTAGTCTGTGAGTCTTTCATTATGCTGTTAACAGTCTGTTTGTAGTTTGCTTTTTAATGGGTACCAGTGTATTTTGTCTGTTTCCCAGTCAGTCAGAGAAAGGTTGAACCCAGTATGTCAGCCAGCCTGCCTATTGTGAAGGGTTGGAAGCAAGGTCTGCTTTTCTTTTTTTTTTTTTTACAAACTTCACTGTTCAACCAGGACAGTGTAGAATAACAATTAACTAAGTGAGAGGTAATTGGTTCCCACTGTAAAAGAGAAGTCCAGATTTTTTTTTGTAGGAAACAAAGAAGAGTTCTCCCTACTCTATGTGAGCAAGTCTTGGAAAACTTTTTTTTTGAGAAGAAAGGACAGTGATAAATCTAACAAAATATTAAATTTCTCAAAGCACCATCCTTAAAATTGTTTAGATGTCCTGGAAAAAAGATAGTTACTTGAAGTGAAAAGAAAATTATATTAACCTGAGAGTGCCTAGTGTCTGAAATTTGAAACAGGAGAAAGAAAAATGAAAAGAGAAGAAAATTGTATTAAACTGAGTTTTGACTTTCCAATTCTTTCCTTTATATCCTTTTGCTTTATTTTTTTTTGTGTTACATCAAATGTTGTGTTTTTTGCTCGACTATGCACAGCAAAATTTGTGCAATGACAGTAAAAATGTATTTGTTAAATTTCTTTCTTTTGAAATAAATTCTTCATAGAGGTATAAATGTTTGTTCATCTCTGAAATATAGTTGGGTTTTTTTTTGTATTTTGAGTACTCCTCCTCTTACCATGCTTCAATATGCTTATTTATTACTTTTCTTTCTCTTTCCTTCCCTACAAAACTACTTGGTTTACTGCTGTCTTCATCAACAACATTCAAGGCTTTATCCCTTTGTTTTTGTACTTACAGTTGACACACTTAGGGTAATTGAAAAAATATATGTATATGTATAAACAGGTTTTGGTATTGAATAACCTACAAAAGTTGATATGCCATAAAACCCAACCAACCAACCTAATTTTTTTACCCTTCAGTTTAATAGAAACTGATATAAAATCTGAAAATATACTTTAATCAAATTTGTATTTGAATAATGATTTTGTAATATGTGGGGCTATGCAGGAATTGATCGTCTGATTACCAGCCAATAAATTGTGTTCCTGCCAATCCTCAGAGGATAGCTTTTTGATCCATCTTTTTTAGTGGCAAGAGTATAAAAGATGTGTGAATTTAACCCTTGCTGGCTGACAAACTTACCACTGAGAGAACAAGAGCAATTTTCCTTTAGGTCACTCACTGTCTCCAGTCTACCTTAACAAGTGAAATATGACAAGGTATGCTGACACACATGTTAGAATTGGCCTTTCCTCTACAATAACCAAATCATGCTAACAATCACAATGAAATTGACTGTCATAAAAAGAGAGTTTTTTTTCTCTTTTTTACCTACAAAATGTAAGAACTTGGCAAATACATTTCTCAGTTATAATTTAAATACTTGTCTTCTTTTATCTCTGATCATTATTGTTTTCTTTGTATGTGTGTTGCCTTATTAACACCAACCTGGATAAATCTACTCACGCATAAGAAGAGAAAGTTCTTATATCTATAACAAGTGACTTCCATCTTTTATGCTTAAAATCATTTTGGTGTCTATGAGACAATGATACAGACAGAATAAGGAGGTGAGTATAGTTTGAAATGAAATCTGATGGAATAAGAAAGAAAAGGTAGCTGCAGAAATCATATTGGCATTTTTCACTTGAGGTTTAGTCATCAGAATGTAAATGAATTCATTTGGAAATATAGATTTATATTACAGGGGAGTGTGATAATTTATATAAAGCATATAAATACTCTTTCTTTTTTTTTTTTTAGATTTCTATTAATTTTCTGCATTTTTTTATGTCTTAGTATTTTCATTCTATGATAAATATATATATATAAACTATAAAGAAAAAAAAATGGTGATGCAGTTAAGATTATTGAAAAAAACCCTCAAATGTTCAAATACTCTACATAAATTATCATGTTTCTCTCCTCTATAATGTAGATTCATTTTTGGTTATAAATTCATTTGTATTCTGATGACTATAGATCTCTAGCAAAACATTGTTTTTCAACATATTTCTTTCTTATAGAGAAGACATTAATCATTTAATTTTGTATACTATAAAAATGAATTATTACTAGGTTTATCTGTACATTGTGCTTATTTACCAGGCATAAAAATTGTTCAGAGCAGAGCTTTTCTAGAGCACTCAAAATTCACAGTCCATGACACCTTTGAGACCATTTTCTTTTCTTTTTCTTTTTTCAATGCTTTAATGTTATTGGAAAATAAATAAAATTTTGATAAGCTGAATAATATATAGTTTTAGTTTTATTTACCAAAGAAATATTTCAGTGATCTCTATTCAGTGATATAATGGGTTTAAACTAGTAGTAAAAACTTACTGAATGAAACATGAAATAGGTTGCAATAGTGTCACAGATTGTCAGTTTTATCATTCCAGGAAAATTGAAAAAGACTTTGTTCCTTGTGAATTCATTCACTGGTATAACAATTACCATCAAAATGGTATTTTTAATTGATCAAATTTAAAATGAATTTCTTTACTCTTCAACTCTGAAATCACCCTTAATTTTTCAGGTCAAGAGTAATTTAAAATTGTAGCTTCTAAGTAAATTTGAATATTATTTCTGCTATTACTTGTATTAAAAGCATGCATTTAATGGTTAGCAACCTATTCTTTCTAATTAATTAGCAGTATGTTTGATCCTCACTGGGTGCCCTTGACCTTGTAAAAAATCTGAATTACACTTAATTTTTGAGAGCTCCTCATGGTATGTTGATTGAGCTAATCTAACCAACCATTATTATTAGTTTATTTCTCTCTGGGCACCCCATATTGCTGATCTTGTGTCAAACTATGTTTTCTATGGCAACAAAACACTTAAAGGCTTTATGGTAGATTTTGACTCCAACCCTTGAACAATAAAAATGGAGAAGCATAAAATTTACTCATTTTAGCTTTGATAGAAAATTGCTTTTGATATATTTTGTAATAACAGAAAATCACTTTGTAACTAAAAATAGAACTCTGTGTGTGTGTGTATATATATATATATATATATATATATATATATAATAACAATTGGTTGTCACTAAATCACCTTGTGAGTTTGTGGTGAACCAAATGCAATATAATATGGGGAGTGCTCAATATCTTGGATAGAGCTATTATATAATAAAAATAAATGAATATATATATATATATATATATATATGTGTATATTCTTAATGCCATGGAATTTAGACTGTGACCTCTCGATTTCATGGAGTTTTTTTTTCATTTTGTTAACTGCTTGATGATTGTTGTTTTGTAAAAAAATTCCATAAAACCCAGGAGTCGCAGTCTAAATTCCATGGCATTAAAATATATATATAATATATATTTATTTATTATTATTATCATAATATCATATATATATACATATATATATATATATATATATATATATATATATATATTTGTTTTCATATTTTAGATGCTGTAGTGTTTGGTAATATATATTACCTAAAAGTACTCATTTTGATTATATAAAATACCACTAGAAATAATAATAATGATAATGGGTGATACTGTATATTATAATCACAAAATGCTTATATTAGTTTTGGCTTCAAAAACCCTTGTCAATGAAATAATTTAAAAACATACTGGAAGTATTTGTAATTGACATTTGATTAATGAATAAGTAATGTGGTTAATTCTAACTGAAAATCATTAATAAAATGACTTGTTAATCAAACAGTAATTATATATATATATGTATATATTATCAATGTTTGATTAACAAACCAGAGTTCATTTTATTAATGATTTTCAGTTAGAATTAACCACATGACTTATTTAAAGTATGAAAGATATATATATATATATATAGATAGATAGATAGATAGATATAATCAATCATCTTTCATACTTTAAAATTGTTTGGTGACTAATTCACAAGGTCATGTGAAATGTGAGAAGCCAACAAATACAAAATAAATATTTCTACTCTTGACTCAAAGAAAATTGATAAAAGCTATGTAACAGAAATATTTACTTGGGTTCTATTGATACAAACCACTTGCCCTTATTCAGAAAGAATTACAGTTGCAGATGATAAAAAGTAAAGAGTTTGGTGATAAATATATCCCAGAAACAGATACCAGGTTTTGAACAACAAATGCATTAGGATTTTTTTTCAGCAAGTTTACCAGCATATTTTCTTTTGAGGATGAAGCAGTAATTTTTGTTTCTTTCTTTCTTTTTTTGGCCCTTGAGTAAGTGAATGAACAGATTTATGGTCCTGTAGAGAAATGTTTTAGTGTTAACTTAGTTTTTTATGGAAAATTATCCATTCATCTTAAACAGAATAATATCTATAAAAGATATATTTTCTTAATTTCTTTTAGTGTTTTTCAGCTGCCTGTGTCCTTTCCACATCAAAATTTCCTGAAGCCAGATTCATAATATTGTAAGGTTTTAGATAAATAATTAGCTAATCATTAAGACCATTATTCAAAAAGTGAGATACTTCCATTGTATTCCTGTTGGATTGACTTCTGTGATGAGCCTAAGTAAGTTGAGTTGATTTGACTTAGTAGAAAAAAAGCCTTGTACTATAATCATAATCTTCTAATGATTTGGGTATATACTGCTCTGTTTTATACAAATATCCATTACCATATTCATCAAATCAAGAAGGAGTCCCCATGGTATAAAGTGCTGGACTATTGCCTCAAAGTAAGTGAGTTTAAAATCTAGTCATGCTACTATGATCACTTTTGAACTAATACCCTTTGGAAAGGTATTGAACCCTGTTATCCTCCCAGCTATAGGTTGGATTGTATCACTACTGTTCTTCTACAAAGATGGCTTTGGAATTAAATAACCCATGAAGGTTGATATGCCATTGAAAAAAGATGAAACCAAATCAACACAAAGTTGGCAGTTTATACAATTCTTTGCTGTGGCAAGTGTTCATGATCATTTCCTGACATTGAAATAACCAAACAGTAGATTAGGAAGTATTGACTATCGAAACTATAAATCTTGACTATTTCCAAGAATTTAAAAAGTATAAAATATATTCAGTGCTCTAAAACTACACAGCAACAATGCCTAAGTTAATCTCTATCTCAAGTTGAAGATTTTCACTTGCCTATCATCCAAAGTTATTGAGTATGTAATGAATGCTATGATTTCAACCTTCTGAATACAAAGTGAGAAGCAGCAAAGATGCCATAAATGAAGATCATGTAATTGTTTAAAAAAAAATTAAAAGATAATATACAAAGCCTGATGAAGGTGTCCATAGTTAAATACTAGTTTAATCAAGTATATTCAAAAGTTTTACATTGAACATTATTGTCATTTAATAGTATAGGCA
Organism: Sepioteuthis lessoniana; assembly: GCA_963585895.1. NCBI lineage: Eukaryota > Metazoa > Mollusca > Cephalopoda > Myopsida > Loliginidae > Sepioteuthis > Sepioteuthis lessoniana. The sequence continues at coordinate 173,437 of CAUZXS010001320.1, forward strand.
TTGAACTTTCATTCAAATGAAATTAATTATGAAAACAATATTTCTGGGAAGCATTACATGGTGAGTTAGGGAGGTTGACAGTACAAAAAAGTGGGATATATATATATATATATATATATATATGAGGGTGAGCTGAAAAGTTCATATGATGACATCATATCTGCTGTTGATGATGTTTTATCTAGAGGATTCTAGTGGTACAACACTGATGAAAGAAGCGTGTAGACTGCAAGAGAGACTGTTGAAAAATAAACTTCATTTGGTTACATTCCATCTTGGACAGTCTATGAACTTTTCAACCATCCCCGTGTGTGTGTGTGTGTATGTATATATATATATATATATATATATATATATATATATATATATATATATATATGAAAAACGATATTCTGATTTTAATTATAGTTAGATTATTTACCAACGTTTTGGTTTTTACATTAAACCATCATCAGGGCAGCTAATGGGATGTTGTATCTTCTGAATTATATCTAATTCTATTTTAAAAATGAAACAAAAAAAAGAAAGTTTTTAACATTCTATTTCCATTAGTGGTGTTCTGTTTCAAAACTATGTGAAATGATTAATAATCTTTTTCTTCACTTTCTTAACCTTTTCACTACTTTATCATGTAGCTGTTTGTAATTTTGGAAGAATTATGACTAGAAGTGTTATAAAAAATAATTATAAGTGAGTGTAAATAAAAAGTAATTGACTATTTCAAATAAGAAATCTTTTAACTTTTTAGCTCTAATTTGAGTAAATAAGGATATAAGTTGAAACCCCCCCCAGATATTTGTTTAATAGGTTTAGAAATAATGCTAAATTCAACAATCTTTCTGTGATTTTTGTTATGTATATTAACTAACATTTAGGAATCTTTTAAGTTGTGATTAGTTTCTAAATTATGTCAAGCCAATTTGTTTTTTTGACACCTTTTTACAAAGCTCCATGGTTATTTGTGTGTGTGTGTATATATATAGATAGATAGATAGAGAGAGAGAGAGAGAGAGAGAGAGTGATGTTTATTTTAATTTCTCAGAAGAAAAAGAAATTTTAAATAAACCTCATCCACAATTTACTAAAGTTTTCTGAGTTTAAAGTAAGTCTTTGACAGCTTTGATTTCCAAAAAAAGATGAATGATATAAAAATTATATCAGTTTCAAGATTTATGTTTTGGAAGAATCTGGGATGGTTCATGTTTAAAAAGGTGTAACTTTTCCTTCTTTCCAAAAGTAATGAAAGTCTTTAAAAATTATTTAAATCAAGACTCTAAATTAATATCTAGATTAAGCTAATTAAGTATGGAAAAGTATTTATAAATACACAGGTATTTATTTGTTAGATATTACATTAACAGCAGTATGTAATTACCTAATCCATTTGCCAAGATGTGAAACAAAGTCAATTTTTAATGTGGCAAATGTTAAATTAGTTAGAATATATCTATATAATAGTGATGGATCAGTGATGGATCATAAAAGCAAACAAAAAACAAAACAAGTTTGGTGATAATCCTATTTACCAACCCCTCCACTTGGGCAGGATATGACACAAGGTCAATTTTTAAGCGGAGTTTAGCAGGTTTGAATTCAGACTTTCCTTCTCCTAGACTAGTTGCCTCACCAAGGCTGAAGAACCCAGTCTGCCCTACTATTTACCCATAGCTGGAGGGAGAATAATTGGATTCATACCTTTCCCAAGGGTATTAGTGCTATGTGAAATGCAATCAGTCTCGTCAAGGATTTGAACTCGTGTCGCCGTGTCCATTTCCTACGACGATAACCATTACTCCAGGGGAACCTCCTAAAGTTTGGTGATAATAATAATAAGTTGTTTGTTTTTTTTCCTATCTACTGTTTAACAAAGTAATAGACAGTAATCAGTAAGTGCAAAGCAAATTAAACAAAAAAAGAAAAAATCAGCTTTATACAAAAGTCTTGAAAGGGGCTCTAATAATTCTGGGAAAAGATACATGCAGTAAGTTTTGGTTAGAAAGGATAACTAAATAGATATGAAACTTATCATGCTATAAGGAATGCATTACATACAAGGAGTCAGTATAATCAGGTAATGTTTTATTAATAGTATGATCAAGAGCTATTAGTAGGTTCTTGCCAAAAGTTAATTTGTGTTGTCAAAAAATCAAAGAAAGGAAAGGATAAGACAGTAAGAGTTTAGTGATCAGTCAGTTGTTTTATTGGGTAAAAAATTCTCTTTTGTTTTCAAGAGTGAGTGGTGTTCATGACTGAAAAGTTTTGAATAAATTCAAAAGTTTCACACTTTATTAATAATCCAGAATGAAAAGGAATTCTATGAAATATTTAATTTCATATCTGCTTTCATTGTTTTACACTTTTTCTATCCAATCATAAAAGACATATTTAGACATCAGTTCAATTCCACACTGAATGTATTCTAATAGCAGAAAGTTTTGGGGCAAAATTCAGAATTCTCTCCATTCAAAACTTTTAAACAATTAATGCAGAACAGGAAAATCTAAAAGCCAGGAACAATTGTTTTGAAAATGATGTTCCTCTATTCAGTATATCTCAATAAAAACTAATAAATCCAAAAATTAAGTATACTAACTTTTCATGAACAAGTGGAAAAATAAAACTGTAAATATTGTCTTGTTGGATTTTGTACCTGCAGCATCACTTTATTTCATATAATATCTCATCCACTTTGTTTGTCTTGTAATAACAATGTACTGTTTTGAGACATGAAAAGACCTGAGTATTTTGAATGCCAGGTTTTGCACAATGACCAGTTCTAGTCTTACTTGTCTGTTCTTTAGTTATAGCACATGACAAAAGGAGAAGGAGGAGGTTGGAATTTTGTTTCAAAGAAAGCAAGATTAATCCACACTGCTTTGTAATTATTTGATCAAATTTAGATTTCTGTGAGTTTGAAACTTTCTGTAAGTAGCATGAAAAAGCTGAAACAAATTTGAATCAACTAGAAAGGAAAGAGACACCATTAGTTACAATGAGTATTATTAAAGATATCATTTTGTTTTCTTGGCTGTTTATGTTTTTGTAGAAACTTGGATGCTGCAAAAGCAAACAAAATGTTTAATTTGCATATAAACAATATTTAGACTCCGATTAATACTGTTTAAAATATATCAATCTCTGTTTTGTTCAAAATTTTACTTGTTACTATCATATTGTCATTGTGTTTATTGTAGTTGTTGTTATAATAATAATCAAATCAACATCTATTCCAAATCCTTCTGTATTGGTTTGGGAATTCACTTTAGAGTTGTAATGAAGTTTACCAAAAGTTTGTTTTGTTAAATATCAAATTATTTTTCTCAGTTTGGTTGTTTGTTTGTTTTGTTTTTTTCATTAGGGAAAAATTTTACCTATATCTTAAGAATAGAACTATTATGCAAGGAATTATAATTTATGAAATACTTCTTGTTGAGTTTTTATAAAATTCCGTATGTGTTTTGTTCTTCCAGAAATTGATCTTACCAAAAGAATTAAAATTCAGTACAATTCTATAATCAGTATTGGGCAAACAAATTGCAGAAGTAATTTTGAAATTCTTTTTTTCTGTTTTTTTTCCTAATGTCAGTGTATCACATTGAAGTCTGTAAAGTGTTTGCATTCAAACACCTATTCATACAAGTATTTATTAAAAAGGAAAAAAGTAATTAAAATTTCATTGCTTGACTACAATAAAATCACTATTTGTTAAAATTATTATTAGCTTTTAATACTTTTATTTTGGTGCTTGTTCTTTTTTAATGTTTCTTTTTTATAACATCTATTCCAGTTACTAATGGAATAATTTCATATGGACCTGTCAGCATGTGCTTCCTTTCAAGTTACGAACTACATCCTGAATGAATAAAAAATTAATTCCAATATAAGTTTTGTTTAAAAAGTATTGAGACTGACTTCATAATTTTCTTTCAAATTGGCTCTAACTAATCTAGACAAAGTCTAGGTGTTGAGACATTATCCTTTATTTAATTTGCTTTGTTGAGCAAACATTTTTTTAAAAATTTTTTGCTTATCACATTTTCTCATGACAGAAAATACTCAATGACAAACCAGTATTAAATTTTGGCAAAAATTGTATAAAACTGATTCTGAAAACTTTGAAATACTGAAAGAAGCTTGATGCAATAATCTGTACTAGGGTCTTTGACTGGCAATGCTGCTTCAAGTAAGAAAGAACATTAGTTGAAAGTGATGAAGGTCTAGGGGACCCTCTACCAACACAAATATGGAAACAGTTAAGAAGGTATGCAGTCAGCTGAGGGTGGAGAGAAGATTGACAATCAGAGAGCTTTATAAGGAGGTAGGCATTTCCCTTTGGTCATCTCAAGCCATTCTTATTGAAAATTTGAAGATTAGATGAGTTTCAGACAGGTTTGTTCCCTAGCTTCTAGACCCAGAGCTGAAGGAATTTTAATCGCCATTGCAACTAATTTGCTTCAGTATGTAGAAACTGATACAGATCCTTTTGAAAACTATCATAACATGGGATGAATCAAGGGTATTATAGCTATGATCCTAAAATCAAGGCTCAGTCATCTGTAAGGAAGTCTCCCTTATTACTAAGTCTAAAAAAAGTTTCACCAAGTTTGAATCTAAACCAGAATATAATTCTTTATGGTGTAGTTCACTATGAAAATACTCTTGAAAGTGAAGCTGTTTTGATATAGTATTACATGGAATCTTAGTGTCATCTCCCTGATGCTGTGTGTCATAAATGGTGAGATATATGGTCTATAAGTCAATGGCAGATTCACCATGGCAATACACCAGTGAAACTTGTCCAGCAGTATTTAATGAATTGTGGAAGTGCAGCACCCTCTGTACCCATGAGACCTCTTAGATCCATTTGACTAGACCAAAAATTCATCTCATCAGTAAGATTTAAGGATATGGAAGACTTTTAAAAAATGCAATTGAATAGTTTGACACTATATTTAAAAAGGAGTTTGAGAATGAAAAAGTCATTGGAACATGAATCTTGAATTTAAAGGTAAATATTTTGAAAAAATGAAGGTTTTATTCAGTGTTCATTCCTTTCTTTGTAAATACAGCTTCAGTCTTGTTATGTTTTGAACATACCTTGTTTTTATTAAGCTAACTAGATTTGGGCAAATTTATTTATTTGTCAGGATTTTTATCAGACTTGAAAGCAAGGTGAAGCACTGTTTTTTTAATCCTGTATAATTTAGTTTTTGTTAATACTTAGCCAAAAATTTCCCCAAAATTATTATCATTCAACTAGTGTAGTGTGCTTACTTGCTGGGGAGTTATGGTTTTTTAATTTACACTTCCGCATTTTCTTTTATTCTCATAATTCAAAATATCTTAATATAATTAACTAAATGTCTTTTTTTAACTCTCTATCATTTCATAAATCAACATTTTCTGTGATTATCAATGAAATTCCAGGACATGTTTTTAGCAGAAATGTGTAAGGCTACCAGGGGGCAATAAACATCAATCTCACAATGACATTTATAAAGGTATAAGCATGAAAGTGTGCTTTGTTATTTCTAGCTTAAAGCCCTACCCATAAGATGGGCTTTAAGGTTGTTATTATAATACTTCCTCTCTTCATTTTATTTTTCTCTTGCTTATACTTTTATGATTAGCTTTGAAAAAGAGTACATGCTTTGTTTTTTAATTGATCCTGATAATAAAACAAAATAAAAAGAAACATGGTGAATAAAGGATTTTCACTTCATAAATGGAGTCTTAGATTAAAAAAAAAAAAAATGTCTTATATTTAATAGTCAGCAATGATTTCCAGATAAGATGCAAAAAAACATATAAAAAATATAATCATTAATATAAATATTCCAGAATGCTCTTATTTGTTAGATTGCTCTGTTGATGGGGCTTAGAATACACTGTCTGTATTCCCTAGAGAGTGGTAAGACCCCCTTCTTCATCCCAAAATGTGGCATCCTGGCTATGACATTAAACTACATCTGATGATGAGGCTCCAGTTCTTGATTGGTTTGGTTTCTTTGTTTAATGGCATATCAACCTTTGTTGGTTATTAAATACCAAAGCTATTCTCCTAGAAGAACAGTAGTGGTACTATTTAACCCATAGCTGGGAGGATAAGGGGTTCATACCTTTCCCAAGGGTATTTGTCCGAAAGTGAATGTAATAGCACAACTGGAGTATGAAATCGCTTTCTACGATTCTGCAGTCCATCGCTTTAACCATTACACACTATGAGGACACCCCCTCCAATTCTTGAGCTCTTGGGAGTATGAAGTACCCCTTCATTACGTCCAGGTCCATTCTGAATCAGAGTGGTAGTACCTGTTAAGATCCCATCCATGAGTCAAATAGATCTGTTTAAAAATTATTCATATTTGATAGTATATCGGGTAACCTTGTGCAAAAAAAACAAAAAGAAAACAATTCTGAAGAAATAACTACACAAAAAATGTTAATATGAATGTACATTGAATGCAATTCCTTGATCTTTTGATATAAAATAAACCTAGACTGGTTGACATGCTGTTAAAATCAATCTTATTTATTAGACAATATTAAAACAAAGTAACTCTGAAAAGACTCTTCGAAGTCAGTGTTGTGGCTGCAAAAGTCTCAATTTAGCCAGGCAGAGGGAAGTAACCACACTGGTTAAAGGAGAAACAAAAACAATTTTAAAAAAAGACAGATCAAATAAGCATTGTAATAAAAAAATAATATTAACATTTATTTTCTTGTGTACAAAAAAACACTGTAAAAAGTTGATATACATGATGCCTTCAATAAGTTTCCAGACTTTTTTGTACAGGTATTTAAAATTGTCGTAGACTCTTGAAAATTCACTATGTTATTGCTATACATCTTATGAGATGACTGACTAATTTTTATGATTTCAGGTTCCAATCAACAGCTACAGCAGCAATTGGAATACACCCTACTAAAGCCTGATTGTCACAGCTGGTGAATTTCAAAAATGCAATCTCGACGTGAGGAAGAACGATATGCAATAAAATTCTGTTTTAAACTTGGAAAAATGCCACAGAAATGTATGGAATGCTTCAGACTGCTTTTGGATCATCTTGCATAAATCGAACATCAGTTTTTGAGTAGCATAAGAGATTCAAGGAAGGCAGGGAGTCTGTGAGAAAGGATGAGAGGTGTGGGAGGAGTAAGGAAGTCAGAACACCAGAGTTGATTGGCCAAAAGTTTAGGGTTAGGGTTACTATGTTGAGGTTTTAAGGGAGTTCAGGAAGAGATTCTGTCGGAAGAGGCCAGCATTCTTCAAATCGGGTCAGTGGCATTTCCACCAGAACAATGCACCAGTCCTCAATTCCATCCTTGTCACAGACTATTTGACCAAGATGGGCATCAAGACAGTTCCTCACCCTTCCTATAGTCCAGATCCCTGTGACTTTTGGTTATTCCCTAAGCTCAGAGGCTGTCATTATGAGACAATTGAGGAGATAAAAGAGACTGACAAAGGTCATTGACATGCTCACACGCGAGGACTTCCATGGGGCCTTCCAGAAATTGTTGGAATAGTACAAGTGCATTGCAGCCGGAGGAGATTACTTTGAAGGGAACTAGAGTTTCATGTGTGTACTATCAATAAAAGTGCCCATATGAAAAAAGTCTGGAAACTTCTTTAATGATCCTGGTATATATATATATATTATGTGTGTGTGTGAAGAAAATGGTGTAAAATCCGACAATATAGAGAAAAAATTTGATATCAAGGTAAGGTAATCCTTGCAGTAAGAGAGATTTATTGAGAAACCAATTCGTTCTCTCTCTTTTTCTCTTTCTTTTTCTTCCTTCTTTTGGTTCGAAATTTTTCTCGATGTTCCATTTGGAACATAAAATTTCTATATAATATTCTCTAAAAATCACAGGACAATTAATGATCCTCATAATATCCAACTTGGTTTAGTCAGAATTTCAAGTTCAGTCACTATACTTTCTTTGAGTGAGAAATTTTCATTCAGCAGCAATTCATTGCCGGAAAAAAAGAGAGAGAAAGGCTCAACTACCTCGTAGAAAAGGAAGGTAAGGTAATTAAAGGTGTCCTGATGTTTGTGTACAGAAGAAATTATATTCTATTTTTTGGTAGTATATGTATCTGGCAATATATGTTTCATCTGTAACATTGGTCTCTCTGGTGTATGTTGGGTGTCTGAGTGGCTTGTGTGTAGTAATTTAATAAGCCTTTTGCTTAGATGTGGCACAAGGCCATAGGAATAGGGCAACCAATGAGACTCAAACTCACTCGTGTAGGTTTGCTAGTCTAGCTCACTAATCATTACTCCAACCAAGGTGCCCTGAGTGGCTTGTGTGTATGCTTTGTATTTTGAATTGCTGTATATCTATACTCTAGGTAGGCTCCAAATTCAATAATTTTTTAATAATTCAAGTGTGAAGTATTTTCATTGGTTGTTAATCTTAATTGTGTTTCTTATCTTATTTTGGGGTATGTATTGACTTGGCTTTGTCATTTTTAACTTAGCTGTTGTTGTGTTCACATCTGGTAAGTATTATTTTGTGTTCCAATAAATAAACCAATCAAGACTGGTTGATTTTTCTTATTTTCATGCTTATTAATATTTTTCCTTGAGCTTTATATATATATACATATATGTATTGTCATCCACAAACAGATTGTTTCGTTGTATCACAACTCTTCAGTGTAGCGAGACACTAAGACGCCAAAATGGCTGAGCTATAGGATATCAGTTTAGCATAAAGTTAGGCGTGTTTCAATCCCAGCTTGAAGCTTCCAGCATGTCTTGCCACACTGAAGAGTTGTGATACGATGAAACAGTCTGTCTGTGGATGACAATATATACATACATATATATATATATATATACATTTTTTTTGTTATTGGTCCAAAGAGAGAAAAAATATAACAAAAGGAATAGGTCCACAAAGAGATTTGTATTTAAGAAAAAATATTTATTTCATTCTACTTGTATGTTTCCAACTTGTTGCTTTCATCAGAGAACATATGTGCATGGGGTACTCAATGAGACTTGCACTCACTTAGGTTTGTTGGTCAGTTTTGTATGGGTTTATATAAAGGTCACACCTCCCTTTCCTTTTCTCAGAGTGTGTCTATTTAGTCTGCAGAGGGCAATGAGTGTCCTGATATGATACTAAACAATCTGATGGTGAGGCTCCAGTAATGCTGGGGCTTTGGGGAATGCAGAGTACCTCTTTATTACCATTACTCCCTGGTCCACTCTGGCCTGGAGTAGTAGCACCTGTTAGGGTCCTATCTATGGATCAAATAGAACTAAACAGAGTACTTATGCTAAACTGAATTGTTTGAAATAGAACTGTTTATACGTTTAAAAATGGATTTGGCATTAAATAACCTACAATGGTTGATATGCTATAAAACCAAACCAAACACTCTTTTTTTTTCTTGTGTCACCAAACTTCAAGAATATTTTCACTGTACTCTTTTTCTTTCCCTTTTTTATATCCTACAATATATATATATATATATATATATATATATATATATATATACACACATACACTCACTTTCTTTTCTGATTCTTTTAGATCATTGACTTGTTATAATAATTTTTATAAATAGTATCCTTCTGTTTATTTAGCTTGATTTTGAGACCATAGAGGTGCGATCATCTAAAGCGCTTATTTATAGTTTTAGATCTCTTTGAGCATATCTCAGAAAAGAAAATTGGATGAAAGCCTTTCCAAAAACATACCTGTAGATAATCAATATTTGATTAGCCAACAAGAAAAGTGAATTCTTCAATGAATCTATTAATCTTTCTCTTTGGAATGTTTTTTATAATATTATCTAATGTCTGGGATAATATCACTTTCTTATCTTTATCAGATATTTCTTTACTGCTTCTCATCTCTTTTCATGTTTGTCAATTTAGAAATTGAAAATTCATGTAAATTAATGTTTTGAAGCTTATGTTATACTCTTTTTTTTTCCAATTTTTTTTTTTTCAATTTTATTTAATTTGTCAACTTGGATTCTTTTTAAATTTTTCCACGTATGAATTAAAACATGTTACTTTCATCCAAATGTTCTGAAGATGATGCAAATTAAACAAAAATATATCATCAAAAATCTACTTCCCTAATTTTGTAAATCAAATATTGATTTATAACAAAAATGTTTTCCAGAATTATCTTTCACTCTCCACTCTAAATGTACACAGAGTAATGAAATGAAAATATAAAAGACTTAATATGATTGAACCAACAGAAATGCACTAATTTACTAAAAGTTAACAATTTCTTATAACAGACTTACTTCATTTCAAAGAATGCAGTTCCATGATGGAAATATAAATAAAAGATTATGGACTTATCTCCCAGCAGAACAATAATCTATTTGAAATGGCACACCGGGTGGTGTAATGGTTAGCAAGCTAGACTAGCAAACCATCATGAGTGAATTTGAGTCTCATTGGGTGCCCTATTCAGGCAGCCTCATGCCACATCTAAGCAAAAAGCTTAGTAAATAGCAATAATCTATCTGAAATGTGTGTATGTATGTACATATATATGTGTGTGTGTTATATTGTTGTTGGTCTAATGAGAGAAAAGTAAATATTTTAAAAGGGATAGGTCCACAATGATTTCAGATTTGCTATTTATTTTTTTTTTAAATCTTTATTTCATATACTTCTGCTATATGTGTTTCAGACATTTCAGTCTCCACTTGGCATTCAGGCAGCATTTTTGCCTGAGTACCTAGCAAAGACTGAAACATCTGAAACATGTGTAGCAGAAGTATATGGAATAAGAATAAATAAATAAATTCCAAATTTGAAATCATTTGTAGACCTATTCATTTTAAAATATTTACTTTTCTCTCACTGGACCAGCAACAATCTTAACATGTATAAAATTTAATTCCAACAGCTCCTCTAAATCCTAAAATCTTTACAGTGCCCAATAAATAAAAAAATTAACCAATATCATGATACATAGGATGTCTCAAAATAGATACAACCCATTAATAAGATAATGATTTGTTAGAGACAACCGCAATGGCAGTCATTTGGAACACATTCTGTAAATATGCATCCTTTAAGCTGGAGACATTAAATCAATGTTTTTTTAAATTATATTATTATATCAGCTTCCAGGACATGCAATCTTTTTTTGAGTTTCTTGCCTCAGTAATAAATCGTTATGGTATTAATGGGTTGTATCTATTTTGTGACAGTTTTGAGTGATTTTATCTCCAAATAAGTAGGGCAAAATATTTTTTTCCTCTCTTGTCCAAGGCATTGTGATCAAGGATTAATAGTTATAGTATACTATTTTCAAATTTGAAACAAAAAAGAACACAACATTATTATTGGTAGTTATTAGCAGTCATATGGGTCCTATGTGTATTGAGACAAATTATAAGACTGTGTAAAAACTCATGACTCCAGGTTTCACTACTTAGATCATAAGGTGAGTTGGTAATCTACACAGTTGTGAGTTATTACCCTGCCTTATATTTTTTATAATTGATAATATATAGTCCTGTGATTGCATAGGTGAGAAACTGACAGTCACAAAGCACCAGTGATTCTATGTCAATGCTATCCTAACTTACATATATAAATTCAGGAAAAATTATTATAATTATTGGTTAGAACCAACTTCTTAAAAAGTAAGTGAGTAGAACAAAAGGGAAATATATCAAATGATATCAGAATAATATTTGTGAAATCCAAACTTTTATTTTTTTTTATTAACATAATTAGCAAAAAAACAACCTGTTTATTCATCCTAATACTAATATTAATATCTGAATATGAACATGGCTTTGATATAAAAAGTTGGCAACCGTAGTCAAGGGTGGCACGAATGCTTGCTTTTCAATAGCTACTATACCAAGGTGTAGGGGAGGGTGCTACTCCATTCCCTGGATTGCTCCACTTTACCCTTGATCCCTACCTTATAACGCTGAGTGTTAAACAAGGTGGTATCAAGTACCATTTTTTGAGTCTTAGGTATGACTTGACCTGGGATTGAACCCGGTCTCCTGGACCATTGCGAAACACTCTAAAGAAAGATAATAAAATGGTTTTAACAAATTATTTCAGGTAATAAATGAATGAATGCTGTTTTACCTATATTTTGTATTTATACTTAAAAACTTGCAACTTATATGTAGTCATTTTCTTTCGCATCCCTAGCAGCTAGAGTAAACTTTTCTTTTGATTTCCTTTGCTTGGTGCTAATACATATTCCCTATAGCAAGTGTAAACTTTTATCTTTGCTGGTAGAAGTTTATAATGAAAAATAACAAAATTGTATGTTGAATATGATTAGCCATTTAAAAAAATGATGCAATTATAGAAAATAGTGACATCTTCCAGTGTTTATTTCAAATAAGTCTTTAATAGCTTAGAATTGCAACCTGAGATATTTGTGCCAAACTGGTAATACTCATTTCCTAATATACAACTTATAAAGACTTTGTTTTCCAATAAGAATTTTGAAAAAAATGGACTATCCTAAAAAGTAATTCTTGTAGAACTGATATTCCTTTTAAACTTTTGATGCAAATTACTGCTTGCATTTTTTTTAGAAGTACATCACTTGGACATTTAAGAATTCTAGTTGGGATACTTGATGTTGCTTGAAGTAGAAAAGTCATCAAGGTTATGGTTTTATTGTTTTCTGTAAAACTTCATATCAATACATCAGAACATAAGGGATCTGGTTACCACCATGTTTTTACATTACTGATACTTCTACAAGAATAGGGACATAACTATATATTTACAGCTAGCAGGTTAGATAACTCAGACTTCAACATTGCTGGAAATGGGAAATCTGTAGTTCTCTTTAAAATAAAAAAATCTTTAAAAAGTTCATTCATGCAACAAGTCTCTTAAACTTTCAGAATAGGCTTCCACCTTTGTCAGGTAATCTGCAACCTGTTTTTTCATTTTTATACATTCAGTTTGGATCTCCTTATTTGCCATCATTTCCTTCACTCTAGTCACATTAATTCTCAGATGTTGGTCACTTAACAGATTTGATGAGTTTTAGGTCTCCACCAGAGATGCATTGTCCATTTTACAAAGGACTTCAGGTAGCATAGGCAATCTGAATGCCTCTTGCAGCATGGCAGCTATCAATACTCCAGCTTCAGTTGCTTTACTGTGTGCAAGAGTCTCTGAGGTTAATGGATTTTTCAGTCAAGTTTTTTTTTTTTTACCAGCATTTTGGAGCCATTCAGTTTATGCCACCAACAGAAATGATAAAACCACCCTGTGAAGATCCATCTTCCTAGCTAGTATAGGTTACATCTGCATAGCACACCATATTCAAATTTGAAGGTCTTCCCAGCTGAGGAAAGGTTATGGAACCTGTCCTTGATTTCAATTTTTGTAGTGCTTTGTTAACCTCCAAGAGTAATTTCACTTGTGGAAACTTTCCAGTATTACTCATCTAACACATCAAATGCTACATCAGGTCATATCCAAGTGGATACCCACATCATTTGACCAGTCAGTCTTTTTAATTGTCTCGTCTTGGCTTAGTTAATCATTTTTTCTCAAAGGCTTTTGTTTCTTTATATCTATTGGGGATACAGATGAAACATAGATTTTGATCGATAGTAATCCCGTCTTTTGTTTGCCTAACACCTTATCCCAAAAATTTAAATTTTCCACTTTCATGCGTTCCAACTTTGAATATTTTTTTTCAATTCTGTGATTACATTTTTCTGAAACAAACATTTCCATGGAATACAAAGTCATCTATATGCATTGACAGAATACCCATCAAGTAACCAGTTGCATCATCCCAAAGAAACAGTGCATTGTCATATGCACTCACTATTCTTTTTAGGCTTATTAATTTCTGTTTAACTCTTTTGTACCATGGGCACAGTGCATCATTTAATCAATAAAACATGTTTTCAACTTCCATACCAGTGATTCAGGACGAATGTCAGATGATGGTCTAAGAAATCTCTCTCTCTCTCTAGTTTATCACCCTGCAGAAACATTAAAGGTTAAATCTAGACTCTCTACCTGCCATTTCATCACCAAAGCTGTTAACATGACAATTATGCATAACTTCGCAGTGCATGTTGGCAAATCAGTTTTCAGGTTATGTGAATCCTCTTCATAACCATGTGCAACAAGGTAGGCCTTAATGAAGGCCCACCTTGTTGCACATGATTATCTTTCTTTTATCTTTGAATTTCTCCATTTTAACCCCTCTTGTTGATATGCATTTATGACCAATGTCAGGCACACATACATATACTCCATGAATTCCCATATTTTCTATTTCTCTTTTCTTTGCATCCATCACCTCTTTTGGAAATTGATCAACATTTATCACTGTTGCACATTGCAACCAATGTTTTCTTTACAACTTCATATCAATACAACAGAACAAGAGGGACCTGGTTACTACCATATTTATTCCACTTCTGATAATTCTACAAGACAAGGATCATAACTGCATATTTACAGCTAGCAGCTGGACTTCAACATTTCTGACAAGATAGTGTGATTTGAAAACATGGCCATTTTGAGAATTTTTAAAAACACATATTTCTGATGTATTAGGGAATAAGATCATAAACACTAAACTTAAGTTATAGCTGTTTTTATGTTTCAAAGAAAAGATGACAGTTCAAATTAGAGTCAATACAAAAAAATGAATATTTGACAATATAGATATTATACAATATTTAAACTGATTCAGATTACTTATTTTTAAAGGATTGTGGCAGAAACACTGGCCCAGAATGTTAGCACTTGATAGGTTAAACAGAACTAACTGAATTGTTTGAATTAGAACTGTTTAACTAAACTGAATAGCTTGAAATAGAAATGTTTTTGACAATCAAACTGCACTTACATTTAAACAGCATGCTTATGCTAAACTGAATTGTTGGAAATGGAACTGTTTTTGACATTGAAACTGTACTTAAGCTAAATTGAATTGTTTAGTATAGAAGTGTTTTGACATTTAACTGTGTGTGAACAAAATCTGTACTTATACTAAACTGAATAAGCTGAATTAGAACTGTTTTGACAATTAAACTGTGTACTCATGCTAAACTGAATTGTTTGAAATAGAGCTGACTATTTGCATAAAAATGGATTTGGCATTAAATAACCTACAAAGGTTGATATGTCATAAAACCCAACCAATCAAACTAACCAATCAGCTCTGTCAGCAGAGGTTAGAATACACAGATTTTATCCCTCTTAGAGGATAAACCCTCATCCCACCTTAGAGGGTGTCCTGGGCATTTGTGTGGCAATTAGGGCCCTATCTATTGGTCAAACAAATCTGTTTGTGAATTATTTGTATTAGATAGAAATAGTTGATATCATAAAACAATGCGCCAAAAAACTTGAGCAACTACACAAAAAATGTAAATGTATGTATTACCCAGCCCTTCTGCACAAGCTGAAGGGAGAATAGTTGGATACATACCTTTCCCAATGATATTTACACTATGTAAAATGCTAACATCGTAGTTCAAGATTTGAACTCGGATCATCATGTCCATTCCCTATGATCATAACCATTATACTATGTAATATAAATATAAATCTACATATGCAAGTCTCTAACCTGTTAGCATAGAATAACTCCAGACAGATTGACATGTCACAAAAGTCAATCAATCAATGAAACCTTATCTAGTATCTCTATTTTCCTTTTCACACTAAATAACATTCATTCACATGAATATTATGCTGTAAAAATGGATGACATGACTAACTTGGGGAAAAATGTTTCTTTTTCATTGATTATGAATGTTTGGGGTTATGGTTTTATTTAGAATCACACAAATGTATAATTAAGTAGTTGTAAAAATACTTATGATTATTCAGATAAAATCACAACATGCACTATCTATCTATCTATCTATCTATCTATCTATCTATGTAGAGAGAGACAGAGAGAGAGATTTCTATGGATATTTGTGTGTGTGTGTGTGTGTGTTTTTTTTTGTGATCAAACACCTTGTCTGAACAGTTGATATAACTAACGCTCTACACATACATATCTTACACATACACATTGTGGTATTGTTTATAATATCTGTGATTAGCATTCTCATCTTATTTAATCTTATATTTTTGCAGATTGTAAAAACATATAATTAGCACAAACTTAGCCTTTGAACTTTGATTCCCAGCATGTACAACAAAATTACTGATCTTTGGATCTGAAAGTAACCTATTGTTGTTTAAGATCCAGAGATCAGTAATTTTGCTCTTTTTTTTTTTTTACATTGTTAATAAAGCACATAATAAAAGCAGATTGTATGTTTCTATTCTGAAATGCATTAAATGCATATATAAGAAGTAAGTAATTATCTTCTTTTGTTATTCATGCTTGGAACAATAAGCAAAGCAGTAACTTTTTCAGTCTTTGTTGTGTTGTTAATTAAGCTTAATTTTTGTCTCCCTCAAAGATCTTGAGAGCAAAAAAAAAAAAAAAAAATCAACAGTTTGTATATTATTAGGCTTATGTCTGAATTAAAGATCATTGATATAAAGAATAAATGAATTATATAGCTTTACTGCACGAATTATGAGATATGTTAATTTTATTATGTTTTTTTAATTTCTGTGCTCAAACAGAAACAATAAGATCAAGAATAATCATAGCTGCAAGGATCTTAATATAAAGGAGTTAGTGAGTTTATTTGACTTCAACTTTGTTATTGAAGCATTCATGCATACCTTATTGAACATTGTGCTCCATTCAGAGTATTATATGAATAAATATAAAAATTAATGCCTCTCTTGTAAAGAATTACATATTTAGAGCGATTAGAATGTCAATACTTCGATTTCAAACTTACAATTTTAAGTGTCAAAATATACATATCTTTTCATCTAACATATGCATATTTCCTTTTTTTTTCTTTTTTTTTTTTTTTTGCAAACAGACATAAAAATGTTTATAATGATAAAGAATTAACCAAATGACTGAAAATGAAAGAGAATAAATAAAAAGAAATCAATAATATGATGTAAGTTTCAGAGAAAAAGGATGGAACAAAATTTAGTGGTGGAAAATGAAACAGGAAAAAATATAGGACATAAAATAAATAAAAATGAAAAAGTTTAACTGAAATCTAACATGTATAACTTGTATGTTTATTTATGAAGTGTAATTAATTAGCCTATCTGCAAGGGATACTATGGATTATCTATAAATTTTTTCTTTTCTTTGCTTCCTCTTCTTTCTTTCTTTCTTTCTCTTTTTAAGCCTTTGTGTCTCTTGATTGTTCCATTTGTTTTACTTCATTAACTTACAGTCAAATAATATTTTTGAAATATGAGCACTGACTAATTGATCTGACAGTTAATGACGCCCTACTTTCTCGGTATTTATAATCTCCTCTTTAGTTTTGTTTAGTTTTTCTTAGTCCTAATGATAGTTTATTGAAACCAAAACGTTATAACGTTGACTTTCTTTGATATTAAATTCTTCCCCTTGAATTACTTTGTTTTCAATATTTCTCTCCACATGTATGTAAAAAAAAATATACCAAACATATGTATATCCACAAAATAAGATATCTGTTAATACATAATTTAAAGAATAGTTTCATAGAGGTTTAAATCAAGCATAGTGCAACCAACCAACAAACACTGCGCAATTAAATACCTTTAAAACTATAGTTTAAATGTTGCTTTTCAAGTCTTTTCCTATTATTCTTTCACTTATTTTTCTCTCAACCACTTGTATGTCTTTTTTAAACATAATTTATTTACTCAAAATGCTTTTCCTATGGGAATCTTTTAACGTCTTCCAAAAATTCTCATAAAATATAATGCATAACTTTTCATTTATTTATTATATTACTATTTAAAAATTTTCAAAAGGTATCAACAATGGTCATATTTTATTTAATACCCTCTAAACTAATGGTTGCAAATATATTTTACATAGATGCTTGAAAATATATCTGTGAGTGAATTGCATGTTTTATCCATGTCTGCAGTTAATAAATAAGTTACAATGATAAAAACATGATGAATTATGAAGGGTGTTTATTTCAGTAATATTTCATGTATTCTTTTCTTTTTAATGAATAAAAAGGGTAAAATTTTCCTGGGCGGTCTCAAATACATATAACCCAATTGGACTATTTGGTAATTTACAACTAGATCCAGTCACATTAGATATTATTATATACAGGCTCATAACATCATCTATTTCATTAGATAAAATTGTAGTATTCTATATCAAGCCTGAAATTGAATTATTAACTAGAATTATTTTACAGTTACTACTGTCCTGAATGAATATGCAATTTCTTTTTGATACTGAAGCTTAATGTTTTCATATGACATACTCAGGTCATAGGTCGTTCCTTTCTGCTCTAAGCTAAAATAAGGTATTGAAATAAAAAAAAATATTTTATTGCAGAGTTTATGTAATGCCAAATTATACTGCTATAAAGGCCATGGATTTTTATTTTTTTAAGAAATATGCCTTTTTGCTATACATTTTTACACATTGGTAGTTAGGTGATTTTTAAAACTCCTTTTTTGCTTTTTTTTCACTTATTATTTTGATAGAAATATATCTCTTACAACCTGAAATATTCAAGGCTGCAAACTTTTTAAAGGTTTTGCTACCATTCATCAAGTTTCTTTTCTCAGATAAAAAAAAGGCTATAACTGTTCAAAGTGAGCTACCTGCATACATATAAATTGCTAACTTTTATAGCAGGATATAAATTAAAATTTCACTAGAAACTGATTCATTGCACTGTCTCTTTTATTGTTTACAGTATTTCCATGGTTGTTACCAAGTATTCTCAGACATGAGGCAATGCTTTTGTGTTGAGGCTAGCACAAGGACTAACAAGCCAAAAATTTGACTCTAATCTATGAATTGAAGAAACTGTGGTTGTTAAAGCTCAAACCAAAGGTTAAAGAGTTTGGTTATGAATCACCTGTTTGTGATACCAATGTTTCAGTTGCCCAGCAAATAACATGCCATGCATCAGTCTCAGCTCTTCTTTTAAGAATGTGGATTAAAGCCTTGTATGGAGCTGAATGTTTAATCATTATTATTATTATTATTATTATTATTATTATTATTATTATTATTATTATCAAAGTTGCAGTATTACAAAATAATATTATAAAAAAAATAATATAATATTATAATATAATAATATTATATCTTTAGATGACACACTTTCATTTTATAGTATAAACAAGATTAATATTACATTAAGTCAAATGGATTTCTGTGAATAATCATTGTCCATTAATCTTTTTTATAAAGCAAATGGAAATGGTATCAGCAGTAAGAGTCTAATAAAACTGGATGAGTGGCAAAAGATCAAGTTGTCATTTAGTGACCCGAATTCATTTGATCAGAAGATGATCTGGTTTGGAAAAGGA
This sequence comes from Sepioteuthis lessoniana, assembly GCA_963585895.1. NCBI lineage: Eukaryota > Metazoa > Mollusca > Cephalopoda > Myopsida > Loliginidae > Sepioteuthis > Sepioteuthis lessoniana. The sequence continues at coordinate 192,837 of CAUZXS010001320.1, forward strand.
AAATAACTGTGTAAATTATGGAATCCCTATATGTAATTCAAATCAAATTAGCAAAACAAACATACAAATATATGAAAGAGAAATTACTATTACTACTACTACTACTACTAATAATAATAATAATAACAAAAACAACTGGATAAAATTTTAGCAATGAAAATAAGAATTTGTCTGAAATATGTTTCATAGAGAGAGTCAAAGCAACTGCTACTTGCTTTGGGCAATAATATATGTCACTGGGTTAGATTATTTGTCATGGAGAGATATTCCAAGAGCCTACTGACATTTTTATGAGATGGCTAATGTCATTCAAATGTATTTAGTGCTATGATTTCACATGTTAACTCCTGCTGGAAGGTCATATTAGATAATGAATTCACAAAGTGGTCAACGCAAAGAAATTAAAGCCAGCTCTTCTTTTTTTCTAGACAACACTTATACAGCTTGTTCTGTGTAGGTTTTACAATTTTATAAATGTTGATGAAAATCGAGATGAAATCTATTTCCTAATGGTATGGATTACTTCAATTAAAAGTGTGGACATTTCATATTTCCAATTCAAGAATTATCAGTGGTAATTTTTCTAACCATAAACTTGGTAAATATCCAAAATTTTAAACATAAAAGTTTGAATAACTGAAAAAGGTATCCTGATACCATAAAGTATAGATATGAATTTTTGAATTAGTATATATAGTGTCAACAAAAAAAAGACAGAACTACCTAAGGAAAAGTTCTGTCTAGATTAATAAAGTCAAATATTTTAGAGGCATGGGGACAGTGTAATGATTATCAGTGCAGAAAATGGAATCAGAAAAATCAACTTCTAGCTAGATTTGCATTCATGTCGCTCTAAATCTTTCAGGAAAGGCATGAATTTACTTTCCTCTCAGCTATGGGTAAAATTGCAGAATTTATTGGGTTCTCTAACCATAATGATAAGCAATTAATCTAAGAAAAAGATAACTTTCAATTCAAACTGTGAAGAAGGCAGCAGGAAGTCACTTTGCAATCTTTTTCAAGGACAGCCACAGTAATTCATGGTTTATTTGAAAATCCATGATTGTCTGAGTCTTGAAAGGATGTGGTTCTTCTGATGAAATATTTAGTAATAATGATTTTCTTGAAATATTAAAACTTACCACTTGCTGGATGTTAGTTGATAATATTATGATTTCATTATATTTTTTTTTTATCTTTCTCATTTTTTTTTATTTTCATAATTTCTAAAAATTATTATTGCCATTTTTGCTATTATTATCATGCAGGTGGATGAATGTCATTTATTAGCTTAAGAGATTCCATCATGAGTTTCTTAAATTCTTTGTAATTTTTTAAATGATTTTGTAGGGTAAAATGCTACATATTTTTATATTATTGGGAGCATCAAAATATCTCTTACATAATCCTTCTTGTATATGCACATTATCTCCTGCTCCCTGCTGTCATTACTGACAACAGATATAGTTACAGTTTACAGCTATTATCCAAGTGAGCATCTAAGAAGAGTGTACAGTTTTTCTACACTTGCTTATTTCTTCTATATATTTTAGTGGCATTTTAGCAATAAGACTTTATCTAATGTGACTGATGACCACCATGGAATATGAACATTGCACTAATTTTTTAATAGTATTTCTTGAATTTTAAATTCAGTTTTCCTTCATTGAAAAAACTACTACTACTGAAGAAAATAATGATATATAATAATTCAAGATAACAATGTTGTATTCATATCTTTTTATGAGAGTTACTAAAAACTTGCTGATTAATTTTTGGAGCTGTAACCAAGTATGCTAGTTCTTACTTGTAAATTTATCGTGGAGGTGAGCTTAGTGTAATGGTGATTATTGTAGGAAATGGAATCAGTGACCAGAGTTCAAATCCTGGATCAGGATATTTGTCTATTACTTTGCTCTAATGCTCTTGAGAAAGATATTATTCCATCTCTTCTCCTCCCTGTTATGGAAAATAGTTAGGTAGACTATGTTCTTTAGCCTTTGTTTGCCAACCAGTCTAGGAGAAGAAAAATTCAAATCAGCTTTACTCCACTTAAAATTTGACCTTCTGTCACATCTTGCCATGGCAGAGGGGCTGGATAAATATACACTTGTAAAAGATTTATTTGGAAATAATAGTTTTATGGATTAAAAAAAAATATTGATGGTTCATTCTTAAGATTTAAGTTAATATGAATAAGATACAGTTTGATAGATTCAGTTTTCAAACTATCTTGAAAAATCCTAATCGAGTGCCTTGTAAAATTATAAGATAGAAGTGATCAGTTTATTATGTAGGTAAGAGGAGCAATTTCTATTAGATTTTGATAGTTTCTTGAAATCATTGATGTGTTACTTTTTTAAAATGATTATGATTAATTTATTTGGGATCTGATTTGAATCTCTTTTGTTTTCATTAGATTAATTTGGAATGTCAGCATTATTATATCCTTTATTATTATTAGTAATAGTACCTCTTTACTTTCATTATCAATTTTATTATCCTTCCCTTTATTTAGTAATCATAACCATCATTATTTTCATCAACAAAATCATTAAAATCATCGTTTTTATTTGGATTACCTTCAAATACAGTTTGTATAACTTATAATATTTATAAAGCCGAAATAAATATTGTGCTTTCCTCTTTATCATTATGTCTTATTTAATTCTGCTTTGATTAGCTTTTTTATTTATAAAATTCAATAATCTCCTCTGTTTGCAAATCTGACTGTTGAGGTTTGTTCTAACTGACATCATAATTGTAATAATAATATGAATTGTGGAAGAAATTGAATTTGACCATGCTGCCAAATGGTATATGTACAAGCCAGAATCTGTTCTAGAGAATGAGATCTATAAAATTCTCTTGGATTTTGAGATAAAGACATATCCCCTAATTTCAGACAGAAGACCAGACATTGTGTTAATTAACATAAAAAAAGAACTTGCCTTCCAGTGGATCACAGAGTGGAAATAAAAGAAAGCAAAAAGAGTGACAAATAGTTGGACTTTGCCATACCATTAAGAAAGTTGTGGAACAGGAAAGTTACAGTGATATCTGTTGTAGTCATTGCACTTGGAATGGTCCATAATGCTTTGGAAAGCAAACTAGAAGAATTGAAAATCAGAGGATGAATCAAGACCATCTAAACTACAGCAGTGTTGAGAAATCTCCTGGAATCTTCTAAGTCCAGGAAACCTGAGGAGACTTCTTGTCCTTCAGGCTCCAGTGAATGACCTCTAGCTGATACTGGTGCAAAAACTTGCAAGGAGTGAAATAATAATAATATTAATAATAATAATAATAATAATTATTATTATTATTATTATTATTATTATTATTATTATTATTATTATTATTATAATAAGCACCTCCACTACCACCAAATCTGTATTTCCAAGTCACCAGATTGGATATCTTCATTGCTCATCTTGATATTCCTGTAGTTTCATCAACAAAATGAATTGTCATAATTTGAAAACAATTATAAATAATACTTACAGTTCTAATGTTCATAAACTCCTTAGATATCCTACAGTTTATTTCTCTATTGAGGCTTACTTAGATGTCCATTTCAGATGAATTTTATTTTCCAAATGGATTATTGATAACATATAAAAATTAATGGTCATAGCTATTTTTGATTTAAATATTAATATGAGGTATGTGCATAAGTTTCCTGTGAAAAACTGGTTTTCAACTGTATACAGGAAACACCATGTAATTGAGAACAAATTATGATATAAAGAAAAATATAGATATTCAGTAAAATTTATATCCATGTTCAACTTAGAATAAACAAATAATAGTTATTCAATAAAACTATCCACACACAAAAAGTTTGTATCTCATGTATGGTGTCAAGAGTGATGGATGATAGGGATAGATAGCAAGAGAGAATCGAGGGAATCAATGCTAATTGCACAACTTGATGATTTTATAAGTTTCTTTACCTGGACTAATTCTTTTTGCTAGGATGTAATAAATGTTAATATAAAAAAATAAGATATACATTGTGCTGTCAAAGATCATCAATATTTTGTAGGGCATTAATCACTTTGTACTTTATGTATTTTGTTGAGACTTAGTAAGTAGTAACTATTTTATCTTTTGATCGAAAGAAATAGGTATACAATCCAGTCAGGAAGACACACTCTCTCTGGTGTATTTATTGGTCTAGTGGGTAGAGTGTTCGCCAATGGTCCCAGGTCGCGTCATACCAAAAACTTTAAAAATGGTACTTGATGCCTCCTATCTTAACACTCAGCAATATAAGATATGTATCAAGGGTAAAGTGGAGCAATTCAGGGAAAGGAGTAGCGCCCTCCCCTACACCTCGGTGTAGTAGCTATTGAAAAAGAAGCCTTCTGGTCGCCCTCGACAATGGTTGCAAACTTTACTTTATTCTAAACATATCATAGTTGAATTTCTTCAGTAGCATTTGCATTGCCTTTTTTTCATCATTTTTCAATGCACTACATTACAAATTTAATACAAAAATTGTCAAATGACAGAAACCTAAATTTTAGCCTAATAATAGGCAGTTGTACCATATGCAAGATACAAACTTCATGTGTTGAATTGTTTGAATTAGAACTGTTTGACTAAACTGAATTGCTTGAAATAGAAATGTTTTTGACAATTAAACTGTGTATTCATGCTAAACTGAATTGTTTGAAATAGAACTGATTATTTGTATAAAAATAGATTTGGCATTAAATAACCTACAAAGGTTGATATGCCATAAAACCCAAACACCCAAACTTTGTGTGCATAAATAGCTGGTCAAGGCTAGGCATAGTTAGTATTTTGCATATCATATAACCCCACTAACATTAGGCTAAAATTTAGGTCCCAGAAAGTTGCATGATATCTGAGTATATATGGTATAGTTAGTAGTGAAATTACTTATTCAATATCCAAATTACACAATGAATTAGGTTCAATCACACTGGATTCTAAATCAAAATATTCAAGACTTAAATTATCAAATTCTACTAATGCTGCTATGGTGGTTTTAATTTATTCATAGCCATGTGAATATTTTTTAAAGGGTTGGCTATGATAATTTTTTGTGATTAAGGAGCACCTCCTATCTGGGCATAACTATGAAGTTAATATTTTGTTTAGATTTTTTGCAGAACAAAGATAAGAATTAAAAGATCAACATTTTGAATAAATTTAATTTCTCAATCTGTTCACTGAATGTAATCAGCAAATTTTAACATCTGCTTTTCATGTTTTTAATGTTTTCTGCATCATTGTATTTGTAATCATCATTATATATTTATTAATTATTAATTTCTCATTTTTCTTTCTTATAACTTTTTCTTTTTATTGCAATTGTCCAACCTTAAGTTTATGATTCTCAGTCAACAGTGTGGATGGAAAATGTATTCATTCAATAAATCAAAATAATCGATGATTTCATTGGACAGAAATCCTACCTATGATATCCCTGCCAGTTTTATATACAAGAGTGAATCAGAATTTTTGCAATATTTTGGTACGAGTTAGTTTGTAGTGTGTATATCACATGACCAAAGCAGTTCAAGCTATGAAAGGTATCCACTGTGGTTGGTTGTAGTATTGTGGTTGGTGCACTGATACATTGTGCATTGCTTCACTCGATGTGGGATTTGAAAGTTGCACAGATGAATGTGCAACATAGTCTAATTTGGGAACTTATACTTTCCAATTTTAAACAGGGCCATGACACCATGGAAGAAACCAAAAACAATTGTTGTGCAAAAAGTGAAAGTGCAGTTGATCACAGTACAATAATCAGATAGTTCAAGAAATTTTGCTCTGGTCATAAGAACCTCAACTATAAGGTAAGGTCAGTTCGGCCTAAAATTGGGGATTCTAAGGCCATGCTTCAAACCATAGAGGTAAATCCAGTGAGTAGCACTTGGAGTGTATCAGACGAGCTTAGCATCTCACAGTCCAATGTGGTTCGTCACCTTCACAACCTCATAAAAAGCAACAAGAGCTGCCAGATTGTGCCGCACATTACACAAATATTGCAAAACTTTTGATTCACTCTAGTATTCTAGGAATATGAAAATTGAAAGCCTGTATCTAAAGCAAATTCATCACTAGAACCATAAAACCTTTTAGTAGTTGAAGTTTCTATGTGTGTGTAAAAGAAAATGATTTTGCAATTTATGATTGGTTGGCAGTTAATGTATTTCATTTCAGATATTTAAAAAAAAAGGAAAGAAAGAAAAATTAGTTTTTGATATTTAACCAGAAATATTTATAAATAGTTTTTTCCTTCATTAAATTACGTTTTTTTCATTGTTCTGAATGATATTCAATGTTTTTCTCTTTGACACTTTTATCTTCACCTTTTATTTGCTTGTGGTTATGAATTAATTACTACCATTTTTTATCAAAGTTTGCCATATTGTTGCTGCCAAGTAAATTCCTTAGGTTTATAAAGAGGAATCTTTACAGGGGCATTAGTTTTTAACCTGAAAAAAAAAAAATAAAAGGTTACTTTTCCAGCAGGGTAGAATGACAGAGGTGGAGAAAAAGTAGGAAGTATTAGCAAATACATGAAATAGGGAAAGAAAAAAATGCTTTAAGTATTTAACCTTCTGCAAGTTATTGTAATGCCACTAAGCACAATTTATTTGATTGCTTTTCTAATAGAATTGAGTTGTAGAAGTAAAAAAAATAAGTGACATTCACTTTATTCTTGGAATTGTGAATGGGTTTTCTTTCTTCAATATCTTATCAAATTTATTATTTTATTTCTTTGTTACCATTTAATGTTTTGCCATTCTATTTTTTTTATTTTTTAGAATTCTTCTTTGAACTTAAGTTTAATTATCAAATCAAGGCTCATTTTGTGTTCAAAGGTAGATAGGGATTCATTAATGAAATGATTGTTGTAGTATTCAAATGTTTTTGAATAGCAAATGAAATACTTTTATTTGTTATTAAAAGATATCATCATTCACTTTCAAAATAGTGATTATTAAATAATTTATGTGACCTAGTATCCTCATCTTTGTTATTGCAATTATTACATTTTGGTTTAACTTTTTATTAAAAAAAATTGTAGACTATCAGATGTTACATACATCTAAGACTTAGTGGCTGAAGCATAATGATTGAAACAACAGTAATGGAAAGAATATTATCTTGAATGCTTCCTTTAATTATAAAAATGATTCACCACAAAACTAGATATGCAATATACAAAATGTGTACGGTTCTATCTTTCATTAAATCATGTTTCAAATTTTTATATAACATAGGCAGTTAGCATGCTGATTATATTTTGCTTGGGTATTTCATGAATACAGCCTTGAACAAAAATTCCTATCATCTAATTTTATCAGAAACATATAGAGTAGTACAGGCTGAATCTTAAATCTTCTGAAAAGAGATTTTACAAGGATTTCTTTGCACCAAAGATGGTGTTATTTAACCATATTTACCAACCCCTCCGCTCAGACAGAATATGACACGAGGTCACCTTTTAAGCGGAGTTTAACAGGTTTGAATTCAGAGTTTTCCTTCTCCTAGACTAGTTGCCTCACCAAAGCTGAAGAACCTAGTCTGCCCAACTATTTACCCATAGCTGGAGGGAGTATAATTGGATTCATACTTTTCCCAAGGGTAATAGTGTTATGTGAATTGCAATCAGCCTCGTTCAGGATTTGAACTCGTGTCGCCGTGTCCATATCCAGCGATGATAACCATTACCCCACGGGCACCTCCGATGGTGTTATTTAACAAATGCTTTCAGGCATTTTCAGCAGAATACTAATCTATGCAATGAGCATAAAACAAACTAATATTTTTAGTGCTATTGGTAAAATCAACATTGATATTATATAAATATATATGCAAACAATGACTAATAATAATATATACAAATATGTATGGGAATATATATTCAAAAACTTGTTAATATATTAGAAATAATGAGTTTATTCAAGTGTCCAATGCTATACTTTTTTCAGTTTAAAATGAAAATGTGTTTTTATTTAACAATTTTGGGAAATTTATTAGCAGCAGTTTTGGCTTTAAATTATTAATGAACATTCAATTCCAAATTTTAAGATAAGAAAAGTATTTTAACATTTTTACAGAAAGAAGCTGTTGGAGGACAATGAGATGATCATAGTATAAGTTACCCCATGATCCAAGTAAATAAAAAGCAAAGGTACAAGCGTAAAGCATAGATAGCACTAAAGATAACAGTTGTAGACTCTCATTGGAGAGATGGTTCATTATAAAAAAAAAGAAATCACTTGGATAGTTAAACATATTAGTCAATGATTAAACATGAATTGTTAAACGTAAATGAAGGAAGCTAATGGCAGGGAGACATTTCTCTTTTCCTTGTTCATTTTTTGCCAACTAATTTTTTTTTACATCATCATCATTATCATCATGTTGTGCTGCTAGCACAGATCTCCCTGACCCTCTCTCGCCACCCATCTCTACCGTCCATCACTCCTGGGAGGTCTTCCAGGCTACATTCTGTATCAGCACAGAGCTGTTGTATATAGGTTCTAGCTGGTTGTCCAACCTTTGCACATCCATGTGCAAAGGTCCATAGGAGTACATACAAGGTTTTAACTGCTTTGAATTTTAAAACTACATACAAATAAAACCTTATAGCAGAGAAGTATTAAAACAATGGATCTGTCTAAAAGTAAATTTATTTCAAAAGATCTGAATGGAACTCACAGATTCTCATTCTGATTAGGTCTATCTCTTGGTTTATAAGATGAGCAGGATTTCAATCAGAAAAGATAGTAACAATTTTCGAAATTCATAAAATTCTTATTATTTATGTTGCCTACCATTAAAGATGGTCTGTTGTTGAATTACAGGTTAAAATCTTAATCAGTCAAACATCAACCTAAATTTAAAGACCAAACAGTAAAATGTATTTACATGCATAAAATTATTGCTAGGTTAACATCAGTTTTCCATGAGTAATTTTAGGAAAGTTATTTCTCTTTAATTGTAAAACAGTCATTAAGTATGAAAAATTACTGTGAAAAACAGACAAAACAAATTGAAAAATCTAATATATAATTAGAATATGATAAGGAAGATATGTTGTCACAATTGAGATTCATAAAATTTTAGTTAAGATGTAGACAAATCCCTGTCAGTGAAGATAGGAAAACTAATCTTAGTCATAATGGAACAAGTCATTTAGTTTCCCCCACCCCTAAAAAATATCACATTGGGCTGAATGTCCTTCATAGAAGGAGGAAAATGAAATTCATACCTGTGGAAGAGGCATTGACAAAAGTGATCAAACTCAGTAGAGGTTTAGAGTTGAGTAGAGTGAAGAAAAAGAAAGTCAGATAACTTCTACAATTTCCATGGTCAAAGGCTTGTAACTACTGTATTTTTAACAGAAAGTAGAATAATCTCTATTCATGGGAAAACACGTCCAGTTAACTTTTTAAAGTGTAGTTTCCCTGTATTTGAGTGGATTTTAAGTTTATAACAATGTGATGTATACATATATAGTGAGATTAAATGTCATTAAATTCTCTCAGTTTTAATAGGTGACACAGGATCAGTTTAAGAAGGTTGACCATTTGTGCCTGTGTTCAGAATACACTGATTGAATCTTCTGTAGAGGGGTAAGACATCCCCCACCCATAGGGGTGTCCTGAGTATGGTACTAAATCGCATCTAATAGTGATGCTCCAGTTCCGGAGTTCTAGGGAGTGTGGTGGACCCCTTCATTGCCATTATGGCTCGGTCCACTCTGACCTTGAGTAGTAGTACCTATTCAAGTCCTATCTATTGGTTTAGTTGATCTGTTTAAAAATTACTCATATTTAATAGGACCGTGTGCAAAAAATAAAAACCTTGAGAAACAACTACACCAAAAACATAATTCATTAACCTTTAGGTATAAAATAACCCCAAACAAGTTTCTTTATTCATAATCTACTCTTATTTTTGCTATCCATATAATCATTATTTTTCACTTACCATTAAATGATGCTAGTCTCAAAAACCATTCTTAGTGAATTTGTTTTTTTATGGATTCTCAATAAATTCAGTCGGGTACCAAAATTTGTTTTTTTCTTTGTCAGTTTGCTTAGAATATGCTGATTATATCCCCTGCAGAGGAGTAAGACTCTCCCTGCAGCCACTAAAAAAAAATATCCTAGGTATGACACTAAACAGCATCTAATAGTGAGGCTCCAGTTCTGGAGATCTGGGGAAGTGTTAAGAACCCCTTCATTATTGTTACTCCAAGGTCCACTCTTACTTAGAATGGTAGTATCTGTTAGGGTCATACCTATGGATCAAATAGATCTGTTGGAAGATTATTCATATTCTATTGGACCATATGCAAAAAAATGCTTAAGAAACATCTACACAAAAAATATAAATATGAATGTGCCATGTATGCAATTCACTAGCCTCTAAGTATAAAATAACCCGAGAGAAGTTGACATGCCATTAAAATCAATCAGTCAATTAAAATTTGTTTTGGCCTATAATACAAAGTGTGTTAAAAATCATCAAGACTAAAGCTACATTTACCAACAGAGAACTGTAAAAGGAATGTAACAAATTTTCTTCAAAATAGTCTCCTTGATATTCAACACACTTATTACAGTAAGTTTTACATAGGTTGTAACACTTCAGTGATTTCTCTTTTGATAAGGTATGAAGCTGCGCCATTGTATTTCTGTTAATGTCCTCCACATACTGAAATCTTATCATTTAGATGAATTTTCAGTTTCGGAAGTAAGAACAAGTCATATGAAAGTAGTCAGGTGAGTATGGAGAGTGCTGTTCTTTCACAATCCTGTGTTTTACCAAAAACTGCTATTCAAAAAGTATTGAGACTAGCTTCATGATTTTTTGCAGATTGGCACTGACTTATCGAAACAGTAGTCTAGACATCATTCCTTTATCATTTAAATTGTAAAATTAAAGAAAATTTAAAGATTTAACCTTAATAATATTGTATATAACACTATGGTATATGTACCAATTTTTTAATTTAAAAATATGACTATAAGAGGATTAATTTTCTGGTGGTCCTAAAGAAAAATTCAAATCCACAATGTCCTGGGTATGACATTAAACTGCATCTGATGGTGAGGCTCCAGTCTTAGAGTTAGGGGAATGTGGAGTACTCCTTCATTACCATTACTCCCCGGTTCACTCTGGCCTGGAGTGGTAGTACCTGTTAGGGTCCCATCTCTATGTTAAACAGAACTATTTAATCATTTACTATACTTGAAACAATTTAATTGCATGAAAACAAATGAATAATGTTGAATGAGTGTTAAATAGCAATACTTGAAACAATTTCACTGTGTGCAAGCAAATGAATAATGTTGACTAGAATAATTAGTGTCAGCAATACTTGAAAGCATGGGTATGGCATTAAACTGCATCTGATGGTGAGGCTCCAGTCTTAGAGTTGGGGAATGTGGAGTACCCCTTCATTACCATTACTGACCCAGAGTTGTAGTGCTTGTCAAAGTTTAATCTTTTATTTGAGATTATTAGATAGAATTATTAGTATAAAATCACAATACTTGAAACCATTTAATAGAGCAAACAATAAATGGCAATACTTAAAATCATTTGATCGTGTGCAAATAGAACTATTAGTGTTAAAAAGCAATATTTGAAACCATTTAACCGTGTGCAAACAAATGATTAGTATTAAATGGAATTACTAATGTTGGATAACAATAATTGAAACCATTTAACTGTGAGCAAACAAATGAGCTCTGGCTCACTTAAAAATGGTAACTATAAACTATTCACTTACAAATAATATATATACACATATATAACAGCTCTATCGTTGACATTGGGCACTATCTAATAATGCCATAAAATTTGGTCCACCACTAACTCACCAAGTAGGCTGGTGATAACAATAAACCATTAATATATATATATATATATATATATATATATATATATATATATATATAATTTGGCATTAAATAAACCGAGGTGTTGATGTGGCATAAAATCAAGCAAACCAACCTAATCCACAAAATATTTTCTCAGTGAAACTTATAAATTTAAAATTTGGTTTTCTTTGATCAGTCCGATATTGATATAATTAGAGAATATCAGTACAGTATGCTCAATAGTTTTATAAATCTTTCAGTATTTTTAAAATATTTGCAATTTTACTTTTGCTACAAAGAACCTATTATAATACTGTGATGGTGGTATTCCAAAATTGTCAGATTGTTTTGAAATTTTGCTGAAGTAGCAATAACAAACAAAAAAATTTCAATTAGTTTTAAAATAGCTTTCTGATAATAGTTTTCAAGTTTTTTTTGGATGTATATTTCCTGTATTTTCCTCTATAGAAAGAAAAAAAAAGAATACTAATACTATCAAGTGTTTAGAGATTTTGGAAATATAAGACCTCTTAAAAATGACAAAAATGGCAAGATGGAGAAAAAAAAACATCTTTATTTATGCAAAGGACTTTACCTTTTTTCTTTCCTTCTTTCTTTCTTTCCTACCCAAGTGAGTTTAATATAGCACTTTGAACTTAAGGTGAAATTTTCACCTATGCAATTGGATCAACAGCAAAGAAGTAATCCCGATTTAACACCTGCCCACATGTATGGATGATTTAAAGCTAACTTCACACCTGGCAAAGGTGAGCAGGAAACTATTTTTCTGTAAAAATAAAAATGAAAATTGGATGCTGAAGGAAAGGTGACTGCAAGTCAAAAGGGCAAGTTATATGTGTGTCAAATGGCTATATGTGCATATATATATATATATATATATATATATATATATATATATATATATATATATACACAGATATGCATGTGTGTGTGTGTACACACATGTATGTATCTCTATTTATGCAAATGTTTAATGATATGCATATGAATATTTTTTCTGTATGTGAATACAAGATTGTAGAAGTCTCTTTGTATATCAATATGAATACAACCATTCATATAACTATGAATCTGCTTGTGTTATGTAAGTGTATTAGCTTGTATGTATGCTTGTGAACATTTATATAAATATTAATCCAAGTGAAAATGTATCTTACTGTGAATATATGTTAATGTATATATAAAATCATTCAAGATTTTGTGCATGTATATATATATATATATATATATATATATATATATATATATATATATATATATATATATCTCCCATTGGCATAATGGTTAGAGTGTTTGGTACTCTGAGAGACTGGACTTCAATCCCAGGTAGAGTCATACCAAAGACTCAAAAAATGGTACTTGATGCCTCCTTTTTTAACACTCAGCATTATAAGGTAAGGATCAAAGATAAGTTGAGCAATCAAGGGGGAGTTGCGCCTTCTCCTACACCTTGGTGTAGTAGCTAATGAAAAGGCACCTTCAGTCCACCCTCAGCGATGGTTTGCCAACTTACTTACATATATATATATATATATATATATATATATATATATACAGACAAAGTCCATGTACGCTCTGTATAATAAGTAAAAAAGCAGTATACCCAGTTAAAAAAAGTAGTTTTTGATAAACTTAAAAAAATTATCTTATTTATTTTTGCAAAGATATCTTATATTGTAGGTCAGTTGATATAAAGGAGTGCAATACATATGTAATGTAAAAATGTACACATAATTTTTAGACAACCCTGTGTTTATTATTAGTGTAAACTCTGAGATAGCAATTTATGCCAATGAAGTGTGTTAAGAGTGTCCAGAAGAAGCATTCCTGTGGTGTAATGGCTAATATAATGGACTGCAAAATCATAGTGAGTGAGTTCCAACTTCAGGCATGCTATTACATTCCTTTTGGACTAATATCCTTGGGAAATGTTATGATTCTCTTTATCCTCCCAGCTGTGGGTTAAATAGTACCACCATTGTCTTCTATAAGGATGGCTTTGGCATTAAATAACCCCAAAAGATTGATATACAATTAAACAAAGAAATCTAACCTAACCAAGAGTGTCTGAAAAGGATCTATGCAATGTTGGCATGAACTGTTAGAAGTTAATTCTAATATCTGTTTGCACCGATAACAGATGCAGGAGTGTTCGAATTTTTGCATATATTATAAATATATTGTCCTCCTGTGTCAACTGGTCCACAATATAAAAAAACATTTTGACTAAGTTCAATGCTTATATGTACAATGTTGTCTTAAGGTCTTAGATTAAATAAATCATTATTTTCTGAATCATTCAAAAACTAGAATCCTCATTTTTTTTTGTTTCAGTCACTGTATATTGGTTGATGAACTCATTAAATTTTTTAGTAATGTTCAAAGTTACAAGAGTAATCAATTTGTTATTAATCATTAGTTAATGAATTATTTGAATTTATATAATCATTTATATTGTTTTCTACATTACAAGTATAGATATTTGCCTTGTTATGATTGGAATTAAAAATTTGAATAAGAAAAATTTAAACAAACTTCTAAGCTTACTGGTTGCTTACATATACTTGAAGAAAGTGGCAGAACAAATTGGCTGAAATACGATGTTCAAAAAAGTAAGGAAACTAATCTGAATAATTCCCTGAATGATTTTATTGGAAGTCTGTTTCTACTAACTTGTAATTATCAGGAAACATAACTTTAATCCTGCTCATGGGTATATCTCATAGCTAACTCAAGGTTTTACCTTTGCTTTAAATTGCCTTATGTATTTTCTTTGTGTGCAGATTAAATTTAAAAAGAAATTAACTCAGAAACCAAATTCAGGTTTGAATTTGACTCACTTTTGTGACCAAAGAGAGCAGTGCCAGAATAGCCATGGAAAAACTGATAAGCAGAAGCAGGTGGAGTCAAATTTAACTTTTGTCTTACCATAAAGTGGTCAGATGAAATGGGTTCCTTGTTTTATCTTTTTCCCTTCTCTCTCAGAAATATTTTTGAATAATGGAAAACTAATCAAAGCTTGAATATATCCAAACTTTATTTTGACAGTTTTAATACTAAGATGATGATCACTGGACAATCCATCAAAATGAAATTATCACAGTGGATGCTGCTTCATTGCATGCTTTTATTGTAATTGGTTTTATAAACCCATTTTATGAGGATCATTCAATTTATTTTTAGAAAAAAAAGAGCAAAATAATTTTTTTAGGAGTTTTTTTTTCTATGAATGTAAATTCTGCATTACTTGGAATTGGTTTATAACAAAAATTATTTCAATCTCACAAAAATGTTTGTTTTAAGGCTATTCAAAATGGTGGCAAATCAAACAGTGCTCCAGGCTTGAATTGATGACTATCATTAAATTTTTGGTGGCTGAGAAGTCCAAGTCATGTGTGAATGTGTGATCTGTATGATATTTTAATCAAAGAAATCTTTAGAAATGGGTTAAACATGGGTTTGCCACTGTAAGCCTGAGTCAAAAAGAAAGTCCATGGGGTGAACAACTTTCCAGGAAAGAAAAAGTTATTGGCACAACAATCATTAAAGAAGGTGATGCTGAAAGTGTTCTGGGGCATGAAAGAACCCATCACTATTGATTTCCTTGAAAAAGGTGCAACTGTAGAGAGCTCCTTAGGCAAAATTCACCTTATATATTGAATGACCAGTATACAGGATTTTAATGAAAATATATGTCTTTCTAATATGTATTTGTACATATAAACAATCTGGTAATTATTTAAAAGTGCTCATATGCATATAAATATCTATAATATAAACATTAATGGATGTCTAGTTTCTTATCTATGTGCATTTACATTTCAAGAAAGATCAAAAAATAATAAATTTTAAGATTTAAAAAATAATGATATTCAGCAAATTAAGCTTATTGTTCATAATGTTTCCTTCTATGTGAATATATATTTGAAGGAAATGAAACTCTGTGCCAATTAATATCTTGAAGAGAGGTTTTAATATATTCTAATAGATTTCTTAATTGATGCTTAGTCAGTCATTAACTCTGAAAATATATTAACATACTGAGAAAATAAGGAGGTGTGTTTAGCATAATGAATATTGTCATAGAATATAGAATCAGTGATCTGAGTTCAAATCCAGGATGAGGCTGATTGTGTTTCACTTTGTGTTAATGCAATTGGGGAAGGCATGAATCCATCCATTCCTCTAAGCTATGAGTGAGTAGAGAAGACAGTTTTTTTTTTAGCTCTGGTTAAAGCAACCAGTCTAGGAGAATTCAAACCAGCTGTACTCTTAAAAATTGACTTTATGCTTTTTCCTACTTATGCCAAAGGAGTTGGATAAATATATACTGAGAAAATAACATTTGAGCCATTCCCATGTATGCTTATGAAGATATTGGTTGGAATATCAACCTTTGTAAGTTATTTAATGCCAAATCCTGTTTATACATATATAAAACATATGATTTGTAAATAAATACTTTGTAGATAGCAGTTTAAGCAAGCCAGAGCTCATTTGTTTGCACCAATTAAATGGTTTCAAGTATTGCAATATAACACTAACAATTCAAAATCAGTCATTTGTTTGCACTCAGTTCAATGGTTATACATGTGATTTGTAAGTGTATTGTTTGCAGGTTTTGTTTTGTCATATCAACCATTGTAGGTTATTTAATGCAAAATCCTGTTATATATATATATATTTACTAAGCTAATATCTACCAGCATTCACGGTACCAGAAAAAACCCCGCTAGGAACAAGAGATAAAAGTATCTCGAATCACCGCCCGGGGGAAAAAAGAAAAAATTATAGGTCAAAAAGAAAGAAAAGGCCAACCTCGTCTGACCCCTTGAAAAAAATCAAGGGATACGCAGTCAGTGGTCAAAAGAAAATTAAAAACCTTCCGCGAATCCTGCAATGCTACAATTACAAAAGTGCTCAACACAAGTGGAGCCAATTATAAAATTAACTTAAGTTAGGCTTCCTGAAGATCCGATAAGGTGAAACTTTAGTAGAAGATTTTCGACTCGCAATTTAAGTTAATTATATATATATATATATATATATATATATATATATATATATTAATTATTTATTTATTTACATAATGATTTATAAACTTTTTACTGATAACATTTTTAAACAAGCCTGAGCTGCTTTTTTCTCCATGGTTTAATGTTTTCAAGTATTTCTATCTAATATGAATCATTTTATTTACTATTAATCACTTTTTTGCACATGTTTATGAAGATTCTATTGCTATTACATGTGTATGTACTGTGTACATTTAAAAGTTATATATACAAAGGTCAGCTGAAAAGTTCATAGGTTGACCAAGATATTCTCATGGAATGTAACCAAATGAGGTTTATTTTTCAGCATAGTCTCGTTTGCTGTCAACACACTTCTTCCATCTGAGTTACAGTGCATGAATCCTATTAGTCAAAAATGTTATCAACAGCAGATATGATGTCATCATATGAACTTTTCAATCCACCTTCATATGTTTTTGATAACAGTAAGATAAACTTTGCCAAGAGAGGAGTAATAAAATACGATAAAATTATTAAATTGATAAAACATGAAGTCCTCTCTATCCCCCTCTAGCTACGGGTTAAATAGTATCACTACTGTTCTTTTATAAGGATGGCTTTGGCATTAAATGAAACATAAAGGTTGATATGCCATTAAACAAATAAACCAAGCCAAACCAAACATGAAATTGGGTCTTTGTCAACAAGAAAGTATAGTAAACTATTATTCTAATAAAGATAAAAAGAAAAGACATTGCCAATTATTTTTAGAATTGAAGATAATTTTTTTCAAAAAAGATGCATTTGGTACACGCAAAAAGAGAGATTTGTTCTAAAAGACATTGTCTGAAACACTAAGAATGATAGATAACAATGGCAAGGTTCTCTTTAACTGAAAGGTTCTTTGTTTCTGCTTGATTTAATTTGACTTAATGTGCTTATGAATGTGTTAGGGATCACGAACCCAATTGATTAGTAATTATTTGCCTAAGCTGTCGACAAAAGAGGTGAGTGTCTTGGAGACTCTTGCCTGCAAATAAACACATTAACTTCCTAGAAGGGTTTAGTGTTATAGGCAAGTAGTTTTGTTAAATTTAAGAGGTTTTTATGTTGGCCATACACTGTGCCAGACAGCTCCGCCTTTGCATTTCCACTACAAAAGAAGTGGTGTAAAGGAAGAAGCAGTTGATTTTTAGGTGAAAAGAACCTTTCCATCTTGTTACTTTTTTTTTTCACTTGTTTCTTGAGGGGAAAAATATTAAATAAAATGTATTTTTCTTCTTTTTTTTTCCATGTTGTAAAATATTCATTTTCTTGTAATTATCTTCTCTAAAGACTCTCTGTTGTTGAAAAGAAAGTGATTACACTAATCATGACTGAATTCAGACCCATGAATTTCACAGTTTCTTAAATTCTGTCATAATGCAATAGATTTTAATTAGTCATCATTCATTGCCATGTATTACATCAATACTTATTTTGAACAGTGGACTTTATTGAAATCATTTTATGTTGCCTCATACTCGAGCCTTATTTCTATTTTATCATTGTTGCTTAATAGTAACAAGGGTATTATCTAGAAGATTGACAATTAAAAAGGATGTAGGGAGGATTAGATTCATGCCTTTCCTCACTATCTATATACAAAGAGGCTTATTAGTGAAATCGTTTTGTGTTGCCTCTTACTAAATTTGATTTCTATTTTTATCATTGTTACTTCATAGTGACAAGAGTTTAAGAAGACTGATAATTAAATAGGATACAGGGAATATTAAATCCATACCTTTCCCTTGTATCTATATATAAAGCCACTTATTTCATCAGGGGAAATTTTGAAACTTTTTCTCTCTTAATGGCCCAGTCACCTATACTAAATAAGTAAAGTTGGCGACCGTTGTCGAGGGCGACCCAAAGGCTCCCTTTTCAATAGCTACTACACCAAGATGTAGGGGAGGGCACTACTCCACTTTACCCTCGATATGTACCTTATATTGCTGAGTGTTAAACAAGAAAGTATCAAGTACCATTTTAAAAGTCTTTGGTATGACGTGACCTGCGATTGAACCCAGGTCTCCCTGGCCAATGAGCAAGTATCTACACTAAGTAGATAAATAAAAAATGTAAAAAAAAACTAAAGGTAATATTAGGCATGGATTTCCACATTTTGTGAGGAGATAATGTCTATGAGATTATGTGACAATATTTCAAATACTATAAAATGAAGTTGTATGTGGCCCATGGGTGTGAGTGTATGGAGCCTGATACAAAGTGACCAAACCACCTGCAGAGCTTTATACAAAGCAGTGCTATGCACTATGAATTCATGAATAAGAATTAAACTAACATCTGCAGTAGCAAAAAGAATTCCAGTTCATTTTATTAATTCCATTTTCTAAGTTGACAGTGCAGATTTATGCTTTCTATATTTAGGCTGTGTCCTAGGTGTCACACAAAACTGTATCTGATGTTGAGGCTCCTGTTCTAGAGTTTTGGGGAGTGTTTAGTATCCCTTCATTACCATTACTCCCAGGTCCACTCTGTACCTTTTAGAATCTCATCTATGGATCAAATAGATGTTTGAAAATTATTTGTATTTTATAGAATTACAAAATGATATATAGTAGCAGATTAATCCCCAAAAAGATCTTTTTTTATTTACATCTCAAGGGCTTGTTTTTTTTTCTCCCCCAACCTAAAGATTGTCTCTTTACATTCTTTATTGTGGGTTTCTCTTAGAATCGTTTCTCTAACAAGATATAAGTGAAAAAAAATCTTTTTCAGAATGAATCTGCTACTATATGCTATTATGAAATTTTGTACCAGCAGCAAACTGTCTATATAGAATTATTTTATATCATATAACTGTAAATTATTTGGACTAAAAATAATCACTTGAAGTTGTAATTGTTTACAAAGGATTATTATCATTATTAGTTACTTTAAACTGAATAACAGTTTGCAAACAAAGGATTATTATTAAATAGAAATAGTTACTTAAAACCATTTAAATTATTAGTATTAGATAAGAATACTTGATATCATATAACTCTACCCACTGAAATCTTAAGAAACAACAACACAAAAAATGTAAATATAATTGTACAATGTGATCCACTAATCTCTAGGTATAAAATAACCATAGGCAGGTCAACATACCATTAATATCACTCAGTTACAGTAAGGTTATATTTGATTAAATATAAAAGTACTTAAAATTAAGATCAGATAATAATAAAACATGGGCATGTTGCCAATATTTTTAAGATTAAAATTGTTCATAACTTTCTAATTGCCATGAATGTAACTTTCCTGCATTTCTTCAAAGTAAATTGTCTTTATCGTATTTACCGACCCCTCCGCTTGGGCAGGATATGACACAAGGTCAATTTTTAAGTGGAGTTTAACAGGTTTGAATTCAGAGTTTTCCTTCTCCTAGACTAGTTGCCTCACCAAGGTTGAAGAACCTAGTCTGCCCTACTATTTACCCATAGTTGGAGGGAGAATATTTGGATTCATACCTTTCCCAAGGGTATTAGTGCTATGTGAAATGCAATCAGTCAGGTCCAGGATTTGAACTCGTGTCGCCGTGTCCATATCCTGCGACGATAACCATTACACCACGGGCACCTCCTAAAGTAAATTGTCTTTATCACCAGATATTATTTTAATACCCTTGGATCTGTTAATGGTTGATATCTGCAGGTAATAACACCTTCAATATTTTTTAAGAAATTTCTTCCAAGAATATTGCATTTGACAGCTTATGAGATGCATTTTTTAAAAAAACAAATACCCCAGAAAATCACTCTGTGTCTTATAAGGTCAAGGGTCAGCTTTGGATCACTGGCCAGTGGAGTTCTAGTGATGCAGTGACTCTTAGATCAAACTACAAACATCTCCACAAATGTAAACAAGGGGTTGACCACTTCTACCCCAACAACAGCAATGCTTTTTAAGGCAACAGTATGTAACAGTAGTACTTAAGAATATTTCATACAAAATAACACCAGTCAGGAAGAAAATTGAGGGATGATGCTTAACCATGCATCTACCTAAACAAACCTGCTAAGGTTTTTAGATATAAGATATTGGGATTTTATAAGGATCTGAATACATATAAAACTTTAAAAAAAATAACTTGATAGGGTTCTTTAAGCAGTTTAAGAGGAGTTTAAATTTTGACTTAAAATTCACTGTTTACTACTCAAATATAAATAGGTTGGTTGGTTTCTCTGTTTAATGGCATATCAACCTTTGTAGGTTATTTAATGCCAAAGCCATTCTCCTAGAAGAAGAGTAGTGGTACTATTTAACCCATAGCTGGGAGGATAAGGGGGTTCATACCTTTCCCAAGGGTATTTGCCCGAAAGTGAACATGATAGCGTGACTGGAGTATGAACTCGCGTACTACAATTCCGCAGTCCATCGCTTTAACCATTACACCACGAGGACACCCCCTTATAAATAGATATTCTCAATGACTTATAAGGTTGTTAATGTGCCATACCAATTATTTCCGTCCATAGTATTTTTCCTGTCAATACTATACCAGTAACATGTCACTGGATGTACTGAATTTCATGGTACCCACTACAAAAAGAATATTCTCCTCAAATTTTATTTTTATTCTGATTTCATTGAATTATTAAATAAAAACTATGCCATTCAATGGCAATAAACACAATCTAAAACCAAACTTTTGAGAAGATTGAACAATTTTTGCTAAAACTTGTTTTCTAGGGCCAGATAATATAGGTTGCACAAAACAACTTAAAATAAAGATTACGGCAAAAACAAAAAATGAAAACATTTTTCACAATAAGGGTATTTTGTGAAGTTATTGAAAATTAAGAATAATGTTGCTTTTTTGTGAACTGAATTGCCATGATCAGAAAATCTGGTGAACACTTATGCACGGCATACAAAAACACTAGACAGCTGTTTCAACCTTATTAGGTCTCATCAGCAGTGTATACAATAATCTCCACCACAGATCGCAGAGCCGAAACTCTACAACTGAGTCAACAGTCCATATTGCACACAAATGATGCCAAATCAACTAGTCATGGTAATTACGCGGCCAAAAAATATGCAATGTTGCTTTTTTTTTTTTTTTTTTCATTATCTTGGATTCATAATTGTTTGAACTTGTAATTTAAAACTATAAATTATTAGACTATTCTGCATATTCTAAAGATATATGAATTACTCTGTTCTTTTCTTGAATTGTGAAATTTTACCAAGGAATTTCCAAGGGTCCTACCAATTATTTTTAATAACTAATGACACTTTCTAAATTTTTATCACACAGAAATATTTATATATATATGCATCTGGATTGGGTGTTTCTACCCCATTATCCTTGTTTTGTACACATCTCATTTTTCTGACTGTTTTTTAATGTCAAGTGTCAAATCTAAAGTAATTGCTATTTAAAGAGGGTTGGACCAGAAGAATTTAGGTTGGAGTTTTAAAAAATCTTTTTACTTTTGCTTGCTATGCTCAAACATTCATTAAATCAATGTTTCTGAAACAAAGAAATATAAGAAAAATGATTTTCTTTGAGTAAGGATGTTCATATATATGAAAGTTTTACTCAGATATAATTTGCATATATGTTAACATCATTTTTGTTATTATCAAGTTTCAAAGAAAAAAGTGTAAATATTAAGTTACAGTTTGAAGCCTTCCTAAAATGGGCTCATTCAAGAGTGATCAGTTTGATAATACAGCTTCATATTTGTAATAGTTGTTTATAGTTTTGTGTGTTCTCTCTACCTACAAAAAGATATTTTGTCATATATATATATAAGAATAAACATTAAAATATTAACTCAGTTGTATATTAGGCATATATCAATATACTGGAAAGGCATGTATATTAACACAAATTCCACTTAGTTGCACACACGTGCGATTATACTCAAACATTTTTTAACATGGGAAAAAAACTCTTCAGTACATACAGCCATGATTGTATAAGGTCTGATCAAAAAGTATTGTGACTGAAATTTAGTTTTTAATTTAAAGTTTAAACTTTAAAAGAAAATATGTGTATCACTAAATGACTTATATAATACATTTCATTTTCATTTATTTTCATGTAAATGTGTGTAACACACAAAAATGTGCATGGACATATATGAATATGTACATAATAATCTTCATTGAGATTTATCAATAAAGATAAGGAAGAGTACTATACATTTATTATTAACTTAAAACTTCCTATATAAACATGTACATGGATATATTTGTTTGTGTGTGTGTGTGTGTGTGTATATATATATATATATATATATATATATATATATATATATATATATTCAAATGCTCAGTCAGATACACAAAAGGTTTATATGCATACACATACATGATTTGAGAAAAAAAACCCAGACCTTTTAAACAGCCATTAATTTGTGCTTGTGTTTTTGACATTAATGTGCCAGCCAAAGCTGTTGACATCTACAAATTTTTCAAAACACAGATATTTTCTGAAGCTTTTATCAAAGGCTTACTCATTTAATAATCAAAATAATTAAATAATTTAAAAAAATGAATGCCTTAAATTAGATGAAAGGCCAATTTGCAAATTGTCTGTTGTTTCTGACATATGAACTTGTCACCTAAAGATTGTTTGCATCGTGTAAGGCATTTGCAAATTAGTAGGGACTTAAGATTTTTCTTCTTATATTCTTTAAGTATTTAATCTTAAGCAAAATGATTAATGCTCTTAAAGTCATGTTTGTTCAGATGAGTA
Organism: Sepioteuthis lessoniana; assembly: GCA_963585895.1. Taxonomy (NCBI): domain Eukaryota; kingdom Metazoa; phylum Mollusca; class Cephalopoda; order Myopsida; family Loliginidae; genus Sepioteuthis; species Sepioteuthis lessoniana. Next base: position 216,524 of record CAUZXS010001320.1, read on the forward strand.
AATGCAGTTTAGAAAAATATCAAAAATAAAACATTTTCAGAAATGACTAAGAGAAGTGAAACAGATAACAAGAAAAAAAAAAAGACCACAAATAACAATGGTGATATTATAACTGACATTGTTGTAATTTCTAACATGTCTTAGACAAAAATGCTGTGAATGTAAAAGTATTAGATTTGAGAATATCTTATTATTGTTTTTCTTTCCCCCTTATCTCTAATCAGTAAATTAAAGTTATCTTTTTCATTAATTTTTTGTATTGGTATTAAGACTAAAAGCTTTTTCTCAGAGTTGTCTGTCAACAAGGCAGAATCTAAGTTATCCAATCAAAATGCATCTTTTGTGCCATGTGACTCTAAAAACATGAACTGGAAGCCTGTCAACTCCAGTCACACTTATTAATTACTTAAATAACAAGTGAAAAAAAGAGAAAAAAAAATGTGAGTTAGATGCAGTTGTCAGTTATTAGCAAGGCATATTGAAATTGTTATTCCTTAACTGAAAATCACTATTTTTTAAAATATAAAATTGAAGTACAAATTCATTTCAAGTTCTTATTTTTTTTTGCTTAATCTTTTACTCATCTATTCAAATATGTGATTTAGAAATTTTCAGCAATATTTTATTATTAATGCTCTTAAATTTTGAAAAGCATAAATAAGATAAAGCACACAAAGTTTCATCAGAGTTGAAACTTGAAAATGATTTCAAGTCAATTACAATCTAAACTATCTTTGTTTTCATTTATAGAAGAATATCATCATCATTCTTTGAATAAATGAGCTAAATTTCAACTTGAGGCAATTTTCAAAGTTATTTACTCTTAGAAGATTTTCTGTCTTGGGTTTTACTACTTACAAAATCTATAGAATTTGCTTAAACAAAACATAGGTAAAATCAACAACTTTTTATGTTAAATATTCATTGTTTGCTAAGTTGATGATTTGAGTAAACCATATATTAACAAAATTCTGAAGACTTCCTTGTTTGTCATATATAGATAACATATGAATGTCTCTAGAATTACTTTTATCATTGTATTTTAATGATTATTTTACTTATAATGCATCAATCAAAAGTTTTGAGTATGCTTCCTGGTAAACATATAGAGTGGTTAAGATAAGATTATTTATTTGATTTCAAGGGGCCTCCCTTCTAGACAGCATCTGCTTCCTCATCCAACAGGGGTAAAAGCTAGGTTTAATTGACTGATGCCAGTGAGGTGTGTCTGAAAAGAATGCCAAAGAGAATAACCATGAATTTTGTTTTGTGCATTAGCCCCCCTCTCCCCACAAAAGAATGACCTCCTATTGACTTGGTTGTAAGTTGAAAAAATACCATCTTAAGCTATTGATGAAAAACAAATCCTTTAAAAAGGTTTTTTCTTAAATCAAGAAAGTACTCAAATGCTGGTCAGTATCTAAAGGAAATCAATATCTCAGCATTTGTGTTGGTTTCATGACTAAATATACAATCATCAGATGAAACTGAGGAGACTTTTGAGTTTCATCTAATAATTGTATATTTATTCATGAAATCCACACCAAGAGAAGAATTATTAATATCTTATACTAGATATACACTCTGAAACATTGTTGAATTCATTTGACATGAATTGACAGATTAGGATAAGTTGCCTATACTGAAATTGAATATTGGCATTCAGAACTTGAATTATATATTTAATGAAATACTGAACCAGAAACAATCTTGATCATTTTGAAAGATATAAACAAATAAAGATATAGATAAATATAAAATCCAATAAATACCATTTCTAAGATAGATTTCATCTTGCCAATATCAAAGAATATTATATATTGTATTGTTGATATTTATTCCCTCCAATTTACCTAAAATTTGAAAAAAAGTAAAAACAGCATCAAGAGTAAGTATAAGGGACGTTTTTGTTTAAATGAGAAAGAAAAATGATGGTTTTTAGAGAAAATTGACAAATGTGAAATTTTCTCTAAAAACCATAATGTCATATAGAAATATATTTAATTGTTGTTATTTTTCTTGGGTTTTTGGCTTCTTTTTTTTCTTCTTTCTTTTGATATCAATGTCAATATTTTGGTTGATATCTCTCTTTCTGACCTATGGTTTTGTAATAATAAAAGAAACAAAAGTATACATAATGATTCCCCTATGCAATAAAAACTATACAAAAAAGAGTGAGGATATTCAGTTCATTTTAGCAGATGGCTGTGAATGAATTTGTTCCAATATGGTTTGATAACAAAAAAAAAAAAAAAAATTTAAAGAGGTTTCTAGAATTTTGCATTTTTATGTCATTAAAATCAATGAAATAGAATTAGAATCTTCTCAATAATCTTCATCATCCAATCTAGTATTAATGTAATAAGCATGCACATACATATTTATGTTGGTGTGTGTGTGTATATATATATATATATATATATATATATATACACACACATATATGAACATGCATGTGTATGTATATATATATATATATACATACATGCATGTACTTATATATATATACACATATATGAACATGCATGTATATATATATATATATATATATATATATATATATATATATATATATATACATACATGCATGTACTTATATATATATATGTATGTATATGAGAGAGAGAGAAAGAAATGCATATAAAATGTGAGTGTGAGTAATTAGAATTTTATTAAGTTTTTAAAAGCAGAACCTGAGAATGATAAAAGACATTGCAAAAGGCAAAAGGAATTATATATTTATGAGAAAATAGGATTTGCATGATTGCTGAATTTAGATGCAATTATTAGCAAGTAAGAGTATGCATGAGTATTTATATGAGCTGCACAAAAAAAAATTCAATACATCTCACAAAATAAATGCATGCAAATATATGTTAGCTTGCAAACGTTTATCTTTGTTAGTAAGGTTAACTGGTATTACCCTGGAGTGTATCATTAATCTTTATTATATAATTTTATATCTATGAACTCTGAATTACCAGTAAAGAGGAAATAGAAGGCAAGTGATATGCAGAATAAAAACAGAGAAAGAAGCTTGTTCACTCAAATACCTTTTATTAAAGAGAGAGGTGGATGTACAGAAGGCTAAATTTATATCTAAGAATAAGGTTCAGATTTTTCATTTTTTTCAGCAAAACTCCTGTTGTGATGAAGATAACATTCATTTTAACTTTAACCAGTTGTCAACTTTTTTAATGCCATCACTAAAAACCAACATTTGTTTTACATGTTTTTAAAACCCCAAATGAATACTACTATACTAAAAGAAAAGATTAAGAAATACACTATTTCTATTTAGTTTAGATATACAATATATATATATATATATATATATATATATATATATATATATATATATATATAAAATCTAAGACTTTGAAAAAATTGTTCATATCCAGTGAAACATTTTAAACATTTTAGTTATTTCTTTTTTAGTCTCTTTGAATTGCCATTTTTGTCCAGTACTGAATCTGAAAATTCCACTTGAAGATTGCTAGTGATCAAATGAGCTTAAATATAAAACAATGACAATGAATATAATGATTAAAAAAATAATTAAAAATGTCATATAAATATTTTATTTCATCTCAGTTGTCATCTTATAAAATTGATTATAATATGTCAATTAGAAATGTTGAGTTTCAAGATATAAAATAAATGACTTGACAATCATCAAATCAACTCTCCCTCTCTTTTTCTACTCATACATGGAAACTATATGTTAAGACTTGGAAATAAAGTTCCCACTTGTAACACACAAGTTTACACTACCATTATGATATTCCTTATTGGAGGTTTTTATAGTGTACTGGTTATCATTGAAGGAAATGGATTTAGTGACTTGGGATCAAATCTTTGACTAAGCTGATTGCATTATATATCTCACTAATACCCTTGGGAAAAAAGTGAATCAAACTTTTCTTCCCCAGCTATAGGTAATTAGTAGTGAGGACTGGTTTCTTTAACTTTGGTATGACAACTGCTCTAGGAGAAGGAAAACTCTGAATTCAAACATTCTGCTTGAAAATTTATCTTGTATCACATCTTGCATTAATACATACACTATTCCTGAATATTTTCTTCATCTTTATATTAATAATCATATTTTCTAACCTATGAATTTTTGGTATGAGTAACATTTCCTATTCTTACCAAAACTACTTAGATTTTACTGTGACAGCTCATTTCTCTACACAGAAATTCGTATATACAACATTTTTATAATTCCTACACTTACTTCCAAACTACTGATAGCAAAGCTGATATCCACTTAACATTGCATTGTACTTCTTGGCAAACTTTGTCCAAAAGCATTTATTAAGCATAAAGAAAGTTATTTTATAAATTATTTTAGCTAATACCCACATCTTGCTTATTGTCACAGTCAATTGTGTATTCTTCAAATTCAGATTGAATGCAAATTCACAAATCCTTGAGAGTTATCAAGGTATTCTAGTTTTTTTTTTACCATGTTGTCAGTTGAGTTGTTTGCATTTTTCTAATTGAAGTAATTTCATTATTAATTTTGATTAGTTTTTCTTTCATCTTTATTTTTGCTGTTACATTTTGCTTTCTCAAATAAGCAGTGTAAAGTGGAAATAATAAAGTAGCTTTTGATGAGATTTGAAAACAGATCCCTCATATAGTCATTGGTGGTACAGATTTAGTCATAAATGCTTGTGTTGCATATTGACCCTTGACCAAGCCATCAATTAGAGATTCTCTACACAGGACGCACCTGTGAAAATAAGCGGAAGCAGTCAGATAGTTGATTGAAAATGTGTGGACGTTTTGAAATGATATATGCAGATGCCCACATGAGATAGTTGCAGTCTGTCAGTACCAGCTTGCAATGGTCAGTCGAGTCAGCAGAAAGTGCCACCCTGGTGAGGACCAGTTGAGAACGTCTTGTCAGAAAGCCTTGAAGATAACACAGAGCAACTAAGAAGTAGTTATGGGTCAATATGGCAGTCTGTCTTTGCCTCCCTGTCTCTGTATTACTCATCTACATCGAAGAATAAAAAGACCTATGTATTTTTATAATGAAGTGTTGTGGTTTTTCTTTCATCATGAATTTATAACACTTAAAGAAAGGCATGGTGGAATCAAATCTATTATACTATCCTGTCAGCTGGCTTCAAATACACTCACTGTACCTCCTGCAGAAGGGTAAGACTCTCCCCACCAAAAAAACAGTGTTTCCTGGGTATAACACTAAACTTAATCTAATGGTGAGACTCCACTTTTAAAAATCTGGGTAGTGTGGAGAACCCCTTCATTGCCATTACTCCCAGTTCCACTCTGAACTGCAGTGATAGCATGTGTTAGGTTCTGATGTATTGGTCAAATAGATTGATTTGCAAATAATTTGTCTTAGGTAGAAATATTTGATATCAAATAACCATGTGTAAAAACACTGAAGAAATTACACCAAGAATGTAAATATAATTGATTTCCTAACCATAAGGCATAAAATAACCCCAAACAGGTTGACATGCAATTGAAATCAGTTAATCAAATTTATCATTTTGCTAAATTTTTCTCTTTCATCCATTCACTCTTGTCATAATTTTTGTTTGATATCTAGTAGTAGTGGTAGATATAATAATTAATGTCTAAATGTTTGTGATAAAAAGCAGCAGTAAAGATGAAAAAAAGTCAAAATTAATAAGGGAAATACTTCATATCAGAAATTGAATATGTGTATGTGTTTATGAAAAAGAGAAAGAATAGTTCTAGTTAGTGGTTGTAATAACTGTTAACTAGCAGGAATATCCAGTGTTGTCCTGGAGAAATAAGTGACTTCATATATGAAAGAATTTTCAATAAAATTAAAATTCATACAAGTTTGGGGATGTGTTTTCTGATAGACCAAAGAGATTTTAACTATGTATTCATGCATAATTTTATAAATAAATCATCAAATGGGTGCTGTAATCATAATTATAAACCTATTTTTCTATGAAATTTGAAATGGAAATATCTTTGGAAAAAAAAAGCTTTACTCTTTATTTAATAATTACCAAAGTTTTTATTAAAATGTAATTATTAGTTGATTTTTTTAAAATATTCTTCTTAAAAATTGATGTATTTTACATACAAAAAAAAAAAAAACTTTACCATACTGTTTGGGTTCAGTAAAAAATATTTTAAGTAAAATATCTTTGATTCTATATTGTTTCCTCGAAGAAACTTTATATCAGGATTTTCTCCAATCTTTCTTCTTAGTAATGGTACAAAGAATTTATTGATAAAATCAAAATTTATAGACATTTGACAATGTTTGTTTTTTTCAGAAATCAAAGAAATTTCAAAAGTCCATGTTTGTCAAAGTCATCTTTGACAAAAGTCATCTTCTGAATCCAATTCCATATTAATTTAGGATAAGTGTTAATCAAGATTGAAGTTTAAAATATGTTATTTCATTTAATGGCATTTTAAGATGAAAGTTTTAAAAATCATTTGAAATCTTGATGGAAAGTAAAATTTCCAAAAGATTACATAAAATAACATCAATTAAAAATGTAGACAGAAAAAGAAAAGAGTTTTAGCCACAAAAGTTATCAAAAATCCCTCAATTTAAAAAATTTCATGCTACACAAACTTGAAGTTTATTTGAAAAAGAATGAACATTGCAAATCACCCCCTCCCCCCAACACTTAAAATTTCATAAAACAATTGTTCTACATTTTTTGTTTTTTGCCTAATTGGAATCTCTGTGATTCATTATTTAATGATATGAAGAAGTTTTTGGAAAAAAATAGATCAACAAAAGAATTAGAGGTGGGGAATTTTATTCCAAAACTCCATTGAACACTGTCTTCTTGGAATGTTTTGAAATTTCAGTTATTGGCCTTTTGGGTTTTCTTCCTTTGGAATCTTTGAATGACTACCTCATATATCCTGTCTGTTAAGCTGGATGTCTGGCAAGTCTTTATGCAAAAATTATATCACTAGGCCTTGTTGTTTAATGTTTGCCATCCATGACATAATTGTCATTAGCATCAGTAGTCAGTATTCAAGCTAAGTTAACTACCAAGATTTAAGATTCAAATTTTCAAAGACATTGGCTCTTAAATCTGAGAAAATGGGTTTAAAAATCTTCCTTCTTCCTATTTAGCCTTGTACCATATTAAGCATAACTTAGTAAATCTCTCCACCTCTCCCTTCTTATCTCCTTCCTTCTCTGTCTCTCTTTCATATATATATATATATATATATATATATATATATATATATATATATATGTCTTTCTTTTTCTATAAATATATATATATATATATATATGTATAGTTATATGCATGCACATAAACACCCAGAATAGATATGCATCCATCCAAACATCACTTAATTTAATAGCATGGATTAAAAAGAAATAGCTTTTATGAATTTTAAGATAAATTAATTTTAATTTTTTGTATTTCTTCCTGTTTCTCATAAAATTTTTAATTCTGCAAGTATTTCCATTAAAATAAACACTTCCTATCCATAAATATTTATTTTGATATACATGCAAACATGCATGCATTTCTGCATGCATGTTTTTCTGCATTGTAGAAGGCTAATGTGTATTTGGACATTTACAGTTACATACTGGCAAACAGTATCAACATGTGCTTGTATATTCAGAGTTAATTTATAATCTCTGTGTGAAATTTAAAGAGAATCCAATCATGATTGTCAAAAAGATATTCATAAAACTTTTGCGTATATATATATATATATATATATATATATATTTTTTTTTTTTTTTCTTAATGAATATCTTGTTTAAATATATCATCTGAAAAAAATATTATCTATCCATTTTTATATGCATGCATATATATATATATATATATATATATATATATTTGGAAAAAGAGGAAGAGAGTGTATACATAAGTTTATATGCATATATTAATGGCTGTATGCTTCTGTAAATATAAGGGTAGGCTAAAATGTTCATATGATGATCATACCTGTTGTTGATGACTGTTTTGACCAATGGGATCCATGCACTGCAATATCGATGGAAGAAGTGTATGGACTGCAAGGGGAACTATGTTGAAAAATAAATCTCCTTTGATCACATTCCCTAAGATTATCTTGGTCAGCATATGAACTTTTCAGCTGACCTATGAAATTATAAGTAATTTATGTATGTATGAATATTTAATTTGTTTAGCTTATTTCTTTGTTTTTTATGGCATTTCAATATTCATGGGTTATTCAATGCCAAAGCCATGCTTGTAGAAGAACAGTAGTGATACTATTAAACTTCTGGGTGGGTTAATGTATTTAGATTAGTCTGATATAGGATCACTACAGTGAGGTATTCTATAACAGTCATTCATCATATAGGTAAAAGTGTTGGACAGATATACCTGCTAACAGTTACACTGTTCAGATCTTTGATGAGATTGTTTGTATTTTAAATAGACCAAATACCATTGGAAAAGGTATGAATCCAAATATTCTCTCTCCTACTATGGGAAAATAGAAGGACAGACTTGGTTCTTTAACCTTGGTATGGCTTCCAGTCTAGGAAAAGGAAAACTAAGAATTTAAACCTGTTCAACTTAGCTTAAAAAATTGACCTTGTGTCAAATCCTGCTCATGTGGTGGGGGTTGGTAAATAAATACTCTGCAGCATGTGTCCACATGTATACAAACAAAGATCTTTATTGAAATGAGCTGATTTGGCTAATGGATACTTACAAGAGCAAATCAATAATCTTACACAGTTATTAGCAGAATTTTGATTTGAAATTTTCAATGTTTAATGAATGTATAGTCCATGTAATTAACAATGAAGTATTTGGTTAAATGCATTGACAAGGATGGTGATTACGTTTAAAAAACATTTGTTGTGCAAAATGAATGCTTCTTTCATCAGGAACTAAGTACCTATGTATATGAAACACTTAGTTAGGTGTAATATTACTATAAATAGGCTCTAAGATGATCTTGCTAACCACTGAATTACAGTTAATGTCATGTATATGTCTGTCCATCTATCTGTTTATATTGTACTGAGTAGGATATTAAACTGCATCCAATGGTGATACTCCACTTCTAGAGCTCTGGGAAGTGGTGAGTCACCTCTTTGTTGTCAAGCTCAATTGGCTGGAGTTGTAAAATACACTGACTGCATTTCTGCAGAGGGATAAGGCCTCAACACCTAACAAGTGTCCTAGATGTGGCACTAAACCATCTGATGGTGATGCTCCAATCCTGAAGCTCTGGGGAATATGAGTACTTCTTCATGGCCATTACTCTCAGGTCCACTCTGACCTGATGTGGTATTACTTGTTTAGGTTCTATTTATGGGTCAAATAGAACTGTTCAACCATTTAACTGTGTGGAAACAAATAATTCTTAAATTGAATTGTTAGTGGTACTTAGCAGTACTTGAAACCATTCAACTGTGCACAAATAAAACTATTGGTGTTAGACAGCAATACTTGAAGCCATTTAAGTGTGTGGAAACAAATGATTAATACTAAATAAGAATCCTTGAACTGTTTAACTGTGTGTAAAAATTGAATTATTGGTCTTTCATAGCAATCCTTGGACACATTTGACTGTGTGCAAATGATTGAATAGTGTTGAATAGAATTATTAGTGTTAAATAGAAATACTTAAAGTCACTTCACATGGTACAAAAATGATTAATATTAAATATATTTATTAGGTTTAGATAGCAATAAATGAAAGCATTTAACTGTGTGCAAACAACAGCAATACTTAATTGTGTGTAAACAAATTAGCTGTTATTTTAGAAATAAAATTACCTACTAACTATTCATTTATATACTATATGTATAACAATTCAACTGTATATACTCAAATGACTGAAGTTAAAGTAAATTGTTAGTGTTACATAGCAATACTTGGAACCATTTAACTGTGTACAAACAAATGAGCTCTGGTTTGTTTAGAAATGTTATCAACAAACTGTGTTTACCAATCATATATATTTCCCATATATATGTGTGTGTGTAAACCAGATTTGGCATTAAATAACCTATAGGTGTTGATATTCCGTAAAACATTCATACCTGGTCCACTCTAATCCATAGAAGTTATACCTGTTTCAGTCTGATATAAGAGTCAAGTGTCAGCAGCATGGATCTGGTCAGGTGTGTCTTGTCACTGGCTGTTCCTCCAGGCTTTAACCCTCCTTGGAGGGGTTAGGTTTATCACCAGGCACCTTAGGTGCCCCTTTTTAGGGGAATGCTGATGGGGCCAAAGGCATTTTGGGGAATGCTGGGTGTGTCTGGGCTATGGCCCTGTGTCCTGATCCACCTTAAAAAAAAGCCTTGTGCCACACTTGCGTGTTTGGTGAGGCGGTCAGCAAATGCCGCTTTGAGGAGTGTGAAGTACTCTATCATTGGAATTACTTCCAGATTCCCTCTAGTCCTGAGTGGTAGGACCTGTTAGGGTCCTATCTATGGGTTAAATAGATCTGTTTAATCATTTACTATACTTGAAACCTTTTAACTATGTGCAAACAAATAAGTAATATTAATTAAACTGTCCAAATAGAACTATTAGCAATACTTGTAACGATTTAACTGTGTGCAAATAATAAATAGCAATACTTGAAACCATTTTACTGTATGCAAAGAAATGAACTATGACTAATTTAAAACTAATGTAAGCTACAAACTATTCACTTTAAAATCATATATATATATATATATATATATATATATATATATATATATATGTACAAGATTTTGTATATCAAAGGTTAATATGCCATAAAAAATGACCAAGCAAATGAAACCTGAACCTTACTGTCATATTTTGATCAAATTTATTGGATTGGGAACACTGTAGAGTAATAGTGGTTGGGTCACCCCTATCATTTGGCATTATTACCAGGTCCACACTGATTTAAAGTAGTAATTCTTCTTTGGGTCCAATGTATGAGCCAAATAGATCTGTTTAAAATTTATTCGTATTAAATTGCAATACAGGAAACCATATAACTGTGCAAATAAATTATTATTATTATTATTATTATTATTATTGTTATCATTACATGGGAATGGTAACTTAAAACTCTATAATTGTGTATGAATTATTAATATTTGAACACTTGAAACCATATAAATGTGTGGGAATTGTTTTATTAAGAATAGTTATTGAAGCTATAATTGTTTACAAGTGATTATCTTTAGTTACTTGAAACCATATAATTGCTTGCAAAAAAAGAGGACTTAATTCAGGATTTAATAACCCCAACTGTTACATTATAATTTAATGTACACTCTCTATCTACTTTTTGTGAGAGTACAATATTACACAATACCTCCTTACTCTTCTTCTTCTTCTCACTCTTTGGATAAAAGACAGTCCTCAGCAATAACACTCTTTTTCTCTCTCAGTTCTCATGTTTGTCATATATTTGAGCATCATAACATAATATGGTGGCCACTAGGACAACTCACAGCTCTGAAGACAAATATCTCTGGTAGGAACTGTAAAAGAAAAAGAACTATTGTGTCTGCAGCAACTACCAGATCCTGGTACCATATCAACCATGTGCTTACCAAAAAAAGAAAACAAAGCAGAATAAAAAAAAAATGGTAGTTCCTATCAAATATATTATTGCCAAGTCCACTGGACACCAAGAAAAATTCGATAGAAGGGTAGAAAATATGGAAACAAAGTGGATGAATAATCACTTGGTGAGCAAAAAAGAAAGTACCAAATGCAACTATTTCTCTATACAATAGACTCAGATGCATTAACTATCTACAGTGGATTTCACTTTACTGCAACAAAAATTAATGTTTAACTCAAAAAGCCCATAAAACATGGCTGGTCTACTGATAAAACAGATCTCCCAGCTACTTTACACTAATTTCTATGTTCAGGGTGAGATGTTGGCCCAGAATGGTCCCCTATTTAAAGGCAATAGAGTTCTCATTCCACCAGCAAGAATTGTAACATCTCATGTGCGATACACTCATTAGCATCAACAGATGTCTGCAACACAACAGTGTATGCTTTCTGGCCAGCCATGTCATATGGGAATACATCTCCACATATGGGACTTGCTGCAAGCACACATCAGAACAACCCAACAAGACTCTAATATCACATCATCAACCATGGTAAATTGGTATTGATCTATTTGAGTTCAACAACTTCAACTATCTTTTCACAGTCAATTACTAAAACTTCTGGAAAATAGACTGACTTGAGGACCCAATCACTTTGACTGTTCAAAACACATGTTGTGTGATATAGAATTCTATATCAGATGATTTTTTATGCTCCCCTCCCCCTATATACATCATCACCATTCAGGTATTTTTGCGGTGGGAATTTGAACACTTCATGGCAAGCTTAGGGAATCATCAAGCAAATGTCAAGGATAAATCTGCAGCCATCAATGCAAAACACTTCATGCAGAAGAACAAAGACATCCATAATAATGACCCATTTTTATCACTGTTAAACTTCAGAAATACTCCTACATAAGGAATTAGATGCAGCCCAGCTCAATGGCTACTAAACCACTGTACTCTCTCAATGCTACTAATGGTCAGCTGTCTGGTAAAGTTAAGGCTTATGAGTTATGGTGGGAATGATAGATCCTAATTGACTACAGATAGACAGTGAAAGTGGGCTATTACAGTTGTCATACAGTTGTCAATATATGATCTGCCAGTTTATAAAGAGAGTGCTATGGTTAGAATGCACCTGTTCAAAAAAGATCATCGTGTGTGAGAGAAAGGTGTTATAAATCATCATCTGGATATACGATCATATAAAGTTGTAATACCTAATGAGGAGTATCAATGTAACTTGCATCATCTGTGAAAGTCACTGAAGAAACCACAGATCATGGTAAAGCACACACTGAAAGGTTGACTGCCACTCATTCAGATGATTCACTGGTTCCTATATGCAGTATGCATGTACCTGTCTCATCATCAGGAGCAGCATCTGCACAGCCTATAATTATTCAGTTCAGAGAGAGTAGCTCAACAGAACCCAATGAATTACAACCTTCAAATAGAATCCTCATCTACATTGGAAAAGAGGTTAAACAATCCTAATGCTTGAGGGACTACGTAAAACGACTCTATTTCATGCCAGTAAAAACAATGAACTTCATCTATAAAAGAAAAGGATGTTAAATTATAATTTGATATATTCTCTTTACCTAATTCCAGTAAAGTTAGAATCCCACACAGTATCTCCCCTCCTCTCTTTTTTTCACTCTCTGGTTTACTATGGCCTTTTTTGTTTAATGGCATGTCAATCTCTGTGGGTTATCTAATGCCAAAGACATCCTTGTAGAAGAACAGTAGTGATACTTTTTAACCCATAACTGGTAGGTAGTAAGGGGATTCATACCTTTCTCAAGTGAACATAATAGCGCAACTTGAGTTTGAACTTGCTTACTATGATGTCACAGTCCAGCACATTTGCCACTACACCACAGGGACTTCAACCCTCTCACTATCTGACTAAAATCTGGTCCTCCATGACCACTATCTCTTCCCTATTCTCATGTTTGTCATCTGAAATGTAACACTATCAAGCGTTGACAACCAAACCAAAACCAAAATTACCTGCATATATATATATATGTATTGATAATTGTTCTGATAAGAACCAAAAATACTCAGTATAACACAAATAGCTCCTTTGGAGAAACCATCAAGAAATATCAAGATTGTAACATGAAAAAAAAAAAACATAAGAACTCTTGAAAGAAAAAGAAAAACTCCAAAACGACAAGGATTTTATTCAATCAAACCTGTTTATAAATATATAGTTTTATTTAATCAAACCTGTTTATAAATATATATATATATAGAGAGAGAGAGAGAGAGAGAGAGAAATAAAGGTAGAGCTCTGTGTTTGTATATCTGGATATATTTATTTTCTCCATGTGCATGTATCTCCATATATATGTACATATAGTATATGGTTAACAAATTGCTTATGTACATTAAGCAAATATGCACATAAATACACCTCAGTATCCAATATAACAATTTTCTATTTCTCATTTTAACATGCATATTTATTTACTTTGTTTTGTAAGTAATAACAAGTCATCCTGGACTTTATTCCATAGTTATCATTATTTTGCTGTATTTTTATTAACATATCATTTGAACATTTGGTCCTCTTTCTTCCTTCACCATCTCCATAACAAACCACTTGAGATGTTTGCATTTTGAAGAGATGTAAATATTAAAGAAATGATGCAAATTTTGTTAAATCTTGAATAAGAAATTAATTTCTCAATTGTATACATGTCTTAATTTCAATTGTGAGTATTGGGGGAAAAAGTTGGAAATAGCTAACAGTAAGATGATATCCAGATCTTGGCTGGATTCCTGTGAGTCTATAAAACCCCATTTCCATGATGTCTTGTTTAGCATTCATACTCAGAAGAATATTCTGAAAGATGAAAATTACAGATCATGACCAGAGTGAGAGAGTAACATAATGAAGTAGAGAAAAAGAGAAAATGATTTTTTAAAAATGTACAAAAAATAATTTTGAAAAATCAAGCAAACATGAAAAAAAAAAAATGAGCAAGAAGTTAATGAAACAAAATAAATGAAGTGGTAACAAGTGTGTAGTCTTGTTTTTACAATGATTATCAGATAAGTTATTTAATCAGTTTATTTCTGTATACAACTTTAAAAGAATTTTCCCTAATAAGCATCTTGTCTTGTTGCCATGATTTAAAATATGCTAATCATATTCCCTGTAAGTCCCTCCTCCTCAAAAAGGGGTGTCCTGGGTATAACACTTAACTCTATCTGATGGTGAGGTCTTGGAGAGTGGAGTATCTCTTCATTGCCATTATTCCCTGGTCTGCTCTGACCCAGAGTGGTAATACCTATTAGGATTCCATCTATGGATCAAATAGATGTTTAAAAGTTATTCATATTTGATTGGGCCTTGTGCAAAAGAAAAGATAAGCTCTTAAGAAACCCTAACCTCCAGGCATAAAATAACCCTAGATGGCTGACATGCCATAATCAATCATTCAATTAATCTTCTAAACAATTATTTTCAAACATGTCTTTTCCTATTGTTAAACTAAAATGTCTATACATTTTTTGTTTAAGCTCCAGTGAACTGCTTGTAATTCTTGTCTTCACTTAAATGGCTGATCTGTCATCTGTGCATCAGCTCTGTTGCTTACTTTCAGCTTGCACATTAAGAATTAGACTCTTTCATATTTTCAAATTTCATTGAATCTTTTTGCTCATCTTTTTTTAAATACAAATTTTACAGCCTGTGTGTTCTTGGAGGTTCAGCAATTCATCACATTATTGAATGATTTTGATTTTAGGTTGTGATTCTTCCATTTGGTTTAAATTATGATGTTGAAAACTTATCAAAGATAATATAGCTAATACACTCTTATAAGACATTTTCAAGTGAACTCATTTTTTCATATCAAAACACTAAATTGCATCTAGTGGTGAGGCTTCAGTTCTGAAGATCTGGTAAGTGTGAAGCACTCCTTCATTGCCATATTGTGTTAGCATAGTGTTTATTCTAAGGCTAACAGCAACACATAAATTGATTAATACTTTGTTTAATTCTCACAATTTATTAATCAACATGTGAAACAATTAATAAATATATACAATCCTCCCTGTGTATAAAGCTGAGTTTAAGGGACTTACCGGCATGCTGAAGAAGATATCTAGTATCTTAGGGTTGTCTTTCCGAGAGCTTTTAACATCCCTGCCTCACAGAATGTCTGGTGGAATCTGTCTGACTGGATTTTTGCACCAAGACTTCTGGGCTCATCACCTGATAAGTATATCCAATCACAGAGAGCCTCTCCCTCACTTACTTCATACACAGGAATTACCATTTTACTAACCCAACAGCTATTACTCCCAGGTCTTCTCTGAGTCAGAGTGGTTACTTGTTATGGTCTTATGTATGAGTCAAATAGATCTGTTTAAACATTTGTATTTGATTGGACTGTGTGCCAAAAAAAAAAAGTCCTAAGAAACAACTATACAAAAAGTGTAAATATCAATATACAAATGTTGTGATTCCCTAACCTCTAGGCATAAAATAACCCTAGGGAAGTTGTCATGCTATTAAAATCAATCATTTTGTATATAAAAGTTGGTTAAGTTCAAAAAATATCGATATATTCTATTTTTCCATGAAAATACACAAAATTAATTTCAGGTCAAGTTTCTTTTCTATTTTTAATACTTTTACTCAAACATAAGAAACATTTTAGAATTGTATAAAGTCATTAGTTTTCTATTTTTAATACTTTTACTCAAACATAACTAATGACTTTATACAATTCTAAAATGTTGTTATTCTACTCTTTTAATGATGAAATATTGAGATCTTGTCTGTTATCTATTGTATGATAAAAAAGATAAGCAGAGAATTGTATATTTAGGATGAAGGAATAAATGAATAATGTTTATCTGCTCATCAATATCTTTATAATAATTATATAGCATTACAAAGGTTTTTTAATCATTCATTGCCTTTATACTTAAATAGTGACTTCTGTTTCGATGATGCACTTAGTGTAGTGGTTATTGTCATAGGAAATAGAATTTATATCCTGGGTTCAAGTTCTAGACAAAACTGTTTATGTTTCACTTTGCAGTAATGCCCTTGGAAAATAGGTATATGTAAATAGTAGGACAAACTGTTTTTTTGCCTTGACATGAAAACCAGTTTAGGAGAATGAAAACTCTGAATTCAAATCAGTTCTACTCCACTTAACAATTCACCTTGTGTCACATCCTGTCCATGTTTGGTAAATACATATTTCCTAGCACAAAATATAGCAACTGATCTGAATTTTATCTGAGATTAACCAAAAACCAAAGGTTTGTTGTTTGTGAAAAATATATTTCTTCTACCTTGTCATTCACCTCTTCTTGACTGTATGGGCATTACATCTTTTGCCTGTCAACAAGTTCTACTATTTGGTGCAAGTTGTGATAAAAAGTCATTACCTCCTATGTCTGCCTAATATTACTGCTAATAACCCCTAGAGAGCATTGTCAAAGAAGCATGCCCGAGTTAAAATTCTCCTCTACTTTGACAACAAAGTAGTACACATATGTGTGCATTCCTATCCATATGGACAGTGGCTTTGCACCCCCCAACAACATTGTGTTACTTTCCACACAATAGCAATTCTTAAACATGCAAGTTTTCATTCAAAACTCCAACACTCTTCTATACAATGTATATTAAGGACTGTACAACTTATACAAAAGACTCTTTCAACCACATCAGGACATTTCTATACACTTCCTCTTTTTTTACTCTTTTAGGATTTCATGTCATTCTTGTATTCATTCTGTTAAATTTGCTAAAGCAATAAGATGTTCTTGTTGATTCATAATGAATTATTCTTGCATTGTTCTGACAAGGAAATATAAAACCATAGTACATGTCCTCTACTACAACTGTTCAAATTGTCTCCTCTCACTCAAATAATGCTAGTGGGGAGTTATGTCAAACATACAAAGATAACCATCAGTTATCGGTACTATGGATCCCACTTTACTGTATATACCTCTTATACTTAACAATTTTGTGGAGGTGCCCATGGTGTAATCGTTATCGTCATAGGAAATGGACACGGCGACACGAGTTCAAATCCTGGACGTGACTGACTGCTTTTCACACAGCACTAATACCCTTGGGAAAGGTATGAATCCAATTATTCTCCCTCCAGCTATGGGTAAATAGTAGGACAGACTGGGTTCTTCAGCCTTGGTTAGGCAACTAGTCTAGGAGAAGGAAAACTCTGAATTCAAACCTGTTAAACTCCACTTAAAAAATTGACCTTGTGTCATATCCTGCCCGAGCGGAGGGGTTGGTAAATAGTATATACTTAACAATTCTCTGGGTGTATATGAAGCAGCATAAATTTTTGTTCATGTTTACTTACTGGTTGTTGAAAGTATATTACATATTTGTTGAATGTTTGTTTTTGTGTCTTACTTTATTTTCATTAAATGGCATATCCAGAACTTTCCACTATAAAAAATCAAAGACATAACAAAATAGACAAAAAGTTTAAATATTTGTATACTTGAATAATTTTTACAGAGAAACCTCTTCAGAATTATTGACACATTCTATATCAATATAAGCAGTTAAGATATTTCTATCCCATCACTGGAGCCTAGAATATACTGACTGCATCTTCTGCTGATGACTAAGATTCCCAGCCCCCAAAAAGTGTGTCTTGGTTTTAACACTAAACAGTATCCAGTGGTGAGGTTCCAGTTCTAAAGTTCTGGGATGTATGGAGTCATATTTTCATTGCCATTGCTCCCAGGTCTGTTTTGAACAGGATCTCATCTATAGATCAAATAGATAATGGAGGAATCCATATGGTATAGTGGATAACATGCTGGACTGTGATATTGTAGTTCAAACTCGTTGCTCTATTGTTTACTTTTGGACTAATACCCTTGGGAAAGATATGAACCCCCTTTATCCTGTTCATGTGTTAAATGATATGACTTTGGCATTAAATACTCAACAGAGGTTGATATGCCATTAAACAAAAAAACCAAACCAAACCAAATATATGATAGTTACTTGAAGCTATAATTATGACCAATTTATCATTAGTGACTTGACACCATATAATTGCCTGCAAAAAAGAGAACTGAATTTGGCATTAAATAACTCTATAAGAGTTGACATGCCATAAAACTAACTGAACAGCAATATAAAAGGTAATTTTTGTGCAAGAAATCTGATAGTATTATGCTCAGAGTAGGTGTAAATATTCCTTTTGATATTTTGATAGATTATCAAGCGGCTTTAGTTCAACTATTCTAAGAGCTACATAAAGCAAAAAAAACCCCAACAAACCAAGCTGTTAAATTGACCTTATATAGCAACAGCCTTCATAAAGGGTGAAAGACCAACACTTGAAGATGAGAAGCAGGAACAAGTTTCTGGCCCACAGTTGCAAAGACTTACAACATAAAGGTTATCATTGATGGCATAGAAGCTATCACCTGCCACAAGTTTAAGTCTTGTTTAACATGTGCTTGAATGTGATAGAAAGAGGTATCCATGATATTCACTGTCGCCTTTCATAAAGATGCAGAAATGACACAAAGAGAGTCACTGGCTGTCAGACAGACACATTCTTATGGCATTTGCAAGAAGGCTCAGTTCTCTGACAATCGTTTAGAATCCCATCCCAACCTACCTGTCACTCTCCCTTGCAGCCTTTCCCCTACCACCAGATCCCACTGCCTGCTTTCTCTGTCTTTTTCCATATCTTACATGCACTAGATAAGTGTCTTACATATATGCATAAGAAGATGAGAGGGATCCTTTTGAGGATAGATGCATTGCTTCCTTGTCTTGAAAGAATTCTTCCACAACTTATTTTGACATCTTGTCATGTTTACTGAATTGTGCTTTTCGGAGTAGATATTGCAATACATACATCAACGTGCAGTTGGGCATCTAAATGTGTCCGACAGGGCAAAGGCTCTTTAGAGCTTTACATGTAAGCAAATAAGTTTCACATCATTCTTAGATTTACCTGGTACATGATCTCTCTTTTCCTATTTTTTTCCTTTCCTTTTTATTTGAATTTACAGGAAAAGGATTCTTTCTTTCCTTCTACAAACAAAATATCCTTCCTACTTAAAGTATCTTATGTCTATAAAAAGATCTCAATTGCCAGTTAAAATTGCTCAGATGTTTATATTTTTTCCTGGAATACATATCATGCAGACAAATGTGATTTTTATAATTGTAATCGTTATTATTTTTTATTGATATTGCTGGGATTAACAATATTTGAAATTTTCTTTTTGAAATATCTTATGCTGCTTAGACATGTGTGATTTTTATAATTATTATTATCATTATGATTTTTTAGTACTATTAATATTTACAATTATTAATATTGTTTTTAATATTTTTTGAGAAAACTCTTTGTGACTTTATCTTAGATATAATTCTAAATTACATCTTATGGTGAGACTCTTCTGGGGATCTAGAGAGTGGAGTACTCCTTCATTGCCATTACTTCCAGTTTTATTCTGATCTGGAGTGGTAGTATCTGTTAGAGACCCATCTATGGGTCAAATAGATCTATTTAAAAATTATCTTTATTTCATAGGGCTGTGTGCCAAAAAAAATCTTAAGAAACAACTACATAAAAAATGTAAACATAAATGTTCAATGAACATGATTCCCTAACCTCTTGGCATGAAATAATCCTTGAGAAGTTGTCAATCAGAAATCAATGTAATTTCTATACTAGAAGTTCCTTAAAAGAAGAGAATGCCATCTTTAACTTTTATTATTATTATTATTTTTTAGTAGTATTAAAGAAATTTGAGAAACAACATATTGAACTGGGGGATAGATATATGGAATAGTATGTGTGTTTTATTCTCTTCTTGATTGGACTGAGAACTTCTCAGTACCCTCAAGAATAATCATTTACAGAAACTTGGGTGGAGTTCCCTTGTGAACTGAAAATTTTGCATGCACTGTCTAATATTTTGAGGCAATATATTACCATTATTTGATAACTTATTTTAACTAGTAACTTCATTTATGTTCTTTCAGCTATCCCATTTCAGCCAGTAGGCTCTTCAGTTTTCCTCAAGGAAAATTTGGAAGAACGAACAAATCTTCATCGCTCAATCAGTGAGAAAGTAGAGATTTAAAAGATAAGATTACTGAACGTGACTTGTACCTAGGGAAGACTGGTCAGCTTACTGGCGGAAACTACAAAGTTGTGAATAATTTGATTCATAATTTATTGAATAAGTAAATTTTAAGATGTATTATCACAATTCTTTTATAGGATTATCTTCCTCTTTATAGTTTTATCATGGTGATTTAACACTATTTATCTGGTATCATCACTCGCATCTGATAATTTTCTGTGAACTTCATTCAGAAAATTTTATTTTGATTCAGTATAATTTATATTCTAGTCTGCATTGACATGATTGGTTGATTCTCCCTGTTATTTGGTTCAATGTTTGAGTAGGAGAGTTTGCTGATCTGCTTGCTTTAGGAAAAGAAATCCTCTTATGGAGTGATTATTGTCATTCTGTCTGTTAATAGATCAGTTCATCTACAAAATGATAGACAACAAAAGTTGTATCAAATAACATTAAGAAAATAGAAAGAAAAAGAAATCATACAAAATTCTATGAAAAAAAATGGTTATAAGATTTTATTACTATTTACACAAAAATGATATTTAACTGTAGCATTGGGTTTCAACTTGGATATTTTCCAAGGAGAGTTATTTTGACCAAAGATTCTTTTGAATGGGACATGCTTTCTTTTAAATTTCTCATTTCTTTTTATTATTACCATATTTAATAGCATATAAAAAGCTAATTTTGTCAAAAATTACCTTGTACACCATGCAATATACATTCTGGTTTGGGGTAGTTTCATGAATTTAGATCACTGGAAATGCATGCCTGCTAGCTACAATAATCCTTGGATAATCACAAGAATAAGTTTTAATGGCCATGCTGATTCTTCAAGAGTTGAATAAAGAATAAGTTTCCCTTTTTCTAAATGGGAAACGTCCAGAGAGCCTTTTCAAAAAGAAAAGTTATAAAAATCATAAAACTTATTTTTTAATCAATCAAAATGCATCATTAAAAAATCAGTTTTTAAACCCATTCTCTGGATCCTATCCAAACCTTTATAAATTAAGATACAAATACTTAGGTTAGACTGGACTCTCTTAATCATTGGTATAACATCCAGTCCAGGAGAAAGAAAACTGAAGGGTTCTTTGCTTGGAGGCACTTGTGGTATGACAGTTATTGTTGTAGGACTACTAACAAGGATGTTTGCATTTCACATGGTGCAAATACCATTGAAAAAGGTATGAATCCAACTATTTTCCCTCAAGTTATGGATAAATAGTAAGTCAGTTCGGCTCTTTAACCTTTGTATGGCAACTGGTCTTGAAGCAAAACACGGAATACAAATTAAGCTATTCCTACTCAAAACATGCTAACATGAGTAGCACCCCCATGATCAAACCAGGTTATGAGATCTGTTTGTACTTCTCTTAAAATAGGTATTGTTACATTTTTTTCATGATGTAGGGGTTGGGTGACTACAAACATACAAATAAGTAAAGTCAGCAGCAAATCAAAGATGTCATCAAAGCTACTCACAGCATTGTACTCATCAACTTCATGAATCATATAAGTCTCACAAAACAACAGGAGATTCACTTACTTTAAAGTTGCTCTAATAACTTGATAGTACAAATTTCTTACAGATAACTATATTAACCATCCATATATTACTGCATTATTTTATTACATATCATCTACATATACCATATTGAGAATTTTGCCCAGTCGGCTGGGGCTGTAAAATACACCGACTGCTTCTCTGCAGAGGGGTAAGACCCCCCCCCAACGAGTGTCCTGGATATGACACTAAACAATTTGATGGTGAGGGTCCAGCAATGCTGGAGCTTTGAGGAATGTGGAGTACCCCTTCATTGCCATCGCTCCCAGGTCCACTCTGGCCCGGAGTGGTAGCACCTGATAAGGGTCCTATCTATGGGTTAAATAGAACTAAACCATACTTCTTTCACTATACTGATTTTTGCATTTAAACTGCATATTTATGCTAAATTGAATTTTTTAAAATAGAACTGTTTTGACATTGGAACTGAATTGCTCGAAATAGAACTGTTTTTGACATCTAAACTGTGTACTTATGCTGAACTGAATTATCTGAAATAAAACTGTCTGACATTTAAATCTGTGTATTGCCCAGTCAGCTGGGGCTGTAGAATACACTGACTGTACCCCTTTATTGCCATCGCTCCCAGGTCCACTCTGGCCCGGAGTGGTAGCACCTGATAAGGCCCTATCTATGGGTTAAATAGAACTAACAACATACTTATGCTAAAATGAATTGAGTAAACTGAATAGCTTGAAATAGAAACGTTTTTGACAATTAAACTGTACTTACACTTAAACTGTGTGCTTATGCTTAACTGAATTATTTCAAATAGAACTGTTTTTCGACATTAAAACTATTTACACTTAACTGAATTATTATGTATAACTGTTTAAATAGTTTGAAATGGAAATGTTTTTGACAATTAAACTGTGTACTTATGCTAAACTGAACTGTTTTCAATAGAACAGATTATTTACATAAAAATGGATTTGGCGTTAAATAACCTACAAAGGTTGATATGCCATAAAACCAAACAAACAAACAAACAAACATATTGAGAATTCTTCGAAGACATTAATTCTCACTCACAAATCCTCACCATCATCATTATCAAAATGTGCCAACATCACAGATTCCTTTGACTCTCTCTCTCTCTCTAGCCATCTCTGTCGTTATTGGTCATTGTTCTTCACAAGTCTTCAAAATGGCATCCAGTGTTCACACAGAGCTAATGAATATAAATTTTTGCAGGTTGACCAACACTGGTGTGTCCATTTGTAGAAGTCCATTATAGAACATTGCTTATGAGTGCATCCTTACTTCTTTAGTAGTGCTCAGCATATCTTGTTTGTCTTTCTTTGATGGTTTGCACACTGGGAGGTAAGTGGCTGTACAACTGCTGTTTTGTAAGGTGCTGTTTCCAGGATCTGTTTAAACCAGCAAGTAGCATCTTTGTGTAGTTCTTATCTAGCTTTTTCTCCAGTCATTTTGTTAGAGTCTAAGTTGTGCCATCATACAGTTATACTAACATGGCTATAGCTCAAACTTTATACTTGATAAGCAATATACTTAATCTTCTTCATTGCAAACTCTATGTAGTGGATGTAAATCATATTTTTTGCCCAGTTGGCTGGGGCTGTAGAATACACCAACTGGAAGCGCCCATGGTGTAATGGTTATCGTCATAGGAATTGGACACGGCAACACAAGGTCAAATCCTAGATGAGACTGATTGCATTTCACATAGCACTAGTACTCTTGGGAAATGTATGAATCCAGTAATTCTCCCTCCAGCTATGAGTAAATAGTAGGGCGGACTAGGTTCTTCAGCCTTGGTGAGGCAACTAGTCTAGGAGAAGGAAAACTCTGAATTCAAACCTGTTAAACTTCGCTTAAAAATTGACCTTGTGTCATGTCCTGCCCGAGCGGAGGGTTTCGTAAATAAGAATACACCAACTGCTTCTTTGCAGAGGGGTAAGACCCCCCAACAAGTGTCCCGGATGACACTAAACAATCTGATGGTGAGGTTCCAGTAATGCTGGAGCTTTGGGGAATGCGGAGTACCCATTCTTTGCCATCACTCCCAGGTCTATTTTGACACAGAGTGGTAACATCTGATAGGGTCCTATCAATGGGTCAAATAGAGCAAAACTGTGTTGGTTGAGATGGAACTGTTTTGACATTTAAACTGTGTACTCATGCTAAACTGAATTGTTTGAAATAGAACTGTTTATTTGTAAAAAAGTGGATTCGGCATTAATAACCTATAAAGGTTGATATGCCATAAAACCCAATCAAACAAACATAAATCCTATTTTATCTCTAATTAAATAACACCAACATAGAATCCTCTTCTATATAGCAGAAAATATACTTTGTAGACATTCTTTGCTTGTCATTCAGTGCATTTTTATCAATTTTGAATTTCAAAAACTTTTTTGATATTGCTACATCACACAAATTGTTTGAAATTTATATTTAAGATCTTTTTATACAAATAAAGACATTTTTATCTCATTTATTGAACAGGGAAACATTAACTGACTGTTTCTATCTCAAACGTTTTCAGCTTAGGCCTTTGGCAATATTAGGATTGTATATTTCAAAGAATATGTTTGTTCATTACATATGAATTAAGATTCTATAAAATAAAAGCAAATTATTCAACAGGTAACTCACTTTATTCATAGCATTTGAAATATTTGCCTATATTAAAGGTTATTGCCACTGTCAGCACATGGAATAAAGGAAGTCCAGAAAATGCAAGATATTCAAAGAACTAGCCTTCCTTTCTATGCACCTGAATATCAAAGACCATTCCCTAAAGACATCTTGTTGATGACACATTCCAATCTCTTATTAACCAAGAAACCAAAATAATTATCTATTAGCATGTATGTGTGTGTCCCTGATTGTGAGTTTAGAAGTGTTTATTAGCAGACAGAAAATAGACTTTCCAAAAAAGGCATCTTAACAAAAGTAACAATAAAAAGAAATGTTAAATAAACTCTAGCAAAATAAATAAATAGAATGAATAAATTAATGCACTATTTATGGCTTCTTTAGCCATGGGCATCTTGGTTGATGCCATTGCGGCTATTGTACATTGTGTTCAATAGAAAGTCCTCTGTAATAATGATTCAGGGTGTATAGGTGTGGGGAGTACTGAACATTTAGCAAAAAAAGAAAACATTTTTAGAATGCAACATGTGCTGGCAAGCCACAATGAAGAAGCAAAAGTGTTGAGCCCAGACTGTTATGTTTTCTGCAAGAAACAGCACAAAATGTAAAGATGTAAACTATGATAAACTAATTGACATAAACATTTGCAACAAACATTTGCATTGCATCTTGGGAGTTACACATACCAAAACAAATCTTGCTGAATTTTTGCAGAAAGTCAGCCAAAAAGAAGGTGTCAAATCTATGATAACAATCACTCATCAGACACTTTGAAAATGCAGAAGAGGAAGCAGCCATATTACATTAATTTGTGCTTAATCAGTATTCCATTAACAAAATAGGTGTAGTGAATTTAGTTTATATTTTAATGCTTACTAGACGACTCATTATAACACTGGTCCATAATGATACTAATTCTTCTATTTAAGAAGGAGTAAAAGATTCTTATTTGTGTTTCATAGTTATCTTCATTATATCAAGAACTTAGATGATTAAAAAATGAGGTTCAGCACTAAAGTGGACCTCACAAAATTATAATTCAGTTGCAAATTGAACTGGAAATTGCTTTATTTATAAGTTAGATAATTTTAAATATATTGCTCTAATAAAAAAATCTATGAAGAGGTTTTATATATATATATATATACACACAAGGGGCATACAATAAGTTTCCAGACCTTTTTCGTATGGGCATTTAAAAGTGTCGTAGACTCTTGAAAATTCAGTATGTTATTGCTATACATCTTATGCAATGACTGACCCACTTTTGTGATTTCAGCTTCAAATCAACAGCTACAGCAGCAATTGGAATACACCCTACTAAAGCCTGATTATCACAGCTGGTGAATTTCAAAAATACAATCTGACAATTTAGAAGAATGATATGCAATAACATTATGTTTTACACTTGGAAAAAATGCCACAGAAATGTATGGAATGCTTCAGACTGCTTTTCAACCATCTTGCATGAATTGAGCATCAGTTTTTGAGTGGCATAAGAGATTCAAGGAAGGTAGGGAGTGTGTGAGAGGTGTGAGAGGAGTAAGGCAGTCAGAACACCAGAGTTGATTGGACAAAGGGTTAGGGTTACTATGTTTAGGTTTTAAGGGAGTTTAGGAAGAGATTCCGTCAGAAGAGGCCAGCACTCTTCAAATCGGGTCAGTGGCATTTCCAACAGGACAATGCACCAGTCCACAACTCCATCCTTGTCTCAGACTATTTGACCAAGATGGGCATCAAGACAGTTCGTCACCCTTATATAGTCCAGACCTTGCTCCCTGTGACTTTTGGTTATTCTCTAAGCTCACAGGCTGTCGTTATGAGACAATTGAGGAGATGA
This sequence comes from Sepioteuthis lessoniana, assembly GCA_963585895.1. Taxonomy (NCBI): domain Eukaryota; kingdom Metazoa; phylum Mollusca; class Cephalopoda; order Myopsida; family Loliginidae; genus Sepioteuthis; species Sepioteuthis lessoniana. Next base: position 243,264 of record CAUZXS010001320.1, read on the forward strand.
AAGAGGCTGTGATGAAGGTCATCGACACGCTCACACAAGAGGACTTCCATGGGGCCTTCCAGAAGTTGTTGGAACATTACAACAACTGCATTGCAACCGGAGGAGATTGTGCAAAAAATCTTGAAGCAACCTTATTGTTCGTAGATTTCTTCAAGGCATTTAGTTTCTATACACAGAGGGAAGATGGAGCAAATACTTCTAGTATATGGTCTCCCTAAAGAAACTGTTACCGCCATCATGATGCTTTATAAAAACACAAAAGGAATGGTTTGCTTATCTAATGGAGACACAGACTTCTTTGTCACTATTGTCACAGGAGTTTTGCAAGGAGATATATTAGCACCATATTTGTTTATTATCTCCCTAGACCTGGTACTTCAAACATTGATAGATCTAATATAAGAAAATGGCTTAACGCTAAAAAGGGCAAGAAGCAGAAACTATAAGATGCAAACTCTGCAGATGATATAGTGCTTCAAGCAAAATCACCTGTCCAAGGTGAATTCCTGCTGCATAGCCTGGAACAAGCAGCTGGAGGCATTAACCTCCAAATGAATACATATAAAACAGAGTACATGTATTTTAAATGAGAAGGAGCTTTTTCCACTCAAATTGCCTAGCAATTGAAATTAATAGACCAGTTTACATACTTTGGCAGCTGTGTCCCATCTATTGAAAGTGATGTTAATATATATACATCAAATGTGTGGACTGCTATCAATAGCTAATAAATCATATAGAAGTCTGATCTCTTCAATAAGATAAAACAGGATTTCTTCCAAGCTGTGGCTGTGTCAATACTTTTGTATTGCACCATATAGATGCTAACAAAATGCATTGAGAAAAACCTAGATGAGAACTGCACAAGAATGCTACTACCTATCTTGTACAAATCCTAGAAGCAACAGCCCATGAAACAACAGTTGAACGGCCACTTATCCGCTATTTCAAAAACCATCCAAGTAAGACAAACAAGTCATGTAGGACACTGCTAGAGAAGTAAGGATGAACTCATAAATGATGTTCTTCTGTGGACCGCTATACATGGGTGCGCCAATGTTTGCTGACCAGCTAAAACTTATTTACATTTGCTCTTTGTGAACACGGCATGTAATTTGGAAGACTTGACGTAAATGATGGATAATAGGGACAGATGAAGAGAGAGAGAGAGAGAGAGTCAGGAAAATTTGCTCTGATAGTGTGATTTGATTATGATAATGATGATATATATATGACATTAACTTAAAAGACACATATTACATTTTTATTCATGTTAGACACATGTACATTTGGAGAATTTCCTTAAATACAAGAAACCATTGTAACAGTGGTTTATTTTGATATTGATGCTTTTATCTAGGAGGTGTGAAGGATTCTAATTATCTTTTCATAGTTTTCTCATTTATTTAAAGAATCAAAAAATGACATTCAGCTCAAAATCAAACTGTTGTAAACTGGACTGGAAATTGCTTTATTCTCTTAGAGTATTATTAGTATATTTCTCTAATAAAAATATTGCTATATGCTGTTTTTGTTGTGTTATGGTTATACATAAAAACATAATGGGGTGTCCTGGGTATAATTCTGAACTCCATAGAGTGGTGAAGCTCTGGAGAGTGTAGAGTTCCTCTTCATTGCCATTACTCCCAGGTCAACTCTAAATTGGAATGGAAGTACCTGTTAAAGATCCATCTATGGATCAAATAGATCTGTTTAAAAATATTTATATTGGATAGAAAAACTTGATACCATATAGCTGTAAGCCAATTATTTGTATTAAGAATAGTCACTTGATAATTGTTTACAAAGGATTATTATTATTATTAGTTAATTGAGATGATATAATTGTTTGCAAATTATTGATGTTACTTAAGAATACTTGAAACCATTGAAATGTTTGAGTTGTATGAACCTTGATGATTAAGCAAGATCAGTAAGAGCTAAAACCATGAATTCTGAGGTTGTGCTTCAAGCCATCTAGGCAAATCTGGTGAGTAGCACTTGTTTTACTCCAAGCCATCAAGGCAAATCTGGTGAGTTTGGCATCACACAGTCCAGTGTAGTTTGTTACCTTCATAACCTCAACAAAAGCATCTGGAGGTGCCAAATTGTGCCTTGTGTTACAAAAATATTGCAAAACGTTTTACTCACCCTTATACTTCTGAATGATACATTAATAATTTGTTTTGCTTTTTGGTGTAAAGAATATTGCTTACAAATTATATTTATTAATCATTGGTAACTAAACCATAGATCTTATGGATAGAAATACTTAATAGCATATACGAGGATCATTAAATGAGTTTCCAGACTTTTTTCATATGGGCACTTTTATTGATAGCACACACATGAAACTCTAGTCCTCTTCGAAGTAATCTCCCCCGGCTGCAATGCACTTGTTGTACCATTCCAACAACTTCTGGAAGGCCCCATCAAGTCCTCTTGTGTGAGCATGTCAATGACCTTTGTCACAGCCTCTTTCATCTCCTCAATTGTCTCATAACGACAGCCTCTGATCTTAGAGAATAACCAAAAGTCACAGGGAGCAATGTCTGGACTATAGGGAGGCTGAGGAACTGTCTTGATGCCCATCTTGGTCAAATAGTCTGTGACAAGGATGGAGTTGTGGACTGGTGCACTGTCCTGGTAGAAATGCCACTGACCTGATTTGAAGAGTACTGGCCTCTTCTGACGGAATCTCTTCCTAAACTCCCTTAAAACCTCAAAATAGTAACCCTAAGCCTTACCCTTTGGCCAATCAACTCTGGTGTATTGACTTCCATACTCCTCCCACACCTCTCATCCTTTCTCACAGACTCCCTACCTTCCTTGAATCTCTTATGCCACTCAAAAACTGATGTTCGATTCATGCAAGATGGTTGAAAAGCAGTCTGAAGCATTCCATATGTTTCTGTGGCATTTTTTCCAAGTGTAAAACACAATTTTATTGCAGATCCATATTTACCAACCTCTCCGCTCAGGGAGGATATGACACTAGGTCAATTTTTTTAAATGGAGTTTAACAGGTTTGAATTCAGAGTTTTCCTTCTCTTAGACTAGTTGCCGAACCAAGGCTGAAGAACTCAGTCTGCCCTACTATTTACCCATAGCTGGAGGGAGAATAATTGGATTCATACCTTTCCCAAGTGTTTTAGTGCTATGTGAAATGCAATCAGTCTCGTCCAGGATTTGATCTCGTGTCGCCATATCCATTTCCTACAACAATAACCATTACACCACGGGCACCTCCATTTTTTATTGCATATTGTTCTTCTAAAGTATCCTCACGTCCAGATTGCATTTTTGAACTTCACCAGCTGTGCCAATCTGGCTTTAGTATGGTGTATTCAAATTCCTGCTGTAGCTGTTCATTTGAACCTGAAATCATAGAAATTAGTCAGTCATCTCATAACATGTATAGCAATAACATACTGAATTTTCAAGAGTCTACAACAATTTTAAATGCCTGTACAAAAAGTATGGAAACTTATTGAAGGCACCATGTAACTGAGTGCAAACAAATGATTATAGACAAATAAAATGTCATTAAAATAAATGCTAATTACATATTCTAATGTTCTAAACTTTCTACTTGTAGAAATAGATTTATATTCTAAATATATCAAAGCATTTTTTATGTAAGGGATATCTAAAGTTAAGCAAAAACCTGCCGTGTAATCATTAAATGGGTCACATATAAAAATGAGAATTTAAATCTTCATTTTATTTGAGTATAGGGCAATCTTTTATTTCAATGAAATATTAGTAAAATATTTACTAAGTTCCTTCTATTACTCCAGCTGATCATATTTTGCTTCAAAAAATCTACTGTACCGTACTCATTACAAAAAGTACAAATTAAATGACTTATTTAAGAGTAATCCCTTTCAGAAGCACCTTACATTTTTCCACTTATTATTAAACATTTTTACATTACTGGTAAAATATAATAAGTTAAACTTACCACATTTAAATCAACACTTTTAAATTTAATTTTTTCTTGGATTAAAGTGAGTTAAATCTCCTGATTGGGTTAATTAATCATCATCAACGAAATTATATTTAAATAATGCAATTTCTGTCTTTTCCAGGTGCATTATTACTTGTCATAGTTAAGTTTGTTTTTATTATATAACCAAAAGTTGATAACAGAAAACTGCCCAACTGGCTTTTTAATTCATCTTCTGCAAATGTGAATTAGATGTCAATTGTAATCAATATCACTATGTAAACTCTAACTTTGATCAAGTTAAGCCAGGAAAAAAGTTATATTTCTGGATTAAGGAAAGATTGAATTTATTTTTAAAACAAGCCTGCTTTCCACATCACTATGAGTAGATGACCTATTCCTGTGATTCAGTTTTTTTTTCAAAGTGAGAAAGTTTGCAGCTTCTTTTCATTTTTTTAATGCCATTTTTGGTTGGTTGGGTTTTATGGTATATCAAACTTTGTAGATTATTTAATGCCAAACACATTTTTATAAAAGATAATCAGTTCTATTTAAAACAATTTAGTCTAGCATGAGTACACAGTTTAATTGTCATAAACATTTCTACTTGAAACTATTCAGTTTAGTCAAACAGTTCTAATTCAAACAATTCAGTTTCGTATAAGTATAAATATTGTCCACTCACAGTTAAATGTCAAAACAGTTCTATTTCAAGCAATTCAGTTGAGCATACAAAACCAATTCCATTTCAAACAATTCAGTTTGGCATAAGTAAGCAGTTTAAATATCAAAACTGTTCTATTTCAGTTTAGTATAAGTATACATTTTAATTCTATTTGACCAGTAGATAGAACCCTATCAGATGTTACCACTCTGTGTCAAAATAGACCTGGGAGTGATGGCAAAGAATGGGTACTCCGCATTCCCCAAAGCTCCAGCATTACTGGAACCTCACCATCAGATTACTTAGTGTCATATCCAAGACACTCATTGGGGGGTCTTACCCCTCTGCAGAGGTGCAGTTGGTGTAATCTATAGCCCTAGCTTTAATAATTATACATATTATTATGCTGGCACAGAAAATGTTTTCTGTTAATATATTTTATATATATATATATATATATATATATATATATATATATATAGACGTACATTATATCAGTAGATAAATAAATCTATGCTTTAATTATGAAAAAATTTGTTTTACTAGATAAATATTTATTTTTCAACAAAATCTCATTCTTTGTTATTGCACTTAATTCAGTGGTGAGTGTTAACCCTATAACTCAATTATTATTCTGTTTAGATTTTAGATCAAAATTCATTGATTAACAGTTTCAGACTATGTACTCATTTAGCCACCTTAATATGTATATATATTTTGAGAAATAAAAAGATAATTTTATAGCAAATTTGGGGACAGCTTCTCTATCTCTCTTTCTCTTTTGTTCTCTCTACTTAAGATTTGCTTTTTCTTTTTTTGAAGTGGGTGGGAGATGCTCTTCATCTTAGCCTTTTATTGATAGTTATAAGAATGAAGTACAAAGATTTTAGATATGTAAGATACATAAGTCATTCAAAAAGTTTTTAACTGAAAGCAGAGCATAGCTGAAAATTTTGTTGTGGTAACATACTACTACTTATAAAACTAGAAAAACTAATTCAGATTTTAATAGTTTTGTAGTAGTACGTTGCCACAAAAAATGTTCTGCTGTGCTCTTTTTTCTGTATAAGGCTTAGAACTTTTTGAACCTTGTATGTACTGTATGTAATACTTTTCAAAAGTACACTGATACTACACTTTGATCCTAGGCATAAATAGTGAAAAGTGACATTTTGATTCAAGAGAAAGCACACAGATAAGTGCTAATTCATATTCAAATAATCCTGTTATTATTTTACTTTTAATATTCTCTCTTTCACACCTTAAAAACTAAAGCATTAAATTTTTTGAAATCTAAAGATAGATTTATTTATTGTAACTTTCCAGCACCCTTTGTTCATTTTTTCTGCATCATTTTACAGTTGAAGTTCTTTCTTTAACTTTATTAGCAAATTAATTTTGAGAAGATCAGTTTATTTTAATCTGCAGATGACTTTTGTTTCTTCAATACATTTAGATTATTATTCATTTGTAATAAACAGAGAAAAAATTAATGACAAATCTTCCATTTCCAGTTACGTCCTTCTCCCACCAAATTGAGGTGTTGGTAAAAACTGATGACAAAATCTTAACAAAAGTCAGAACCATTTCTATTTGCTTCCTTTTTTTTCCTCTTCCTTATCTTTTCCCTTGAAGCTGCCACATAAGTTTCTCTGACTGAAATGATCGCACTTTCATATGACTGCATAATTGCTATAGAAATGGCCATAGACACTTCACAAAGCTCTAATGAGCTGCACTGCACAATACAAAGAAAAACTACAATGCATTGCTGAATTGTGCAGTATATTATAGCTCATTAGAGGGAAAAATTTCCGGGAGAAATCCTCATGGAAAGATGGCAGGTGGTTCAGCCTTTAACTGAAAGAAACTACCCCATATTAGCAATATTTTACGCTGGCATGACTCTTTTGTCAAACAATTCATTTATGGGATATTTTAGTAGTGGGAGCCAGTTGGTGCCTTTCTTGAAATAATGTAAATTCTTTCACCACCATTGTACACAACATAAGTGTTTGTTTTTATTGTTTCTTTTGCTAGTTGTCAATATATTGAGTATATAAAAAATATAAGTTGTCTTTACATTGCACTGTATGACTTATTTGCCATCAATGTTGGGTCATCTTCACTTTTTAATCTTTAGTTCTCTGCATTAAGAAAGTATGCTGAATGATATCAACTCACTATACAATTCTGATTAAATATCAAATTAAGAAAACGGGTAATCTATTTTATAATTCTGCTTGTGGTTTCTGTTTGCATGTTATGCTTATCCACATACTTTTTCAACAGCTAATTGTGATATTCTTCCAACCTCTCCCTCAATCAATTAGGATATTCTTCTACATAGATGTTGCTTCTTCAAATCAAATACTGTGTTCAACTCATTTGGAATTTCCCTGTGCTAACTTCATCCGTCCTTACTAAGTAGTATAGTAAATATAAATTATTGTATATTGGATTGCTGAAGATCTAATGAGTTTCAACAATATGTTGCCAAAGGCTGAAAAAGATAAAGAGCACTGAAGATTCTTTGGTACCAGGAATAACAATATCTACAAAATAGAATATGCAACCATATATTGATCCTGAAGTTTTGCTAGAATTAAATATTAATAAATATTCTGTGTATTAAGTATTATATTTTTTGTTATTTTATATTTTTGTTTTAAATATTGCAAAGGCAATCATAGGATTTATATGTGAAAAAATTACAAATCATCCTTTCTTGCTTAAATAGCTCCTCTTGATTTTTTTTCATTCCATGGGATTAAAGATTCCATCAGTGACCCTGTTTAATCACTACTGTATATGTCCTGTAAAAGACTAGCATAATTACAGTAGGTTTTTGTATTCTTTTATTTAGCTTACTAAAAGTTACTGCTATTATACAATAGCATTTAAAGGTTTTAAAATAGAAATAATAGCTTTCTGCATATTTGTTCTTGATCTTGTTTATCTCTGTGTAAAGATTTTTCTTTTTTCTCTTTTTCAATGAAATTGAATAATTGGGCTTTTGATGGAAGCTGTTTTGAGTGAGATACTTGATACAATGCTAGCAGTTTGCTATTGGTTTCTTGGAAGTCCTCTAAGATGGGTAACCACTTATGCTGAAAGATATGTAATGTGTGTTCATAAAACTTTTTAATGTTTACGTACTTCTCTTAACATGTATTTATATAGGTATTAATATATTTACATATATATATACATTGACATATAGTTACAGAAATAATTCTTTGTTGATTCTGTGGTGTATATATATATATATATATATATATATATATTTATGAATGTATATAATTATGATGTTCTTGAAATAGTCAAAATGATTTTCATAGAATTTGAAATCAGATGAATAATGATAATAATGATGACTTGTTATCACTGCTCATTATAATACTACTTACCACACACACACATATATATATATATATATATATATATATATATATATATATATATAAGGATTGTTACCTAAACATTTTGATAATTTGAATAGCATATATGAAACAAACTTAGCACAGCCTTTTGCCATTACCCTTTGCTGATTGTCTACTTTGAAGGACACTGAAAAGTAGATGTTAGGATTTTTTATAGACAAGTTCTCTAAATTACTGGATCATATTTTTATACATATATATAAACATACACACTCAATCACATGCATATTTATCTGTATACACAAAATCACAAATGTATATTTACACACACACACACACACACACACACATATATATATATATATATATATATATATATATATATATATCTTGTGTGAATGGCAAAAAAACATTTGAAACTGTTCTAATGAAGATGGAACAACCCACATGAAAAAATGTCTTTCACTCTAGAAGTGTGAGTGTTAAAGTGCATCTGATACATGTGCAATACTTTACACCCTAAGCAAAGTCAATCATGTGATTTCTAACCACAATTTTTCAAACATTAAACCTAGTACAACTGTTTAGGCCATTTACGCATGACATCAGCAAGTGATAAACGCACTCATTTAAGATTCTTTGATAACGCCACAAGTTTCTGTATTTCATACACAACACTATTACTTTTACTTTTTTGTTAATAACAAACAATTGTTGAATATATGTGGACTATTATATATACATATGTATAAAGTTCTGGACAGTATTTTTACAGCCTTGGTTCACATTTGTGGCTTCTTAATTATTTTTAGAAAAAATGAATAAAAACAGAATTAAAAAATCCTTGTCAATTATACTTAATGTAACATGCCTAAACACATACTCACACACAAACACATATGTATGTATAAGTGTTTGTATTTATAAATTTAACAATTTGTTGTGTATATTTTGAAATGATTTGGCAAATTTTTCTGATATCACATGGAATTTAGATCTGGGTGCTATCAGATGAAAGTGAAAAATTTGACTTTATGACAACAAAAAATAATGAAATTAAAGTCTGTAACATGAATAGATGCAATTATCTGATCTATAATTACTTATTTATCAATATCCATTTAAATGTGTATCTACTTCTGCATATGTATTTTCATACCATTATAACCATATGCATTCTTAAACAAACACACACACACACACACACACACACACACACACACACATATATATATATATATATATATATATATATATATATATATATATACACTTAAACATTACTGTGGATGCATTGTTAAATTTGTTTGCTCTTAGAAATAATAAATCAATATGTATATACATTTGTGTCTGTGCTGGCATATTAATACCAATTGATGATAGAAGTCATAAATCAATAAACTAAATTATCTGTTTCAGTTTCCTTGTAAGAAATACTGTGAAAGCCTTCCAAATGTTAATCAATGAGCCTCTGACTAGCTTTATGCAAACATTGCAAATAAAGCCCCATTCATTTGGTTTTGAATGTAAAAATCCATTTTCTAATTATTATATCATTCTTTTCTAAATCTCTGTATCCATATATTAGATAAAATACACACACACACACACACACACACACACACACACACACACACACACACACACTCATATATATTTCCTTTACTTTCTCTTTTTGGTTATTGAAAAGTAAATATTCTTATTAATGTCATTTGATCAAAATTAACAATGAAAATCATCTTTAGTTAAATAAAATAGATTATTGAATTTCTCAATTATTTTGCTTTGTAACAAGCATTTATTCCACGAATACTTCTAAAATTTTCCTTTACAATTCATAAATAAGCAATGATTGGCTGATTCATTTTTATTAACTTATTGGATGATTTATGAAGATAGTTCAGTGATTAGAACTTTGAAAAGGACAAAAAACCCAGTGCTGGTATTTTTACTCATAGATATATAAAGTTATGTATATAGAATCAAATAAAATCTGAGAGCTTAGAGTATTGGACAGGGTATCAAGTCTTCATATCTGAAGTTGAATTCCGTTTCATAACAGCCCACTTGGCTGGGGCTGTAAAATACACTGATTGCACCTCTGCAGAGGGTAAGACCCCCTCAATGAGTGACCTTGATATGACATAAAACCAGCTGATGGTGAGGTTCCAGTCCTGGTGCTTTGGGAAATTTGGAGTACTTCATTGCTACCAGGTCCATTTTGACCCAGAGTGATGGCACCTGGTAGGGTCCCATCTATGGATAAAAAAGAACTGTTTGATAATTAAACTGTGTGCAAACAAATAACATGAATTGAATTGTTAGAAATAGAACTGTTTGACCATTTAACTGTGTGTAAACAAATAACTGATGTTTAATTGAATTATTAGTGATAGATAGCAATACTTGGAACAATCTGTGTGCAAACAAATTAGTAATGTTGAATTAGAGTGTTCGCCAATGGTCCTGGAGACCTGGGTTCAATCCCTGGTCGTGTCTTACCAAAGACTTTAAAAATAGTACTTGATACCTCCTTGCTTAACACTCAGCAATATAAGGTATGTATCAAGGGTAAAATGGAGCAATCCAGGGAAAGGAGTAGCGCCCTCCCCTACACCTCGGTGTAGTAGTTATTGAAAAGAGAGCCTTCTGGCTGCCCTTGACTGCAGTTGCCAACAACTTACTTATAACAGTACTTGAAACTCTTTAACTGTTGGCCTAAATTGAATTATCAGTGTTACACAGCAATACTTGGAATCATTTAACTGTATGCAAATAAAACTATTAGAGTGGAATTTTTGAAACTGTTTAACTGTGTGCAAAAATTGAATTATTGGTATTACATAGCCACACTTGGAACCATATGACTGTGTGCAAACAATAGCAATACTTGTGTGCAACCAAATTTGCTTTTTTAATAAATGAAATTACCTGCAAACTATTCTCTTACAAATCATGTATAACTATTTAACTGTGTGCAAACAAATGAGCTCTGGTTTGTTTAAGAATGTTACCTACAAACTATTTGTGTACAAATCATATATATTTGATATATAAATAAACAGGATCTGGCATTAAATAACCTACAAATGTTGATATGACATAATACCTAACAAGGCTAAACCTAAGTTTATAATTAGCAAAAGCTTTTTGTACTGGATAAACATGGTTTGTTGTTTATTTGTGGTTTTAAGATAAGACTTATAAACTGTGGATAACTAAGTGTTGATTAGATTGTTTGACTGGAAAAGTACAATTCTTTTTGCACTGGATATTTCATTACTGAATTGCAAGTGATAGGTAATTTTGGATGGAATTCAGTTTAAAATTACTAATTCTTGATTTGATACTGGGTAGTGATGCTTATAAGCAATGAAGAATTAAAAATTATTTCCTTATAAATATTTATATTAGTCACTGAAATACAGTACTGATGTTGGAAGTTAGAGATTTTAAAACAGAAAATAATTCACTCTATATCTCTGAACAAAAGATGTTATCTTAGAAGTTAAAAATATTTCCGATTTTTTATGTAGTCATTTTTTATTTTGTTACATCAAAGATTTTATCAATCAGAATTGAAAAAAATTGTTCAAGTGGATATACATCCTCAATTTGATGTTTGCTTTTATATATAACTTTTTCTTTATTCTACTCTGTCAGGTAGAACTTAGGATACACTCAGTGTATTTTATGAGGAAGGGTAAGACCCCCTAAAAGTGGTGTCCTGGATATGACACTAAACTGCATCTGATAGTGAGGCTCCAATTCCTGGAAGTATGGAGTACCTTTTTATTGTCATTACTTCCAGGTCCATTCTAACCTCAAGTGTTAATACCTGCTGGGTTCCATCTATGGGTCAAATAAATTTGTTTGAAAATTATTTGTATTAGATAGGAATAATTAATGCCATAAAAACGGTAAATTATATGTGTTATGAATAGTCATTGGAAGCTATGATTGTTTACTAAGGATTGTTATTGTTAATTACTTGAAACCATATAACTTTTTGGAAACAAATGATTATTATTGAATAGAAATACTTACTTGAAATCATATAACTGTGTACAAAATATCAGTATTAGATGAGAATATTTTAAATCTTACAACTTTGCAAATTATTAGTATTAGATAGGAGTACTTGATATCATATAACTGTTCAAAAAGAAAAACCCTTAAGAAACAACTACATAATAAATGTATATGATTCCTTAACCTCTGGGCATAAAATAACCCTACATGGGTTGACATGTAATTAAAATCAATCTTTTGGTTATTTAATAACCACTCTTCATAGGAGCAAACTTATGCTTTTAGGTTTCTGGTTGAAATTCTTGAAGCTATTTCAACCTAAGCAACAGCCGAACAAGTATTTCTAAAGGAAACTGAATAGATTTCCACATCAAACTCTCATGATAAAGCACTAGAGCAGCACTATTGCTTTCTCTTTCTTTCCATTTGTTACTCATCTCTCATCAACTACATATAGAGATTCTGATACATGCCATGTGCTTTCTTCTTGTCACATGCCAGATTTCAAATTGGGTTATCTCCTCTGGCACTTCAGCTCCAAGTGTTTGTCCAAAAGTTGATGGAAGATTTGGATCTGGTAATGCAAAAGTGTTCAGCAGATTTGAAACTTGTTTTTCTTTTCTTTTTTCTTGTTGATATACTTGTTTTGTGTTTGTCATTGTATTTTACAGAGGTTACACTCTTATTTGCACAACTTTTGAAAGAAAAGCTGTTGGAGAAAAATACCTAATGTCATCTCTTGTTGCAAAGAAATTGAATTTGCCAAACAGTTCCAATGATTCTTTTTCTTGACTACCTCTGATTGTTCATATTTATTTTTTGTTTATTTTTTTTCTTGCTTGGAGAAGATACAAATCATTTTGAGCAGTTTCTTAAGAATGTTTTATTTTGTAATTACTAATTTTTTCAGAATGCATAAATCAGGAATGTCAGTAGCAACTCAGAAAAATGAAATCAGACATCTGAGTTGAAATTCTGTTTATGGTTTCTGATATTGTATGTTAATTCTCTTATAGAAAGCATTTTAACTCAGTCCTCACTTTGCTTTATAGAAAGTCAATTTGACTTTTATGATGTCAGTAGTTTGTTATAAGGGCTGAAAAAGAGTAGGAAATAAAGACAATATTGTTCAAGCTTTCTTCCACTTTGTTATCAGATACTATGTACAAGCTTATCAAGGATGAATCTTGTGTATCATAATAAGTAAGACTTGTTGCTCTCTTTCCCTGTTATTGTTTTAGCTCTTGTTATGTAGGTGTCATGTCTGTCATAGAAAATGGACTCGATAAACCAAATCCAGGATGGGGCTGTTTGTATTTTACTTCACACTGATATTCTTGAGAAAGTCATGGGTCCATCTCTTTTCTAATTAGCTATAGGTAAATAGTAGGGAAGACTGAGCTCTCTTTCTTTGTAGGTAAGCAAGGCAGTCTTGGAGAAGTAAAACTTTAAAAAATTGAATTTGAAACCAGGATGCATGAGGCAAACAAAATTTCTCATAAAAAAAACTATTTGCTGCTGAAATAACATTACCATCATTGCATTACTGTGACTCTCACCTGATGTTCCACAAGGTGTTTATTTGATTCTCTACCACCACACTATATTTTTATGGTATCTCTCAGTCTCATAAGACAATAGATATGTGCCAAGATCTAGATGTATAGAAGACCAGTAGTTGCCCATGGTGCAAGCCTCTCTTCTTCATGACACCAGTGTTGTTCAAGGCAAGAGTAAAGTATTATACAACTTGGTATTAGCATCATGTAGAAATTGTCAAAATGAACACTCCTGCTTTTCCGCCATTCCTAGTTTCCCTGCCAGGATTTGAATTCAGCATTTTTCTTTCCTTCTCTTAGACTAGTTACTCATATCAAGGCTACTGAGCCCATTTTGCCCTGATATTCAACCATAGCTGAAGAGGGAAGAGATTAATTCATGCCATTCTTAAGGACAATAGCATGCAGTAAGTTTGAACTTGGTTTAGTTAATAACAACTATTCAATCTTTTACTAATAGGTCAGTAATGAAATTTACCACAACTATTCATTATTCAAATTGATATTCTTAACCTTGTCATGTTTCACCCATTTTATTTTATTCAGTATCTATTGTTAAAATGTTTTCAACTGACTTCTTGATCATTTTTTTGTTTTATGAATCATCATTGCCTTGATATTGAATTGTCCATAAAGAAAGGAAAAAAACTCCCTATTATCAGCTAAGCTATATGTTTGAGGAAAACCAAAGAAACATAACAAAAACAACAAGGAATAATTGACAATTTATTTCAGAATTTCAAATACATATCTGTTGGTTTTGGATCTAAAATTTTATGCTATCTACTAACTTTAGGTATGAAAGATTATCAGAAGAGGAAATAAGGTTATGGTTGACTGAAAGAGAAGCTGGTGAAGATTCAGATTAGCATGATCAATTCCAGAAATGTCTTTCAAAGAACTGCTATAGTTTATTCCATTCCCCACTTCAGTAACAAGTGACTATTGTTTATGTGTGCAAAGACTACATGATAATACATTGTACAGGATATTTGAACCAAGCAAATTTCCTTGGCACAGAAATACTCAAAACAGGAAGTATGGATCTATGTGAGGCCTCATGAAAGAGAGAGAGAAAGAATTACTATAAATTGTGGTGTATAAGTTGATCTTTTTAGCTTGAAAAAATCTCTATAAAACTAGGGGTCATCTTATACAGCAAGGCTAAAATCCAAGGCCTTACCACATGGTAATTTGGATTTTAGACCTGCGGTATAAGTTGACACTCAGTTTTGATGCAATTTTTTTAGGCTTAAAAGAGCAACTTACATGCAGCAATTTACAGTAATTGAAGTTATCTAAAGGTAAATCGTTGCACCAATCCTGTAACTATTTATAAAGTTATGACTTAAAACATAAAGAAATTAGAGTCTGCCATGATCACAAGATTACACATGTAGCATGATATCAGAAAAAATCCCTTGATAAAGCTATTTATATTTTTTCAGGCTAGCAGATTTATTACATATGTCCTCATGAAAACTAAGATAAGAACTTTACAATGCTAGAAAAAACATTTCTGATAGTTGTAATTTTGTTATCTCACCACACAATATTCAGGCTAATATCTTCATCTTTGTTTTTATTACATTTCTATGGATATGTTCTTCAAACTTTTTCAGGCCTATATTGAATTCTGTGATGCTTAGGTGCTATTTCAGCATAAAAAGTTCACAGTGCCCAATGTCACAGTTTCATACATATGAGTCTATTAACATTTAAGCTAGGATGTTTTTATTCAAAAGATAAAAAGGAAAGGTAGTGCATATTATGTACAGACTACTACATATAACACATATATAAGGAAAACAAAAAAAATACTTAGGGAAACAGTGTGTTAAAAACTTCAAAGCTGAAGATGCTTATATATGTAATGTATTGTAAAGTTGGCGACCATAGTCCCCTTTTCAATAGCTACTACACTGAGGTGTAAAGGAGGGCACTGCTCCTTTCCCTGGATTGCTCCACTTTACCCTCAATATGTACCTTATATTGCTGAGTGTTAAGAA
The DNA here is from genome assembly GCA_963585895.1 of Sepioteuthis lessoniana. NCBI lineage: Eukaryota > Metazoa > Mollusca > Cephalopoda > Myopsida > Loliginidae > Sepioteuthis > Sepioteuthis lessoniana. The sequence continues at coordinate 258,860 of CAUZXS010001320.1, forward strand.
AGGAGGTATCAAGTACTATTTTTAAAGTCTTTGGTATGACGTGACCTGGGATTGAACCCAGGTTTCCCAGACCATTGGTGAACACTCTACCCACTAGGCCAATGACTTTGAGTCACATTATTAATCTCATGAAAACAAAATCATAACTTTATAAAGAGTTACAGAATTGGTGCAACTATTTACATTGAGATAACTTCAATTACCATAAACTGTGGCATGTAAGTTGCTCTTTTAAGTCTGAAAAAAATCACAATAAACCTGAGTGTCAACCAACACAGCATGTCTAAAATCCAAATCTTTGCTTGAGTGGTTAACCATGTGGTAACCAAGATAATTTTGAACTGAAAGTAAACTGCTTTGTCTAGTAAGGTTTATGATGTGATGATTGAATCTAAATTTATCTTTATTCCTTTTTTTTTTCTTAGTTTGTCATTCCGTCATTCTTTCTAATCCTGTGGATACTTGTTAAAATAAACCCCAGTTGTGTTGAGCTTCTAGTGAGAAATAAACTCACTATATCTCCAGAATTTTACTTGAAAAATATGTATATACATATATATCTGCTGGCATCAACTAATTGAAATTCTTTCAATTCACTTGAGTAAAAAGAAGAAAAAAGAATTGGAAGATGAAAACAAACTGTGAATAAGGTAGAAGGAAAGAGAAACTGAAAAAGAGAGAAAGAACATGAAGTAATAAAAGGTTGGAAGAAGACTGCAGTATAGAAAGTTATAGGAAGAAAGGAATGAGAAAGAGTGAGAGAGAAATGAAGTAATGTAGTCTAATTATAAAAATTACAAATATATTTGAATTTCTAAGATATTTTTTCTTTTAGAAAAGAAACTAAATATCTTATACATATATATGTCTACTTCAGGTCAAAGTAAAGTCTCATATTACCATAACAGAATTTCTTATTACTATGTTTTGATACCAGGTTGTATGACCAATGTATTTAAAGTGATTTATTATATATATGCATAAGTAGATTACATACTATCTGACATTTTATTATTGTAGGTTTTTATTCCAACTTTTTTTACAAGTTGAGGAAGTCTTCAACTACAAGAGTAAATACTATAATAATAGGAAATAAAAAAGTAGCTTTTGACAAACTTGCATTGACACTGTCTTAACTGCTTTGGATATGAAAGCTTCACTGATCATTGTATCAGTGAGTGTTACATATAAAGATTCCTCAAAATTAACTCCAAGTTATAAAATAAAAATCCCATTGGAGGAGAGAGTGGCAGATAAATTTCATTATCAAAACTTCCATGGCTGAAGTGGTTATGGCGACATCCATGAAAGACAGATGTGTTGTATACTAATTCAAGTTCTACTAGAAGCTACTTTATCAAGAATTTCAAGGTGTTCTCTTTAACCAGTGAAGAGTTTATAAATATAAATTGAGATAAATATGATGGTTATGAAGATAAAGTTGGACTCATTAAAAATAATTAGAAGAATGCTTCATCAGAGAAATCTTAAATAATAAGTGAGCTTCATTTGTACTGCTTAAGATTTTCAAAGTATTTTGGGTTTATATTTGGTGTATCAGTGAATGGAAGTAGTTTAATTAAAGCTAGGATAGTGAAGACCAGTTTTTGTCCCCATCTCCAATTTTCAGGCCAAGTGACACATTTTGTTATGTTTTACACAAAAATATAAGCATAAAAGATTCCATTTTGTTATCTAGTTGTCATTTTAAAAATCTGCCAATTAAAGAGTTTTAAAACTTTGATAAAAAAAGCCATTTTTAACACTTCTCCTTGAAAATGTAAGAATAACAAGACAAGACGTCAAGAAGATTACTTTCCTTCGTCAAAGACAAATATGCAATTTACAAAGAAATAAAAAGAACTAAATGATATCTTTACATTTTTTTTTAGAAAAAGCAAAACCAAAGACTTGGGACAATACTCTGGTTTTATTTTCTATATATTAGAGCAAATTTGTACAATATGCAGTATGTTTCATTATTTGTTATGGAGATTTTATGTTTAATGTTTGCAGGTTTCTGAATTATATATTCTTTACACTGTTGAGATGAAACAAAACACATTCATTGGTGATACATTTTTGTTTGACAAAAGTCAATGTTGTTTTATACTTCATTTCAGTCCAGCAAAGTTTTGTGTCTAAATGGAACTAATTTTTATATCTGATACAAAAAGAACTCATTTCAATTCACACATTCCTATTATAGTGGATGATTTTTGTTGTCTTTTTCATTTATGTATTCAATTCAATTTTTTTTTTTTTTTGACCAGTATGTCCCTTTAAAACATTTGAAAAGAGATTTGTTCAGTTTTTTGCAAAATTATAATGAGATGATATTTCTTATAATAAAGATGAATGCAATTCCATAATACAAGAACCAAAAACTGAAAGATGAGAAAATGGCAATAGAAGGAAAAATAAAATAATGTGGGAATTAAAGCATAACTGATTCAAAGGATCACATAATTATGGATCATTATAACAATGAATATTTGTTTTAAATATCAATTGTTCATTTGTTAAGGAGTCTTTGTTAGTAGACAGCCTGTCCTTCAAACTTGATATGAGTAGATGTCTTAATTCTGCCTATTGGCCAATTTTGTATACATGTTCATCAATGATGTTCATTTTTTTCATTTTCTTTTTGTGGACATTTCAGTTTTGCAACTGACACTCCACCTTTGGTTCTTTTATTGTGCATTTGTTTTCATTTTTGTAACCACCTTTTATTTAGATGCCAAGCAAAGAAATTACCTTTCATAACAACTGAATTCTTCATTTGGCTTCCTTCTGAAATATTAAATATGATAGAAAATATCTTAAAAAGTAAAATAAAACAATAAAAAAAAGGGTCTCACAAAGAATTTGATAATAATATTTTTATTTTGATTGTTTTATATTTTGTTGTTGTTGTTGCTTTAAGGAGTGTCAAGAGAATGGGTTGTTGCTCCTCATATGCTTATTTTAGATGTTCTAAAGGAGAATTATGTGAGAAAATAGATGACATTTGCATGACTCTTTTAATAGAATCTAAGTTGAAAATAATATGGACATTAATTTGGAAGTAGTCTCATAGATTTATTTCAATATAGTCTAGGTATAAGATTTTAGGATTTAGATCTCTTTTTGAAAGAAAAAAAAATGACTTTATTTTTAATACTGTTGTTATTACTATTTTTTTAATACTATCAATATTACTATTATTAATAATAAGGATGATGACAGCTTTATTCAAAAGAACATGCTACAAAATGTAGTAATTTTATAGGGATCATTCTCTTATCTGATAAGGTAATCTTCCACCCAACTCAACAAAATACCAAAAAACATGTATATCTGATATAGTGCATGGAATATATATAATTATTTGGTTTGCTATGTTTATAAAGAAAGAGTGCTCAATATCACAGAAGAGCATTTGTACATGGTGCATTCAATAAGTTTCCAGACTTTTTTTGTACAGGCATTTAAAAGTGTCGTAGACTCTTGAAAATTCAGTATCTTATTGCTATACATCTTATGCAATGACTGACCCATTTTTAGGATTTCAGGTTCAAATGAACAGCTACAGCAGCAATTGAAATACACCCAACTAAAGCCTGATTGTCACAACTGGTGAATTTCAAAAATGCAATCTGACTGTGAGGACACTTTAGAAGAACAATATGCAATAAAATTGTGTTTTAAACTTGGAAAAAAAATGCCACAGAAACCTATGGAATGCTTCAGACTGCTTTTTAACCATCTTGCATGAATCGAACATGAGTTTTTGAGTAGCATAAGAGATTCAAGGAAGGCAGGAAGTCTGTGAGGGGTGATGAGAGGTGTAGGAGGAGTAAGGAAGTCAATACACCAGAGTTGATTGGCCAAAGGGTTAGGGTTACTATGTTGAGGTCTTAAGGGAGTTCAGGAAGAGGCCAGCATTCTTCAAATTGGGTCAGTGGCATTTCCACCAGGACAATGCACCAGTCCACAACTCTATCCTTGTCACAGACTATTTGACCAAGATCGGCATCAAGACAGTTACTCACCATCCCTATAGTCCAGACCTTGCTCTTTGACTTTTGGTTATTCTCTAAGCTGAGAGGCTGTCGTTATGAGACAATTGAGGAGATGAAAGAGGCTGTGATGAAGGTCATTGACACGCTCACACAAGAGGACTTGATGGGGCCTTCCAGAAGTTGCTGGAATGGTACAACTGCATTGCAGCCGGAGGAGATTACTTGAAAGGGGACTAGAGTTTCATGAGTGTACTATCTATAAAAGTGCCCATACGAAAAAAGTCTGGAAACTTATTTAATGATTCTCGTAGATCTCTGTATGAACAGCATAGATGCTGAGTCATTGGCACTTAGTGATTGTGAGTTTCTTGCTTAAGTGATTATCTTACTCTTAGGTCTATCCATCTTCACACACACATGCATATATAAATATGTATAAATGTATGATCAAGAACATAAAAAAAAACTTGAAAAATAGAATATCAACAAAATAACAGTAATGTCATAAACCTGAGGAGGTGCCCGTGGTGTAATGGTTATCATCGTAGGAAATGGACATGGCGACACGAGTTCAAATCCTGGATGAGACTGATTGCATTTCACATAGCACTAATACCCTTGGGAAAGGTATGAATCCAGTAATTCTCCCTCCAGCTATGGGTAAATAGTAGGGCAGACTGGTTTCTTCAGCCTTGGTGAGGCAACTAGTCTAGGAGAAGGAAAACTCTGAAATCAAACCTGTTAAACTCTGCTTAAAAAATTGACCTTGTGTCATATCCTGCCCGAGTGGAGGGGTTGGGTAAATATGATAAACCTGAGTATGTGACATTGTTGCTCAATTAGAACTCAGACACTTAAGGTCTACATAAGTTTTAAACTTCATTAGGAGGAATATGTAATAATCACCTTTGGAAAAAAATATCTACCTTTAGCCTATCAGGACTTCAAATGTATATATTTCTTGGTTGTTTGGTTTTGCCTGTCAACCCTTGTTGGGATATTTAATGCTAAAGTCAGTCTTTTTTTTTTCAAGAAATTATATGAGTTTAGGTTTTTAACAATAACAATCATTAGAAAATATTCCTATATATTTAGCCATCCCCTCTGCATGAACGGGATGCAACACATGGTCAGTTTTTAAGTAGAGTTTAATAGGTTTGAATTCAGTTTTTCTTCTCCTAAACTGGTAACTAAGGAGCCCAGGCTTCCCTACTTCTTATATATAGCTGAACGGAGAATAGTAGGATTCATACTTTTCCCAAGGATATTAGCTCTGTGAAATACAAAAGGCTTCATCTATGATTTGAACTTGGGTCAATGTCTCTATTTCCTATAACGATAACCATTACACCACAAGCACCTCTAAACATTTATTACTTTAAATCAATTATTCTTGATATAAAAAAACTTCCCCACAGTTATATGGTTCCAACTATTTCTACCTACCTAACACCAATAATTTACAAACAATCAAAGTTTCAAGAAACTAATAATATTAATCCTTAGTAAGTAATTATAGCTTTGAGTAACTATTCTAAATACAAATAATTTGCATACAGTTATATGGTATCATCAATTCCTATCTAATACTAAGAATTATCAAACAGATCTGTTTGACCTATAGAAGGGACCCTAACAGGTGCTACCACTTCAGGTCAGAGTGTACCTGGGAGTAATGGAAACAAAGAAGTAACTTCATACTCCACAAAGCTCTAGAACTGGAACACTACCTGATGCAGTTTAGTATCATACCTAGGAAACCAATTTTTTGTGAGGGGAAAGGGGATAGAGTTGGCATATTCTAAACCCCCACTAACAGGCAGGACATTTACATTGTGGGAGAATATATCAGCAGTAATTAGCTTATAACTGTGATGTAGAAATTGTTACTTTTTTGTGGTAGGTGGCTGTTTCTTCAATAAGAAAATTAATAAAAGAATAAAGAATAACTTAATATAATGTTACATTATTATCTATGAGAGTTTGTTTTTTGCTTACTTTTTCAATTTAAAACTAGGAATAAAGTATCTTGAAATATTCTCTTTCAATTAGAATTATTTTATTTTTCTATGGGTATTCTGAAAAATCTATTTTGAATTGGATGTTTCATTGTCAGTAAGGAGATTATAAGAAAGATAGGAATATTAGGTATTTTTTCAGGTTTTCATACCAAATTTAATTATTGGAAAGGAGAATTATACAGCATCACCCTCAATCTTTTGTTATTATCTGTCATGAAAACATATCAATGACAAAGCCATGCTCCATATTGACTGGTACATGAATTTGAAGAATAATCATCTCTTTTTATATGCAAATCAATCCTGTAGTACAAAGACTTCACTGAGCTTGTTGATATAGACAAGACTTCAATTCTTGTTTTGTTCAGATTTATCTGATATGATAGATACAGTGCTCCTTTTTAAAGTTTCACCTTAGAAACCTTATCAAATGAAAAGAAAATGATACCCGTCATCATATGACATATACAGGTATTAAAGTGCTTGGAATCTATTATATTTGATGGCATATGATATCCTTCCTTTTTTCACAAAAATGTCTTCTGAATATTATTTAAATTGATGTATTTAGTTGGTTAATATTAATCTATAAACTGTTGACAATCAGCTATTTTACTTAATTTAACTATTTAATTCTGCAATATTAATTCAAATAGTTGGAGGATCTTATATGCCATGAAACATGGTAGATTATATTGAAAATTATCAGATATAACATGTGGCTTTGATAGAGATATAATACCAACTCATAGAAAAAAATGTTTAAAATTTGAAACATATTTTCGTTATATCATTTCTCTATGGTTTCGGTTTCTTTGTTTTTAATGGCATATCAACCTTTGAGGGTTATTTAATGCCAAAGTTGTTCTCCTAGAAGAACAGTGGTGGTGCTATTTAACCCATAGTTGGGAGGATAAAGGGGTTCATACCTTTCCCAAGGGTATTTGTGCGAAAGTGAACGTAATAGCGCGACTGGAGTTCGAACTCATGTGCTACGATTTCGCAGACCATCGCTTTAACCCTTACACCATGGAGACACCCCCTCATTTCTCTATGTAGGTTAATTTGCAGCTATCAAGTTTTTTCATTAAATTTTATATGTTGGCTTTATCAGAGATTTATGAAATGAACCGATATTATTTATTTTGTGTATTTTGCAATGATCAAATTAAAGAAGGAAATTATTGTAAATTAAATTATAAAGAAATAATTTATCATTCAAACCACCATGTTTCTTTCAAATTTATTCCTAAATAATAACCTGTCATATAGATAAATCTTGGTCCTTTTTTATATCTGCGAAAAAAAATTGGAATTGGTTGAAGATCACTTGTTTCTAGAGAACATATTTGTATCAAGTTGGTATTGTAAAAAAAATCTCTTGTCACTATGTTTTACTTATGACTACAACTTTACTCACTAAATTTAGTTCTATTGAGTAATACTTAATCAATGTCACTGATGATTTATACACTTTGGCACTCAGTTCATCATGTTGAATATTGACTTGAAATGCCTTTGACATACCACATAAATTGTGAGTGGCATAACAGGAAATGTACCTGTTGCCTAAAATAAACAGAACACAGATACCCCAGCAGAAATGATGCGTAAATTGCATGAGAGGCATACTACAAGGAGGAATGCAACATGTAGGTAAGAGGTGTGACCACAAATATTGTATGGGCACCCAGAAAATTATATAAACCAGGGAAGATTTAGACCTAGGCAGTATGAAGCAGCATGGCAAGGAGATTTCACAGAAAAATCACAACATTGTCCCTGTGTGAGAGTATCTCGCCTGTTATATCACTATATTGGTGTGACAGCACTGGTTGGTACTACCATTTCAATTAAAATTAGACCTGAGAGTAATATCAACGAAGAAGTGACTCTATACTCCACAAAGCTCTAGAACTGGAGTCATGAAAGTAGTTTTCATTGAACTATCCAGTACAGTCTTTGACTTTTGGCAGTTTAAAATCATTTGCTGATTTTAGGCTTGTAGTGAAGTGGAACCAAGGGTTCCAAACTTACCCTCTGCTTAGCATCCTTAATATTTGATTTGTTCCATCAGAGTCACCATTTGCAATTCCATCGCTGTACATAGATAGAACCATCCCTTTTAAGACTATCAGTGATTTGCATGCATGAGCAAGTAGCTCAATAAAAAGCAAAACTCATGAATGGAGGGGAATCAGAATTTTGAAGTGAGATGAACAAACAGTGGATTTGTTGGTGAAGTCAATTACTGCAATTTGCAAGGAATTTTAGCAAATTGAAGTTCTTCCACTTTTTTCTATGTCTTGGACAGAATGTTTGACTATCAATTGATTCCAGAGTTTGGTGGTGCTGCTACCAACGAACCTGTCATACAGTGGATTCAGCAAGTCAGAATGAACTGCAACCTTTGCAAAAAAATGGATGTTGAGTTGATACTGCCATTGTGCCCGCAAGATGGTACTCCCACCTTATACCAGCAACTAAACAAAGAGGAAAAAGGAAGTTTGCAACTTATAAAACTAGACTCCAGATTTGTTCAACACATGCAATCATTTTGTAGTGCAGTGACTTAGTCTGGAGGAGATGGTGACTGAATATCTAACAGATTTGCATCAGGTTTTGCTTGTTGGAGATCAACAGATTGCCTGTGCATTCATTTTGGGACTGCCACAGCATGTAAGCAAGTTGCTACAAGCATCATCATGAATAGATACCATGTCATTGTTACAATTAGTGGCTCAGTCACGGTTGATGTCCAACCAGGCCGTGCACCGACTGGGTCACAAAAGTGTGAGATCATCTGTTATAAGTACTCCGAATCCAGTCACTTGTTGATGATTTGCTTGCAGGGAGGTTCAGAGGTAGCTCCTGACTGATCACAACAGTTGCATTGAACAGTGCGATGTTTCCAATGAAATAAGACCGGGCATGTTATCTCGGAGTGTCAGGGAAAAGTGTTGGGGGGGAACTCATTGGCATCAGCTTACTCAACAGGGAAATGAAGAACGAGGTACTGCCAATAACTGACATATTTGTGAATGGAAGGAAATGCACAGCTTAAGTGGACACTAGATGCATGCAGATACTGATCAGCAGATTTATGTGCTACTCCTGGAGGCCTGGAGAAGTGAGTGTGTTAACAGCCGATGAAAAGACACTGAAATGCTGCGGGCAAAGCTGGATCCAACTGGATATGAAAGGCACTGAGCCAATACATGTTGAGCCCCTCATCATAGACAGGGTGTTGTTAGGGTTTAATCTCATACTTGAGAATGATGCTATATAGGGTTGGGCCAGATAGCATTACTATCATGCCTGCTGGAGTAGTAAGTTTAGCTGGAAAAAAAGCAACTTCATTAGCAACAATTCAAATTGATGAGCCAGATTTCTGTGTGGAATTCAATGTACTGCTAAGGGGAAATGATCTGGAGGACAAGCGCCAAAACTTATGTACAATAAGATACCAGAGTACCAAGTTACCAATCATGTCAGAAGGAGCTACGAAGCCAAACTTCAGCGTTGGATACACAATAGCTACCTGTCACCTTACCTTGAAGGAAAGCTTGGCACACCTAAAGACTGTTAACCCTAATAACTGTGATTCAACACAACAAGCATAAAGTGCATCCAGTTATGAACTACATGGAACTCACTGAGCATATCAATGCATTCATGGCTAAAGCTGATGTTTGTGTGGCCAAGTTGAGGGATTGGTGATAGAAAGGCATGAATGTATTGCTGTTGGATTTAAGGAGAGTGTATCTTCAGATTTGCATCAACGAATCATTGTGGCCATATCAGGATGTTTAAGGGCCAAAGGTATTGCCTCACATGACTGGGTTTCTGTCTAAATATAGTGCTTCTCATCATGAGATCTATCTTTGATGCAGTGATAATCAAGAGTGCCACGTCAGCATATGTCAATAACATTTGTGTCAATGAAAATTTAGTCTCAACAGTGCATGTAAGGAAGAATTTATCTGGTTACAGATTTATTTGTAAGGCTTCAGAGTGAATGCAGGATGGTGCCAAGGTTATTGATTTGTAGATCTGGAGGGAGAATGGGACCCTCCAATGGAAGTAGGGAGGTGATGTCACATGTTCTTCACGTTGTTACCCATCACAATGTGTTTTTCCTGTGGGGGGAAACTTGTGGGTTATTTTTCTGTCTGTGACTGGCTCAGAGTAACTGCTGGATTCATCAAGTGCCTGGCAAATGCAATATCTAATTGTTGAGATGCTGTGCTCACTGATTCTTCTGTGGAAATGATGGTGTGAAAGACAGTTGCCAGAGTTAAGCAGAGTGATCCAGTGAATGGAGAATAGTAATTCTCTTCTTTTCCTGATAAAACAATTTTCATCACCTAAGTAATCAGGAGATGGATTTATGGGTTGACGCAACCTCTCTTGCTATGGGAGTGTTGGAAGAAAATGGAGCAGTGATCGGGGATTCATGCTGGTTACATCCAGACAATGACTTCCGGCACATCAATTAGACTGAATTCATATGGTGGTGAAGGGCGTCATCTTTTCCCTTCAATGACAAGCCAAAGTGCTCCATTTGAAAACTGACTCCTTGTGTATATATCACTGTCTCAGGAACAGTTTGAGTGGAAAGACAAAAGTACAAATGAAGGCGGCCACAGAGATGCTGGTTAGGAGGAGGCTTCAAACACTATCACAGTTAATTAAAGAATATGGGCAGACCAATGGAAATCAAACCTGACTGATAAAATGAAACACAGTTTCTTCTATGCAGTGGTCGTATTGATACTGCTGTATGGATGCACTACTCGGACACTAACTAAATGACTGGAGAAGAAGCTAGAAGAAGCTAGATGGCAACACCTCACAAGGCACCAACTATATGGCAACCTGCCTCCCATCACAAAAACTATCCAAGTCAGATGAACCAGACATGCAGGACACTGCTAGAAAAACAGGGACGAGCTCATAAGTGATGTACTCCTATGGACCCCCACATATGGCCGGGCAGCTCAAACATACATACAGCAGCTATGTGAGGATACGGGATGTAGCCCTGAAGACCTGCCAGAGGTGATGAACGATTGGGAGAAGTGGCGAGAGAGGGTCAGGGATATCCGTGCCTGTGGCACAACATGATGAGGATGATGATGATTGGCATGACACTAGTGAGGTTGGAACTGAACAGAGTTGACAAACTGATAAGAGAGCCATAAAAATGGTTTAAGGCGATGAAACAAGGAAAAAAGATGGCGCTAGATGTTTGTGCTGCTACTCTGAGTGAGCACCAGATATTAGACATTTACTAGTATAGTGGGCACCATGGGGTAAGACAAACAGGTTACTTTGCATGATGAGTTAAGCCGTCCACAACCAAGGTAGATGTAAAATCAGTGGTATGGTTATGTGTGGAGTGTCAATCAATTGATCCAGTGCACTGACACTGGAGGAAGGAAAAATTAGATGTGGACACCCATTGGTGCCGGCTGGGAAAGGACATTACCCATTACAGTGGTGGTCACTTCCTTACTCTCATTGACCATCCTGATTTGCTATAAGGCGACCCATCTGATACCAGAACTCTGCTCCTGTAGCTCATCAGTTTTTGTGTATGGAGCCCACCAAATGAGCTTTTAACTGATAACACAGCCTTTACTTGTGGAAGTTTTAAAAACTTCCTGAAAGATTGGGGAATGTGGCTACGTCTCTGATGTACCTATGCCCCACCTGGAAACAGAATTTTGGAAAGGCATCTCAGAACTATAAAAACTATTGTAGCCAGTAAGCAGTGTACCAGCATAATGTGACCCCCAAGGACAATGTTTCCTCTTCCTCAGCACCAGCTAACATGATACACACATACAATGTCAGAGTCGAGATTGATGCCATCCCTCCACATGAACAGCGGCATGAATAGGGGATATACAAAATGGGGGACCATGTCTGGATTAGGGAATGGAATTGCAGATGCACCACAAGAGTCAAAGTAGGTCATCTGACTGGAGTCAACAGTCAACAATCAGTAGTAGTTGATGGGACCCCACATCACATAAAATACTTGTGCCCCTGTCCAAAGCCATAGTCACCAGAAAGTGAGATCACCTCTGAAGTAAGTGTGAGGCTGATCCTGGTAGAATCATCTGATGACACATTATCTGCAGATGAGCTCAGCTTTGAGATTTTGGAGCAAGATTCAACTTACAAGGTTGTGTTGTATACTCACAACCATAATACAAATATAAGCAGAAACATAATCAAACATAATTTACGAACTTCAATGAACAAACGAACACACTTCTTTATAAAAATATATCTCTCACTCTTTATTCTTGAAAGGGTGATGTTTCTTGTGTGTGAGAGATGAGTTGGATATGGGGACAGACTGTTATTTTGACCCAAGTTCTTCTCACGACCATAGCAGCACTTCTTCCTCATCTTGGCTGGGGTTGCTCAACTGTGGGTCACTGAGAGCCTAAAGCCCTCTGTCTGCCACTGGCTCTCACTCCAGCATCTTGTCCCCTACTGACTCGAACTGCCCCGGGCACCTGGTTATATTATTGTCTCATGCCCACCTGCTTCCATTGTTCTTCCACTTATTTACACAGGTGCATCTCTTGATTGACGGCTCAGTCAAGGGTCAATATATAACAGTTGCACTGTCATGAAAATACCTTATTTAATTTTTCTCTATTATTTACCCATTATTTTCAACCAGACAATAATATAAAATGTAAATCAAGCAAAATAGAATTGACTTATAAAAGTTAACCATAAACATAACAACTTAGATTCATTTATTGTTGAGTAGCCATTTGTTCATCATCAGTATAATTTATTTCTTATAAAACTTATGTTTTTGCAAGTTTTGTTTTTCTACTTTAAAGATTTTGTTCTGAATTCTCCATCCAGAAATGACTTGAGTATCATTAATGAAATCTTTAAAAATTGCTTCAATTTTTTTCTTCTAGAATTTTTCAAATTTAAAAACTTTCTAAACATCTACTTTTCTAAGCTTTTCAAATGTGATGATTGTTTTATTTTCCAGTTTAAATTCTAAGGTTTCTTTTTTGATATAAATACTGCTTGCTGCAAAGACAAACAAGATGGCAGTTAGCACATCAAACTAAATATTATTTTCATAACTTTTTCCAATTTTAATCACACCTGTATATTATACTATCAGAAGAGTTTTGGAAATATAAACTTGGATGTTAATTATTAAGAGAAAATCGTGGCTCCATGTTCATGTAACTTGCACTCTGTACTGCATTTGTGAAAAGTAATGGTCATATGCTTTGAAGAGAAGACATGCTTTGTATGTGAGCTTGTTCGTTATCTGCATTCATGAAGAGAAACACAGCATGACAGAACTGATTAGCATATTTGCATGCATAAATTTATCTATTTAATTAACAAACTTGAAAATGTAATTAAAAAATTTTATAAATTAATTTAACTGCAAACGTTATTTCAATAGATCCCTACTTCCATTTCAGCTGGATTACTTCAAACATATAAAGATAATATTAGTTTTATATTTTGGCAAAAATTTCACATATAATCACCTTTTTATTTTTTCACATTTTATTTTTATTCTTTTCTTATGATTCTTACATTTTCAGTATTTTTTAAATTTTTACCAAAAGTATATTTGTGGCTGTGTGGCATTGAAACAAATGATGCCTTTGTAATTAAGGCTTATGTAATTAAAATCGAAATTAATTAGCAATAACTGCTTCCATCATTCTAAATATTTATCATCATTATCCTTGAAACTTGAGAGGAAATAGGATTTTGCCTGTAATGCTCTAAAGTTGTACACTGTCTTAATAAGTAAGATGAGTCTTAATTAAGAAAATGGCTAATGAAAAACTGACATGACCCTTTGGCAAATGTCTCATCTGACTTGTAAAATATTTTCCTCATTTTAATTCTTTTCTTTTCCCGATAAAACAATTTTCATCACCTAAATTTTTAAATCACAAAGAGCCTATAATATAATGGACTACTGAACAATTCTGTTTTTTATTTTTCTAAATATCTGTTTTTTCAATTTGAAAAAAATACCATGCAAAAAAAAAAGGGAAAAGTATTTGTCATTCAATTTTTGGATGTTTTTTTTTTTTTGTTACTCACCTAGTTTTCATGTGTGTATGTGTGTGATTTGAGAACAGGATCTGCATCTCTGCTCCCACCCTAAGCCAATGGCACTGTATGGGTTAACTGCTTTATGTGAAACCCCACCCCAAGCTTCCTTTTTTATTTTGATCATTCAACCTCTAGGCTTACATTTTATAGTTTTATATTGCAATTTTGCATCACTAAAACTTTTTTCTTTGCTATCTATTCCCTTTTGTTTATTTGTTATATGATTTGAATTTATGCCTACAAATTTTTTATCTTTCAAGTCATTTTTCTGCAGTTAGTTTATACCCGCAAAACTACTTTCTAATTTTTCAAAATAAAAATAAAGAAGTCCCAAATCTTTAAAAAAAACTGCTGACAGTTAAGTCTTTGCCCAAGGTGTTTGAAATGAATCAAGATTATAAAGTCTTGGGCAACTTTTGGAAAAGATAGCCAGTACAACTATCTTTTTATCTGCTCCAGGAAAAGAACAAACTCTTAAAGATTAGTGTTGAATTAATTTACAAAATTATTAACTGACTCAACCTCAAATCAAACAATTGCTGATGCTTAGCCTGTATGGCTAAATGATCTTCCCTACCTCAAACCCAGATTGTGTGTCTCACTGATCCTTTTTCCCATGATCCTTCATTGTTTTCAATTTTCTATCTTGCTTTTGCATTCGATCGCCCAGTTATCTGCAGGATTTGTCCTCCTCAAAAACTAGAGTGCTACCTATAATTAGCCATCAGTCATGAGTCTGTTCCCATTGCCATTTTGTTTCTTGATAGTAAGTTTTATCTGCATTAATCATTCTTAGTTGATATATCTTCCATCTCTTCTGCTATTAACTTTTTAAGGAAAAACCAATTTTCTATCCCTTGGGCAATAGTTTTTTTAAACTTTAAATTTGTATTAGTGAAGTCCTTTGACACTCTTTCCTATGTGTATTGTGACATTTGCTGAATTATTTTCTCCCCTTAAACAATTTACAAGTGGATTTACCATGACATTTATAAGAAGTAGCCCAACTGATGTTTGTTTCTTTGTATTGAAAACAATGCTAAATTCATGGTTAGATAATCAAGAACATGAATTTTATTTTCCTCTTTGCCACTAAACTGGCTAAGAAAAATTTTTTTATTAAATTTTTGAAAAGAAAGTGAATCATATTGCTACTCTTATAATACCAGTATTTCTGTTGACATGAGCATGTATGTATTTATGCAACTCTTGTGCCATGAGCAGGATGTGACACAAAGTCAATTTGTAAGCAGAGTAAAGCTGGTTTGAATTTGGAGTTTTCCTTCTCTTAAACTGGTTGCCTAACCAAGACTAAAGTACTTAATCTGCCCTACTATTTACCCATAGCTCACTGGGGTAATAGATGGATTCAAGTTTTTACCAAGGGCATTAGTATGAATTGAAATCATCCAGAATTTGAACTTGGATTACCATTTCCTATGACACTAAGCACTTTCAAGATATAGTAAATAAAGTTGGCGATCATAGTTGAGGGTAACCAGAAGGCTCCCTTTCCAATAGCTACTACACTGAGTCATAGGGGATTACTCACTTTACCCTTGATATGTACCTTAAAATGCAGAGTATTAAGCAAGGAGGTATCGAGTACCATTTTTAAAGTCTTTGGTATGACGTGATCTGGGATTGAACCCAGGTCTCCCACACCATTGGCAAATACTTTACTCACTAGACCAATGAGCTGGTTATATTCAAGATATATATATATTTTTTTTTTTTCTGTATAAGGAATAAATTTATACATAATTAAGACATCATTTTTTTTAAATGTAGCATTTTTTTATATTCATTGTTTCTTGCAGACAATGTCTTTTGTTGATATATGGGTACAAAACAACTATTAGATGTTGTATATTTCCCATGAAATTACTATATTCATTATAGTGTGATGCCCTTATATACTAGAAATATATAATTATTGAAAAGTATATGTTGAATCCATGACATTTTAATGAACATTTGACTTGATTTGTGGTTGACTTGAAATAATATTTTTAGGCAATATTTTCCCCACTTTCTTTTTTTCTTCTCTTTATATGCTTTGCATACACAGACACACACTCATGCTAAGTAGAGTATAAAGGGACATATTGAATACCATTAAAATTCTCATTGAAAATAAAATTGTCTATTTTCAATCCAGTGTCTTATAAATGACCTATCAAATTTGAATTTCCTTGAAACAGGCTTTAAAGAAACATCACTCAAATTGTTCACCCTGTCAGCAAGGCCTAGAATATATGTAGACATAATATCTGGTAGTCATACAAATTTCTAATGATATTTCCTCATAATTATGGAAGATCTGAACAGTTGTTATATTACTGCACCACTAACACTCTGTGCAGCCATGCTAGCTTAGAATATACTGTCTGTATCACCTGCTGAGAGGCAAACCTCCCTAAAACTGGCAAAAAATGACACTAAACTGCATCTGGTGGTGAGGCTTCAGTTCTAGAGCTCGGTGTAGTGTTGGGTTACTTCTTCATTGTTATTACTCCAAGACCCATTCTGACCTTGAGTGATAGTATCTGTTTAGGTTCCATCTATTGGTCAAATAAATCTGTTTGCAAATTATTTGTATTAGATAGGAATACTTGATATCATATAACCATATATGAAAACTCTTAAAAACTATAGAAAGAAGGTAAATATATACATACAATGTACACAATTACCTAACCTCTAGGCATAAAAAAACCTCAGATGTATTGACCTGTCATGGAAGTCAATCAGTTATCACTGAAGTTGTATATACATATTTACCAACCCCTCTGCTTGGGCAGGATATGACAGTAGGTCAATTTTTAAGCAAAGTTTAACAGGTTTGATTTCAGAGTTTTCCTTCTCCTAGACTAGCTGCCTTACCAAGGCTGAAGAACCTTGTCTGACCTACTATTTACTAGTCTCTGGAGGGAGAATAATTGGATTCATACCTTTCCCAAAGGTATTAGTGCTATGTGAAATGCAATCAGTCTCGGCCAGGATTTGAACTCGTGTCGCTGTTTCCATTTCCTACAACAAAAACCATTACACTACGGGCAACTCCATCTCAACTCAAGTTGTATATAAACTTTTGTATGAATATATTCACACAGGCTCATATATATCTATATTTAGATACATGCATTTCTCTGATGCTATTGAAATATGCCACTAGGACCCCCTCCTAGTGGCATAGTGGCTAAAGTGCTGGACTGCTCCTGGAGCTTTGGGGAAAGTGGAGTCCCCCTTCATTGCCATTACTTCCAAGTTCACTCTGATCTGGAGTGGTAGTACCTGTTAGGGTCACATCAATGGGTCAAATAGAATTAGTGTCCTGACTATGATACTAAACTGCATCTGATGTTGAGGCTCCATTCCTGGAGCTTTGAGGACTGTGTTCTCCTTTATTGCCATTATTCCCTGGTCTATTCTGGTAGTGGTAGTACCTGTTAGGGTCCCATCTATCAGTCAAATAAGAATATTTAATCATTTTCTATTGCTGAAACCATTTAACTGTGTGCAAACAAATGACTGATGTTAAATTGAATAATTGGTATTGCATAGCAACTTGGAACCATTTAAAAGTGTTTCAATGAATTAATAATGATGAATCAAATAATCAAGTGTTAAATAATGCTGGGTATCACCCATCTTTTTCCATACAATGAACTAGTCCATCTGTCATATATAGCAGTAGATACTAATACCAGAGCAGACTAGAAGGTGAAGAGCAGCTTCTTATAAGAATAGTATTAGAGCATTGGAGACAGGAGATCGCACTAGATCACCTTACTTGCATCCGTAATAACGGAAGTCAATATTATCGTTGGACTATATCTTTATAGTATATATATATATTCACTAATCCCATGTTCTTGTCTACTAATAGTCTCTCTATTGTATATACTTTTTCCTGAGATTATATCTCTATTTCCTCTCATATCGTGGTTTGTCCTATATTTAATATTACAAGCATTCACTAACCAGAACACAACAAATAGAAATACTTGAAATGATTTAACTGTGTGCAAATAAAACCATTAATACTAGTAATACTTAAAAAGCACTTAACTATATTCAATCAAATGATTAATATTAAATAAAGTTATTAGTGTTTGGTAGCATGACTTGAAACCATTTAATTGTGTGCAAACAAATTAGCTCTAACTCGTTTAAAATAAAATTACCCTCAAACTATTCACTTACAAATCATATATACATATATTTATAAACAAGATTTGGCATTAAATAACCATCAATGGTTGATATGCCATTAAACCAAATTACCTAAACCTAAACAAATGACTGATGTTGAATTGAATTGTTAGTGTGAAATACTTGAAACCATTTAACTACGTGCTAACAAATGAGCTTTGGCTTGCTATAAAGTAATGTTACCTATGAACTATGCATTTACAAATAATTTATATACTTAATATATATATGTATTAACAGAATTTGGCATTAAATAACCTACAAGGGTTCATATGTCATAAAAACCAACCAACTAACTAGTATATATGAGTAGTAGTGATTCTTGTAATGATATGGATGGAAAATAAAATGAAATCTACCATCAGAAAGAAGTGTATGCGTGTATGTATTTACCAACTTCTGCACACAAGCAAGATATGACATGAGATCAACTTTTGTGTATAATTTAGTAAGTGTAAGCTCATTATAAATTAAGGGAAGAAATAAATTATCTATATTCTAAAGTTATTCTTGAAATTGGGGGAAAAAGAAGAATAACAAGAACAATCTATGTTGAGTAAAAAGCAATGAGAAGAGAGAGTTGAAGGATAGTATGATGGAGAGGAAAAGAGAAAAAGGAAGAAAAGAAAAATGAGAACAAAACCATAGAGAGAAAAATAAGAAAAGAATGAAATGAGTTGTCAATGTAATTGTTTTAAAAAGATTTTGTTCAAATGAAGGGAAACAAATGAATTTAGACAAGTGAGATAGGATGTAAAAAAAGACATGGAAATAAAGTGAAAGTGAGGTTGAACATAAAGACGAACAAGCAGAAAAAAAAAGGTATAAGTGAGAGAGAGAGAGAGAGAGAAAGAAAAGAAAAGTGAATAAATAAGTAAGGGAAGGATAAACACAGAAAATTAGAAGGGGGGAAAAAGAGATAATGAGTAATGATTTAATTGAATGAAAGAAGGGAGAAAAGGAAAGGGGCTGACTTGAGGTTGAGAAAAGAAAGTTGAAATTAGAATATTGTAAAGAGAATCTAAAAAGGAAGCAAACAGAAATAGTCCAGAATAAAAGTAAGTTGTTGGCGACTGTAGTCGAGGGTGACCTGAAGGCTCCCTTTTCAATAACTACTACGCTGAGGTGTATGGGAGGGTACTACCCCTTTCCCTAAATTGCTCCACTTTACCCTTGATCTGTACCTTATAATGCTGAGTGTTAAGCAAGGAGGTATCAAGTACCATTTCATAGTCTCTGGTATGACGCAACCTTGGATTGAACCCAGGTCTCCCAGACCATAGGCAAACACTCTACCCACTAGGCCAATGAGAAAAGTTATGTCAGGGTAACCCTAAACAATTTTTTCTATTTTTCCCATGCAGGTCTCATTGGGGAATAACAAAAGTTTTAGTAAATGGACCAAAGCTAAAACTTTCCTCATTCCCCAATGATACTTGCAGTGCAAAATTATGTCTAAAAAAGTTTCGCTTTAGGTTACTTTTACAATGCTTTTAACTGGAATCATACAGGTCTCTGCTTCTTTTTGTTAATTTACTTATTTTATTGGTTAGACATTCTTTAAGTTTGGCTTCGGGTTACTCTTATTGCACTTTTATTGTGGATAATAAAGATTTGAGGAAAATTGGAAATAAAACAAGGAGAAAAAGTTTGGTAGCAAGAAAAGAAATAGTAACAGATGAAAAACATACTCAAATAGAAAAGAAAAAGAGATTGGCAGGACATTTGTTAAGAGAGAAAAAAGGAAGAGTAGAAATAAAAAAGGAAGAGGTTTTGAAAGAAAAAAAGTGGATAAGTAAATAAATTATATAACTAGATTTAATATTTGGAACCAGATAACAGAAGTGCTTATATTATACATTTGTTTTATTTACCTGCCATCTCATAAACCATCCAAGTAAGATGAAAAAGATATGCTGGGTACTGCTAGAGAAGCAAAGACGAACTCATAAATGACATTCTCCTATGTACTCTCATACATAGATATGCTATTATTGGCCAACCTGCAAAAACTGACATTCATCAGCTTTGTGTGGATGCTGGATGCCATTTTGAGGACTTGCCAAGAGCAATGGCCAATAAAGATGGATACTAAGTAAGAGTCAAAGGAATTCATGCTATCAGCATGATTTGATAATGATGATTAGTGAATTTTAAAAAAAAATGATGCTGCATGATATTATATCCCTGTAGTAGTATTGTAATTTACTAAGCTTTATTTTGTTTAGATGTGGCACAAGGCTGTATGAAAGAGGCACCAAATGAGACTTAATCCCTGTAGTATTATAATACTATCCAGGGACATAAAAATCCTTTTATCCCAGTTGGAGAAGTCCCTGTGACATAGTAGCTAAAATGCTAGATTGCCAAATCCTAGTAAGCAATTTCAAACTCTAGTTATACTGTTACTTTCTTGCCCAGTTGTAGAATACACTGACTGCATCTCTGCTGGGGGGTAAGACCCTCACTAATGAGTGACCTAGATATGACATCAAACAATCAGATGGTGAAGCTCCAGTAATGTTGGATCTTTAGGTAATATGGAGTATCCCTTCATTGCCATCACTCCCAGATCTATGGGTCAAATAGAACTGTTTGTTATTTAAATTCTCTGCAAACAAATGATTTATGGTAAATTGTTTGAAATAGAACTGTTTGTTCATTTAATTGGGTGTAAACAAATTACTGATGTTTAATTGAATTATTAGTGATACATAGCAATACTTGGAACCATTTAACTTTGTTGGCATGCTAAATTGAATTGTTAGAAATAGGACTGTTTGATCATTTAACTGTGTGTATCACAAAATGTGTTTACAAATCATATATTTAATATATATGTAAAAATAGGATTTGGCATTATATAACCAAATATGGTATATACGCCATAAAACCCTACCATTACTTTCACTTTTGGAATAATACTCTTGGGAAATGTATGAACCTCCTTATCAACCCCCCACCACCACCACTATGAGTTAAATAATACCACTGCAAGGATGGCTTTGGCATTCAATAAACGACAAAGGTTGATATGCCAATAAAACAAACAAATCAAACTTTATAGTATTTGAACAAAAAGTGAGCATTCTTAAATCAGACTTATGAAATTATAAAAAGTCATGGTGTTTCCTTCCCTCCCATAAAGATATGGAACAGGATATGGTGTACTAACCAAAAAGTATTGAGCATGAATCTTTGTTTAAATTTTGAAATTTATATGAAGCTGTCTAGATTAGTCTGTGGAATTTTTTATTTTTAAAAAAGAAAATTGATCCAACACAGTACCCTCTATATTCCTCAGACTTACCTCTTTGTGACTTTTGTGTCCTGATGTGAAAATACATCTTAAGGATAAGATTTGGTGATATAAACGACAATAAAAGAAATATATGATGCACCTTCATACCAAATAAAAACAGGAGTTACGGAGGTGCTTTAACCAGTGGAAAACTCACTGGAATAAGTGTGTTAAATGCCAAGGAGACTATTTTGAAAAGAATTAAAGTTTCATTCATTGTTTATTTCTACTTTGCTAAATACAGCTTCAGTTTTGATTATTTTTGAAGAGACAGTTAGCACTGAGGAAAAAAAACATGATTTGGGAAAGAAATAGAATGAAGTTGAAGAGAAATTAAAAGGTCTTAAAGAAAAAGAAAGGAGACAGCAAAAATATACTTATAAAAAGAACTAATATAGAAAATGTGCAATCTATTCTAAAAGTGATTCTAAAAAATGAGGATGAATGCTTATGGCTATCCTAAAGAGAGAAATGGACCAGAAGAAAGCAAATAAAAAAAAATGATTTATAAAGAAGTAAAGGGATGAAAAGGTGAAGAAAATTAAGAAAATGTCAATAGAAGATTTTTTAAAAAGCCAGAGAGGAACTAAAAAATCACTGCCTACAAAAAAAAAAAGATAGAAAGAAAATGTTAAGAAAGAGAAAAGTAAATGAATATTGCAAAGAATGAAAAGCTGGGAAAGAAAAAGAAAGATATTTTAGTGGAAAAAAAATCATTAGATGAAAAAGCTGATAGAGAGAGAAGAATTATACTAAGATGAAGGAGATGAAGACAAATAAACTGAAACACTGTAACGCATTTGGGTTAGGGAACACAATGTGAGAAAGAAAGAAAGAAAGAAAAAGGTGCAATAAAAAGAATCAGTAAAAAAAGAGGAGAAATAGAAAGTTTTTTTAATCTGCAAAAAATTTTAAAAATGAAAATCTTAGACATTTCAATTAGGATGAGCTATATATATATATATATATATATATATATGCACACACACAAATGTATATGTGTACATATAATGTTCTAATATCCTTGGAAAAGGTATGAATCCAACTATTCTCCCTTCAGCTATGGGTAAATAGTAGGGCAGACTGATATGGTAACCAGTTTAGGAACAAGAAAACTCTGAATTAAAACCTGTTAAACTCCACTTAAAAATTGATCTTGTGTCTCATCCTGCTTGTGTGAAGAGGTTGGTTAAATATATAATCTGTGTGTGTATATATAAATATATATATATGGGAAAGGCATGGAGTGCTATTGGCAGGTTATTAATGACATGGAAATTTGACCTCTCTGATAAAATAAAACAGGGGTTCTTCCAACCTCTAGCCATGTCTGCACCACTTGAGCTCTAACAAAACACTTAGAGAAAAAGGTAGATATCAACAGCACAAGGGTTCTGTGTCCAAGATTTGAATAAATCCTGGAAGCAGCACTCCACAAAACAGCTGCTGTACGGCCACTTATCTCCCATCTCACAAACCAGCAAAGTAAAATGAACAACACATGCTGGGCACTCCTAAAGAAGCAGGGATAAACTTATGAGGACTCCTTTACATGGACACACCAATGTTGGCCAAACAGCAAAAACTCACAATCATCAGATCTGTGCAGACACTGGATACTGCTTAGAGGACCTAGCCAGAGTGATAGCCAATTGGAATGGATGGCAAGAAAATCAAAGGAATCTGTGCTATTAGCATGATTTGATGATTACATATATTCATTTTTAATTGCCTGAAGATCACCTCATTATATGAAACTCTGAGTAGCAATTTTAATTGTTTGTGTTAACACAGATTAGATTACTCTATCATTTGATATTGAGAACTTCTCTTTTTATATACTACTGATGAGTTAATTTAATTTTTCAATTGACAATATTGTATTATATGTGTGTGTGACTGTTAATGTTTTAATAATAAAAAAACACTCTCTCTCACACACAGAGATGAGAAAGACTTTTAGAATACAGACAGATCATATCAATTTTATACAAATCTAATTTTTAATCTTAGAGTTTTTATTTGATTTCTATCCTAGGTTGACTATACACTCATCATAATAAGAAAACTTTACAAAATTAACAATTTTGTCATCTTGACTAAATCCAGTAAATTCCAATTCAATAACATGGCTTTGATCCACAATTCTATCATCACTGATTTATCTAAGTACCTTTCTTTGTTTTGAAACTCATTTGCCTCTTTATAAAAAGATTTAATGAACTTTTCTTTTCATTTTTTTAAATTATTAAAAGCTGAAAAATTAATTCTAAACACATCATTCAGTATATAGACATCATGTTCCACATAAAAATCAATCAAAAATTTTTTGTATTGATATAGACAGCTATTATTCTTGAAAATCATCATTAGCTTCTATATTTCTTTCAGAAGGTACTGGAAGGATTAGACCTTAGAAAAATAAGCTTAGGAAGTTGGCACAAGGACTATCCTGTGTTTTGAACTTAGTGATGACAAACCAACAGTTGCTGGAATATCAGCATGATAAAATTTACCAGAAAGAACCTAAATTTATCTCTATCACTCACATGATGGAAGCAAATACATGCAGTAACAAAGAAGTTTTGTGTGTATTTGAGTGCATTTTTGTTATTAAAACAAAAGCTTTGACAGTATTATTTGTGGACAAAGAACCAGGGATTTAATTCTTGCTTCCCTCAAATACAACAATGGATTACAAAGTTTTAATTATTTTCAAAGTTAAAAGGCTGAAAAAGTATGTTTCTTTTTACTGTTGTTTTTTTTTATTTCTTTTCATTTTTCCGGCTTTAAATAATATGGTTGTGAAGAAGTTCTTGATGGAAAACGTTAATTTTGATTTCCATTAATAGTTTTTTGTGCTTTGTTTTTGGCAGATTCATTTTATATTAAATACATCTCTTTAAGTTTTAATTTGGTTTTGTAGATATTTAGCCATTAAAAGAAAATGATATGTACATTCAGTATATTCTTAAGCCTGAATTATATCTCTCTTGATAAATATCATTTCTAGCTATCTATCTCTACTATTTTCTACTATATATAATTAATTGTATCTAGACATACTTAAATATGCAATTGTTGCAACAAAAATATATCTTCTTTTAAAAGTTGCAGCATATAATTATTAAGGCATAAACATATGTATAAACTCTTTTGATGTACTGATATGTTTATTTGTACATATGAGAATGTGGATGTATATACACGAATGTGTTCACATGTGTATATTGACTTCGTTTTATCATTTTGTTTTTTTTATTGTAATATTTAATTACATGTAGTATACTCAATTGTATACATTACTTATATAATTATTTTGCTTCTTCATCATCCAAATATATAGTATCTCAGCCACTTTCCTTCTCCTTATTTTTGTAAGTAGATCTATGTATATTTCAATATGATTGTTAAGTTACATATATACATATATATATATATATATATATATATATATATATATATATATATGCTTATGAATAATTATACATCTGTATATATTTCATTATTGTTTAGCATTATATTTGGCTGGTCAGAGCTTAGAACATATGTGTATGTACCTAATTAGTTATGTTTTCAAATGAACAATTATCTATATTCTTTATGTATAATTATTTTGCTTAAGACAATGATTTATTATTTGTAAAATTGCATGTGTGTGTATTTAAGATAATCAAATGGCTCATATATAAATTTTGTTCTCTGCAATAATTTATCCCCACCCGCCCATATCTATCTCTGTATGTATTGTATTGCTCATTGTTGTTATAAATTACAGAGAGAAAATGAAAGCGAGAATCCTTTTCCCTACTCGCACCTACCAATCAGTGAACCTGTTCTGTAATTATAGCCCCTTTACTTCTTTTCATTAATGTTTGAATCTACTCAGCTGGAGAATTTCAATGCATTTAGATAAACTTTGGGTAAGTCTGAATATGACATATAATCGAAATCAACCTGATTTTTTGTTGTTGTTGTTTTCTCTTTTTGCTAATCTGAAACATCCATTTTCAATTAGAGTTAATGCTGCATTCTTTGCTAGTTTGAAACACAGAAAACGCCGGCCAACTTATTTGTTGTTGCTTTTTACCAATTTCAAGACATTAAAATGCAAATTGTTCATTTTCTCAAATGTATATATTTACAAAAATTAAAAGAATATAAAAGTCTGAGTTTGCTTCTTTTTAAAAAAAAACCCAAAAAACAAAACAAAAAAAAGAACATTTGTGTATATATTTATGCATTCATCAATTTTATGTGTGTTTCTTTACTGGAATGAAAATATGAAAGTATTCATATTCATGCATTCATATACTGTTCTCTGTGCTTACGTATAGATGGTTATTTGTGGGATATATCAATATTTGCATGTTTAAATTTGTGTGTGTATATATATATATATATATATATATATATATATATATATATATATATGAATGTATCTTTCTGTATTCTTTAGTTTGTGTTAGCAAATACACTCTCACTTAACAATAGATACTTTCACCTACAAAAACAGACTAGGATCTTTTTTTTTTCATTTTTTTTTTGGGGGGGGTATAGTCGAATGTCCACATATTTCTCTTTCTCATATATATATATATATATATATATATAAGATAAAACAGGTTAAAAACTCATGACTCAGATTTTCATATTTTTAATCCTCAGGTGAGCTAGTCAACAAGACATTAAATACTAACTCACAGGAGGATCGACAATATTATGTGTTTTTAACCTGTTTATTTTTTATACTTGAAATGTATTGTGATATCGTCTTGCATTTATGGATTAAAAGTGCTTTTAGCATTACATTTTAGTCATAATTGTAATTGTGTGTGTAATATATATATGATATTGAAATATTTGCTTTTATGTATACTGTGTAGCTATTTATAGAGCTTAGTTGTTTCATAAGTATGGCTATCCTGTGGGAATGCATTCATTAGTAATGGCCTCACTAACCATTACAATATATGAGCCATGCCAGCATTAACTACATGTCCTTGCTTATAGTATGTGACTCAAGCTAAATTTAACATAGGGACCCTTGACAAAAATAACTCTTCTTTCCTGTGACCAGGATCATACAGGAATCAGTACCAAGATCAAGCTCACCATGATTTTTAAGATTTAAAGACTTTTTGTCATGTCTTCTTAAAAATAAGTACACAACTGGGTGAATGGAATCGATAAAACACATTAATCCCAGCCCAAAGACCCAGAAAATGAGTGGTATTTACTATATATATATATATACCCACATACATATAAGTAGTAGAATAAATATTTTTTTTCAACATTTGTAAGCATGAAGTTTATACTTGTCTCACCTCTTACATATCATATTTTATTTCATATTACTTTTATATTAATTTAGACATATATAAATGTAAAATTCATATTCATGCATATTTTATTTGTTAATGCATAAAAATATTGGATTGAGCATTATTTGTGCATATATACATATACATATATAACTATATATGTGCATTATTTTTCATACATACACACGCATATCATATAGAATGCATTCATATGCAAGCAGGTACATACATATATAATGTATGAAATGCCTTCAAATATATATAATTTCTTTTGCTTCTGATCTTCAAAATATTTAATTTTTATATCAAAAAACCACAAACATTTGAATAAATGAAAAAAGCAATGAAGAAAAAGTATTTAATTTCCAGTGTCTTTTTGCATTTCTGACAGCAAGCGAGTTTTAATCTTGAATTCAACACTTTAATGATGACAACAAAAATGTTTAAACCTGAGTCATTCCAGAGAACAAAACATAAATAGTCCATTATTAATGTTTTCTAAATCTTGCTTGTCACCCAGCCACCACAACCTCCCCATCACTATTCCCTCAACTCACAGTCTGTTCCTCATCTTCAGCTTTTCATCCCTAATAATCATTCTTATTTAAATTATTATCTACACCTTTTAATTAATATGCCAATGTAGTCTGTGAATTTTCTGTATATATGCCCTAACCTTGATTCTGAACAAAACTGGAAAAGGCACTGGATCTTTATTGTGTTCAAATAGTACAAGGAATGTGAAGCTAGATTGAAAGACCCTTCAAAATTTTGCTGATACTCTTTCTGTTAAAATCTATTAGAAAAATTTTAAATAAATTCATGATTATCATTAATTTTTCATCTTGTTTCAGTTTCTTTTTATCACAACTCTAAAGTTGTTATTCAAGTATTGATTATGCAGCAGCATAGATTAGCAATAAGAATAAGATTATAGTCCTGTCAGCAGGGTTTCAAATATACTGGGTGTATCCCCTGCAGAGAGGTAAGACACACCTAAAAGACAGTGGTGTCCTGGGTATGACAGTAAACTGCATCTGATGATGAGGCTCAATTCTTGAGATCTTGGGAGTGTGGGGTATCCTTTTGTTGCTACTACTCCAAGATTCATTTTAATCCAAAATCATAGTACCTGTTCGGGTTCCATCTATGGATCAAATATATATCTAAAGATTATTCATATTCATTGGGATCATGTGCCAAAAAAAAGAAACCTCTTAAGAAATAACACAAAAATGTAAATATGAATGTACAATGAATGTAATTCCCTAACCTTTAGGCATAAAATAACAATAAATAAGTTGATATACTGTTAAAATCAATAAATCATTAGAATAAGATTTCTTACCATAACTATACCTTATAGATTAGGCTAGGGAAGTTAATCAGCAGGAGTCATTCAAATTTAATTTTAGAGTGATATTTCTTTCTATTCTGTTTACTATTCCACTATAGTGTTTATTTACATGAGTAGCATTTGATAGAATTGTCTTTGAATTTTTTAGATGTAGTAATATCATTATCATTAGTGTTTGACTCATATTTTTCAATTCATGATTCTATTTCTTTAATGACAATTATTCATCTAAGGAATTTATTGTCTTTTTATATATTAGTGATATATTTCATTGCATGTATTACAATGTTTTGCTCTGTCCCAACCAAACGAAAATATTAAGTTAAATTTTTAATGTAAGGAACACTATAATGAAAGTATCACATACATAAAAGATTTCTCTAGAAAATGACCATTATAGTGAAAAGCAGTCAAGAAGAAAAGTAGGAGTTCCTGTGGCATAGTGGTTAACACAGTGACATTATAGTGAGTAAGTTCAAACAATAGCCATGTTACTGTGTTCCCTTTCAAACTAATAGCCTTGGGAAAGTCAGAAATATCCTAATCATCACAGTTATGGGTTAAACAGTACCACCTCTGTTTTTCTTCAAAGATGGTTTTGGTATTAAATAACTCACAGAGGTTGATATGCTTTTAAAAACAAAGAAAGCAAATCAAGAAAAAAAAAAGTCTGATACAAAGACAGGATAAAATGAACAAAAAACTACTAAAACAAACCCTGTTTGTGGTCTTTAATAAAACTAGTAAAAAAGGGGGAAAGCTAATATATATGTATATATATATATATATATATATATATATATATATATACACACAAAGGTCATTCAATAAATAAGCAGATTTCTTTTGAAAAAGCTAGATAAATTTTTTTTTAGAATTTTTTTCCTAAATATAAACTCTACATTGTTAAAAGTTGGTTTATTGCAAAAAATATTTTAATCTTATAGAAATATTTTTGAGTCTATTTGAAATGGTGGCAAATCAAACAAGGCTCCAGGCTTGAACAGAGGTTTATCATCAAATCTTCTGTAACTGAGAAGTGCAAACAATGTGAAATTTATAGAAAAATGTGTAATACATACATAGGATCCTGTTTTAGTCAAAAATGTTTACAAATGGGCTAAACATGGGTTTACCACTACAAGCCTTAGTAAAAAAAATAATGTCCACAAAGTAGAAACATGCTGACTCTCTCAGTGGTTATAAGAGAAGATAAGGCTGACAGTCTTTTGGGACATGAAAGGACCAATTACTATTGATTTCCTTGAAAAAAATGAAACTGTAATCTGTGGTTCCTATTGCAAATTCCTTTGTTAAAATTCACCTTATTTATGATGCCCTGTTGGCTGGAGCTGTAGAAGATGCTGACTACACCACTGCAGAGGAGTAAGACCTCCCTACAAGGCCACCTGTTGGCCATGGGTAGTGACCTGTGATGCTTGAGGATAGGATCTTGGTAATTGAGCAGTCCTTGACCCACCAGTTGAGTGGTGAAGTTACTTGCAACACCCCACTTAGGTCCTTACTGGGCCAGACCGGCAGTTGGACTGACCCAATCTGATCAATTGCCCTAGCACCTATATGTTTAGTCATGACTGTAATTTTCGATCTGTACCTGCAGCAAACTCCCAATATTTTTATTTTATAGGTGCTAGAAGGCAGTGGTTGTGGGCCAATTGTGTTGAAAGAATAGGACTTAGACCACTATTGAATTGCATGGCAATAAATATCATCTACAGAAAACCTGAAATTGGCAGGGGCTTGAAATACTACTTCCAGCTCATGTATATGAATAGAGTATCTCCATCTCAACCAAGACAAATGGGTTTCCTCCTTGGTAAATTCCAAACTCAAGTTGGACTTTGTGGTGGGTGATGGGGCACAGGATCAGCAGAAAACAAACATGGACTATTGATGGAATGTCTGTAATGACCTTTGTGGCAGTGACCACTTCCTTATCATATTTGAAAGTCCACAACCACTTCATGATGATGGACTCCCTCATTGTAAAATAAATAGAGCAAACTGGGAAGACTTTTAAATTCTACAATCAAAAACTCATACAAGATTCAAACAACAAAGACCAAACAAAGTACTTCACTGAAACTCTAATCTCAATAAGAAAGGAAACCATTGCAAAAACCTCAGCCGCAAACAAACACAATGTACCCTGGGTTTAATGATGACTGCAGGATAGCAATCTCCCTTCAAGGCAGCACTATACAAATTTAACAAAGAACCCACTACCACCAATTTAAACTCCTTTAAAATACTCAGAGCAAAAGCATGCAAAACCATACAGGAAGCCTAGAAGAAAAGCTAGCTTATAACAACTCCCAATGTGGCTTTAGAAGCCAAAGATCTACAATTAATCATATGATCAGATTGGAAACTTCTATAAGAGAGGCAAATATCCAAAAACATCTCATAGCAGTTTTTTCAACTTAGAGAAGGTATATGAGACCACTTGGAAATAGTGTATTATGAAAGACTTAGATAACTTTGGGCTGTGAAGCAGATTACTCATTTTGAACACAAATTTCCTTTTGAACCAGAGATTTTGAGTCTAAATCGGATTAACCCTGTCAAACTTCTATAAAGAACAAGAGGGAGTCTTTCAGAGTAGTATACTGTCAGAGACCCTCTTCAAAATAAAAATCAACATCACCAAGTGCTTGAATCCTGGAATTGATGACTACCTGTATGTTGATGACTTTTGTATAACCTTTAGATCTGAATACACATGGACAGCAAAGCATCAACTGCAACAATGCATCAAGAAAATCAACCAATGAGCAGTCAGAAACAGCTTTAAGATCTCCAAAAGTAAAACTTAATGGATGCATTTTTGCCAAATAAGGAAAATACATAATGACCCTATACTTAAGCTGGACAAAACAGAAATTCTGGTCATTGATCATTTCAAATTCCTCTGTATAATTTTTCATAGAAAAAATAATCTTTATATATATATACTTAATATATACTAGAAAGAAAAAAAAATGAAGCAAAATATTAAAACTCCTCTGTGTAATAGTCCACACTGAATGCGGTGTAGACCAGCAAACCTTACTAAAACTATACAGAACTCTAATCTGTTTGAAAATTGATTATGGTTGTTTTATATATGGATCAGCCAGGAAAGTCTATCTGTAATCTTTTAATACATTCTACCATGAAGGATTAATACTCATCCTAGGTGCCTTCAGATCATCACCAATGGAGAGCCTATATACGCCAAGGCTCATGAATTACTTCTACATCTCAAATTCTAAAAATTAGGCTTTAAACAATCAAATCTCTACCCACTAACCTGGCATTTTCAACCCAAAATAACAACCTCTATTTAACAAAAATAAGGCAATTAAGCCTTTTGCTCTCTGCATAAAACCCATACTGGAAGAAGCATAAATCTCATTCACAAACATCATGATACCATGCAACTAAGCTCACATTCTAGTTACTTAAATAACCAGTGGTAATCCTCAACCAAACGAAACTCACCCCTTAATCAATTAAGAGAAACTCTCCAACATTCAATAAAAATACCCTAACTACTTTCACATTTATACAAGTGGCTCCTGGCCCAGTAATTCTGGAGCCTTGGGGAATGCAGAAGACTCCTTTATTGCCATTACTCTCAGTATCACTCTAGTCCAAAGTGGTAGCACCTGATAGGGTCCAACTATAGGTCAAATAGAACTAAACTGTGTACTTATGCTAAACAGAATAGTTTGAAATAGAACTGTTTTGACATTTAACTGTGTGTAAAAACATTATACTTATACTAAACAGAATTGTTTGAAACTTTTACCAATTGACTTAATTCAGTGTTAAATGATCCAAAAAATGTTGATACGCTGTAAAATGAAATAACCAAAACAACAGATGGCTCCAAAGACAGCAACAGAGCTAGATATGGAGCAGTATTGAAAAATAAAACAAGTAAAAAATACCTTCCAAAAGAAGCTTTCATATTCAGCACTGAAACCTGCACAATAGATCTGGCTCAAAACATTATCTTGACAAGCAGCACAAAAAGATTCATCATTCATTCCACTTCCTTCTCTGTACTTTCATCAATCAAAAATAGAAAATAGGTAAACCTCTAATTGTCAAACTCTTAAACATTCTCAACTTAATGAGCCATATCAAAAAGGTGCTATTCTGTTTGATTTCAAGTCATACTGGAATCCTGGGAAACCATAAAGCTGACTTAATTGCCAAATTCGCAAACGAAATGGTACCTGACAAAAACTCCAAAATACCATAGGCTGACCAAAAACCTAAAATCAATCAAATACTAAGAAATGACAATAGTGATGAAATGGAAATACTCACAACAAACTCTATTAAATACAATCCATTTTAACAGAAAGAAAACAAGATCCTTGTTAGACTTAAAGAAAAGCGAGTACCCTACACTGACTATGCATAGGTTACTCTAAATTAACTCACTCTTTCATGCTGCAACAATAACCTCCACCAAAACTGACAAACTGTAAAAATCTAGCTTGTACTTAAAGAGCTTTTTACCTTGTAAAAACATGAAAGTTCTATTCAAAATGACTGATCCTAATAACATAATTAACTTCCTGAAAAAAATCTACCTCCAATCAAAGATATAGGTCCTTAAGTGTCTCCTGCAAAAAGATGTCCACATTCACTCTTAAAAATTGAAACCACCAACAGAAACTCAGTCTTCAGCAGATAACAACCAAACTCTTCCAACTATACCAATTTAACAAAGGAATAAAATAGAACAAACGTTTTCAGCATAGAATAACCAAAGTTTTGACTAGCCGTTAAATCCAACCAACCAACCAACCAACCTAATTTTTTGAATGACTTTTGCATCTATCTATATATATATATATACACACACACACACGTGAGCAAGAAATGTATTTAATACTCTTATATTAATATCATACCAATCAAATATTAATTACTTACATATATATTTTGGTTGATTGGTTGGTTGTATTTTATGGCATATCAATCCTAGTAAGTTATTTAATGCCAAATTTTGTTTATATACACATATATATATGATTTGTAAATGAATAGTTTGTAGGTAACATTATTTTTAAGTGAGCCAGTGCTCATTTGCATGCATTTAAATGGTTTCAAGCATTGCTATCTAATAATTCAATTTAATATTAATCATTTTGTTACATTCAGTTAAATGGTTTTCAGTATAGTAAATAATCAAACATTTTTATTTGACCCATAGATAGTACTCTACTAGGAACTACCACTCTAGGTAGGAGTGAACCTGGGAGTGACGGCAACGAAGGTATACTTCACATTCTCCAAAGCGTGAGAACTGGAGCCTCACCATTCGGTAGAGTTTTGCATCACATCCAGGACAATTGATGGTGTTTGGGGGAGGGTCTTATCCTCCACAGAGATGCAGTTGGTATATTCTACAGCCCCTGATAACTTGGCTTGTATCTTTTGGGAAGTTACTTAAATTCTTTATGCTGTAATATTGTCTGATGGATATTTATACTTTTTCTTATATATGAAGAATAGAACTATAATTTCATTGGCTAAGTCAGTTATTAGATGATTATTAAATTGAAATCTTCACTATGTAATATTTAATCTATTTCAATAGAGAAGTGTTAGGTAAAGGATAATGGCAATGAAATAGATCATATTGAAAAATGAATTGTATAAATGCTTTTTTTCTCATCATTAGACGATATAGATATAAAATCATGTATATGTTTATCATATATCTACAGTATTTGTGTGTTTATATTTCATTATGTATGTTGAGGTAATATTGTATTTTCAGTGTATTGGATTCTTATCAAAAAGAGGAACCAAAATATATTATGAGTCATAGTGCTAAAACTTTGACTCTGCTGTACTTGGCAAAATAAGTTTAAACACTCTTTTTAGAGGAAAATGTATATCTTAAAGTACAGTATTTCTTGCTAATAGCAGTTTTCCTCCTGTATAAAGAAATTTTGTTTCTATGAATTTGAAATATTTCCAAACCACTATTTTTAATTCTAATGATTTGCTAAATAGCAGCCTACTCACTCACTCATAGTTTTATAATTTATCATTAAGATAAAATTTTCTGAAGTTAAGCAAAAATGCATTGATCTTATAATTCCTTCAAATTTAGAAAGATTTGTTTTGCCAAGCTTTCTCTGATACATGAATTTTTAAAAATCCAACTTGGTTGTAGAAAACATAAAAGTTCTCTTTACCCATACACAAAAAAAATGAATGAGATACTAACAGAAATTTCTTGTCATTAAGAATGTCTCATGAAATCATAATCAGCTTTGAGAGGAATGATAATCTTTAAACTTATTGTCGAAGAGATTGAATATAAATGCAGAGCTGTGAACAGTGACTTGAAAGCTCAGTTAAAAAAGATTAAAGTTTGACAAACCAAAACAGACATATACAAATCTTTTACAATGATAAACAATTATCTTTTAACCAACCAATCCTGTTATTATATCTTATTCCAAGAAAAAAAAAGTTAAGAAGTTTTTATATGTGCAAAGATATAAATTAAGCAAATATCTTGCATCATAGTGCTTTATGTGGCTTTATAACTGCATTGTAAATTCAAAGTTGTTTCTTGCTAGTATCTAAATGGCACAAATACATTACTAGTAATTACAGCTTAAGATCTTAGCTATGGCTTCAAGTTTGAGAAACTCCTGTTAGTTTTTTTATTTTTTCATTGATTCATGTCTGATAAATGTGTTTTTTTTATTCAGTCTGTTTTGTTACACTGCTAATGCTACTATCTATTCAGAAATTGGGTAGGGTATTGTCTCTTTTGAAAACTCTTTCAATTAGAAAGTTCTTGACAGTTTTGGAAGATACAAATATAAAATAGCAATACTAATTCACAGGGTTTTATTTTTAATTTTAAATCTATTTTTATATTTTTCTGTTTTTGACTTTTGTTTTTTAATAAAATTTATGGTCTATATGAGTTTTGTTGTCATCTACTCATAAATTTGTCTGGAACTATTCAACATGTATTCTGTTTATTTATAGTATTACATTCGATTTGATAATTAAATACATCTGTGTGTGTATGTGTAGCCTCATGAAAAAACAAAAAACAAACTCAAAAACATTTGTTTTGCATAACAAATGTTTATCTTTCAATATGTATGGAAAAAAAAATCCATAGCTTCATTGATACACTTTCTCTCTCATATATATATATATATATATATATATATATATATATATATATATATATAAGCACAGTTGGCTGGGGCTGTAGAATACATTGACTATATCTCCACAGAAGGGTAAGATCCCCTCACCAAAGAGTATCTTTTGTATGATACTAAAGCATCTGATAAGCCCTCAGCCCAGAAGCTTTGGAGAATGTGAAGTACACTTTCATTGCCATTACTACCATATCCACTCCTACTTGGAGTGGTAGTACCTGTTAGGGTCTCATGTATGAGTCAAATAGAACTGTTCAATCTTTTGCTAGGGATTTTTATTAATATCAAATAGCAATACTTGAAACCATTTAACTGTGTGCAGACAATAAATAGTAATACCCAAAACTATTTCTCAACCAAACCAAACTTGAACTCATTTAACTACGTGCAAACAAATGACCTGTGGCTTGTTTAAAAATGATATTACATAAAAACTATTCATTTACAAATCATGTGTGTGTATACACACACACACACATATATATATATATATATATATAAAGGTTTTGGCATTAAATAACCTATGAGTGTTAATATGCCATCAAACATAATCAACCAACCATTATATATATGTGTGCATGTGTGTCTTTTCCTTATTCTATAATGCGTTGCTTTATCAATATGCAATACATTGTATATTTGAAAAATTTACCAATAAAGTGATATTTTCTGAATAATACATTAGGATGATTCTTCTTTTGGGAAAGCAAATTAATTTTCTTAATATGTTAATTTTATGTATATATATATATTAATAGTCACCATTCTTTAATTGCTTTTTTGTTGACAAATGAAGATGAAAAAGATTTATGGATTTTTAGCAAAGTTCATGAATTTAAAGGCTTCCTAATTGTGAAGTACTCTCTTACTGAAAGGTGTCCTAAAATTGCATCACATTTAGTAAAGTCAATCTTACAGTAATTTTTAGTATGAATGCATTGTATTGCAACTTGCAAATCCCAGCAAAAGAAATATTCTGACCTGCATTGCAAAAAAGCATCATATTTCTTAAACTTCTTCATTTCCTGAATTACCAAGGCACATATGCTTGACTAAAGTGATGTTCTGTGAGTTCTTCCTGGGTTTTCTATGATAATCTCACAAAAACTTTTAATTCTTTTTTTAATGCTTATGTATAATTTTGGTCAGATATAGATAAGAAAATTACTTTCAAAAGTTTTGAAACACTTATTATATTTCTGTAACTACATATAAATACTTCTTTGACAATAAATGTATTGCATGTTTAACATGTATCAAGAATATTCTAAGAGTATTTGTGTTTTAAGTGCAACTGAATTTTTCTTGGTAGAATTTTAAAAAAAAATTATTTTTAGTCCTGTCACTAAAAACATAGGATTTAGAAAAAATAGCTTTGTGGGAAGTGATTAAGTGAAAATATAGAATTTGAATTGGTTTGAAAAAAAAACTGTCTTTTGTTTGACTTATGTAAATCTACTGAGGTAAATCATGTAAAAATATGATTCTTATTTTCTTTTGAAAATATCTTTTAAAATACCTTCTAGAAAACTAAACCTCTGATTTCTGCTGTTATCATTTTGGTGTTTTCTACATTTGTATTTTCATATTATTTTCATATCAGCTCAACTGTTGACCCATGTGTCTTGTAGTATACATAAAATGTAATTGTAATGCTACTGTCCTAGGTATTTGTGCCTTCCTTTTTATAAGGCTGGGTTGGACTATCCCATTTCTTATATGTCATTTAATTCTATTCATCTGAGCTTTACTTCCTAAGAAACCTCACTGATTAACAAATATTCTTGCAAGCATTCTTCACTAATTGCTTATTTCAGAAACCAAAACACTTTTCAAAATCATTGTCATCAGAGTTCCAGGAACACATTTTGTTCTTCTTTGACCCTAATCCAGTACCTTATTAGTGTATACCTGTTTTTAACTGCTTAGCTATCATGACAATAAACTTAAGAAAATAACACAAGCACTTATTGAAAACTTTTATGCAGTTATATAAAATGGTAGAATTTTTTTCAAAGTGTCAGACTGCTTGCATTAACCCATTTCCAAATTTGCAATCTGGATACAAAACCAAGTTAATTGGGTTTGACAAGCAAAATGAATTATTCAATTCATAATTCGTACAGTTGCATGATCAGTAATCTTTTATGCTCAGTGTATCTTCACATGGGGATCAAGGGCTAAATCCTATTTGAGGGTTAACAATTACCAATTTACAATGCAAGTGTAATCCTCAGTTTCCAAGGAAAAAAAAAACTTTTCAATAACCTCTTTGTGCTTAGCATCTTTTAATTCTCTTTTGATGAGCCCTTTTCCCCCAATGAATAATGGGAAAAACACAATGTCAAAACAATGTGCCTATGCATGGACTCTTTAAATCTTCAGCTAATATGACAAAATCTTTATAATATATGAAAGCCATTTGAACTAGCTTATTGTCCAGATACCACAAGGCCAATAGTTTAATGGCTAGTTGATAAAGGTCATTTACATTTATTATAACAAAAAATTAGAGATAGAAATCCATGACATTAGGGAAGGTAGTTAATACACTTAAAAATATCAATGATTTCCTGGTTCTTAGACATTACAAAAAAAAAAGGTTTTTTCTAAAACCACCAGAAATGAATTTTAACTATCTTGTCATAACTTATGGTTAAATTGTAAAATTTAACATATGTTTTATTGTTTGTTCTTCGGAAGGTTGATTGGTTGTTAGGCTTGATAGTATGTCAAACTTTATTGGGTTATTTAATACTGAAGTCTTTTTATCAAGCAATTATACAGTTTCAAGTAACTATTTATATTTAACAATTTTCAGTTTTTTTGTACATAGGTATACTAGAAACCATATAACTATCTAATTCTTATAATTTGCACACAATTATTTAGCTACAAGTATTTTAATAGTTATGTAGTTTCAAGTAACTAATAATGATTATTTGTGAACTATCATAGTTTTAAGTAACTATAATTTATACAAATAATTTGCATATAATTATATTCTTTTCAAATGGGGTGGTAGATATTCTGATAACATTTTTAAGTCTTTGACCATCTTGTGACATAATAATGTTATGTGATATAGAGGGTAGAAGTTAGAAAATGATGGGAGTTAAATTTCTGGGGAAGGAGAGAAAGAAAAAAAAAAATAAGAAGAAGAAAAAGCAGACAGAGTCTAAGGAATGACCAGCTGATCTCTGGTGAGTCATACAAAAGTACTTGTTGTAGGCCAGTCAGTCACTGGTGAATGACTACAGTAATTAAAAATGACTAGAAAAAAACCCTGGCAGTCCCAAATCTTCTGCACAGGTATAGAACCACTTGAAATGGATATGTCCTCCCTCTAACACCAGGTGAAAGTAAGGGAACAACTCAGCTTTGAAAGTTAGTTAGCTCAGAAATGTGATGAGGTAAAAATGCAATTCTATTTTCTGTTAGTGGAGATGATATTACCATGATGCTTTGAATAATAGATATTTTTACATTGGAAATAAGTAAGTACTTAACAAGGAAGCATTTGAAGTGGAAGAATATTACAAATTGTTGTCTTGGAATATCTTTTGTTGTTTATTTTTGTGCACTTATGAAGCCAATCTAAGTTATATTTATATTCCATTTCCTGCAGGAATAACCATTAGGCTAATCATGCACTATATGGAATAGCATTTGTTTTAAAACTCTAGGTAATTTATTTCTTGGTTGGGCTCAAAACTTTTCAGCTCTTTCTCATATTGGTAGAGATCAATAGTTTTTGTATGACTGCTGTGAGCTATTGCAAGGTCATTTTTTTTCCTTTGTGGATCTTCACTACTGAGCTTTTGCACAAAATTTAGTTTTATTTAACAAGTATCTACAGCCAAAAAACTCTTGGCAAGTTAAGAATTACTTCTTTCCTTTCAATATTTTCTTTCTATGATGTCTAAGAAGTTATATGGCAAACCTTGGAACAGTTCATTTTCTTTCATTTTCCTTAATAAATAAGATTATTTTTGTGCTAACTATATTTGACTAAAGGTATTCGACTAAATATATATATTTTTTTAACATATTGTTAGCAGAATCTTTATAATCATTCTGACAAAAAGATATTTGAAGTAATATTTCCTTCGGTTCAACAATGATTGAACAAAATAGTATCAAGTATCATTTTTATCCATGATCTGCTTTGTTAAATTAGGACTTTGTGCATCAACAAATATGAGTCACATTTAAAAATGGCAGGATTTACAAGCTTCAGTAGTTTTCTAAGTCATGTTTGTTAACAGAATTCATCTTTTATTGAATTCCATCTGAGTGGTCAGCATGGAAGAGTTTTTTTTTCTTTCTTGAGAAATCAACAACAAAAAAATCTACAAAATCATTTTCTCTCCAAATTGTAATTTCTTTGCTAGAAAATATAGATCATTGAAGTTTTGTTGTGAAGGATGAGCTTTTTTAAAACTGGATTGATTAAGTAGTTAAAAAAATGTTTAAGGAATCCCATTGAAGCAGATAATTTTTTAACACAGAATTATAAAAATTGAAATAACTGGGAATTATTTTGCCATTCCTCTAGCATTCATAGTTTTATTTTGACATTTCCAAATTATCCTTTATTTATTTATTTGAAATTGTTCCTGTGGTATTTATTTATATTAAAAAGAATTTCTTAAAATGTAAAATACTTTTTTGAATATAAATGAAATAACGGGGATATTTTTTTTTTTCTAAAACAAATTATTATAATTTTTTTATAACCGAGTTTTTTCTAATTCAACAATTTTTGTGTTTGTTTTGAAATCTGAAATCAATATTGGTTTATTCCAATTCTCTTACCACATTTGGTGAAGGGGACAGGATTCAAAATTTTAAAATATGTGAATAGCACATTTTGATATTCAACTATCTCCCTATGGAGAGGTAGTATGTGAAACATGGTCAGTTTAATGGGAGAGTCCACACATGTATGTATTTACCTAATCCCTCTCCTATGAGCAGGATATGGTGCTATGTCAATTTTTATACAGAGTACTGTTGGTTTGAATTTAGGGTTTTCCTTTTTCTGAGTTTGGTTGCCATAGCTAAGGGAAGAAGGTATGGATCCAGGATTTGAAATCAGGTATCCGATTCCATTTTCTATGATGATAAACATTTCACAAAACATACTTCCATGCCCACATGTTGACCATGAAAAATACTGTCTGGTCCCTGTGATGATTTTTGTGAAGGCATCAGATTACTCTTTCCCTAACCTTTAGCTCAGTAGAGAGTTGTTGCCTTGGGGTTGGAAGCTTATGTCATCTTTTTTACCATCTCCTACTTGAAGACAAGAATAAAGCTGAGGAAGATGAACAGATACTACAATCTAATCCTAGCCTGAAAAATAGCACGTCTTTCAGAAACATCAGGAGTAAAAATATAAGCATAGGACAGAAAAGGTATCAGATTAGTTGGTTAAAAAAGAAAAATGATGCAGGTATGTCAATTTGGCTTTAAAGGAGTCCTAATAATACTTTGAAAGATAGAAAGAATGAATTAAAAAAACTAGACTTTTGACTGGTGTGAAAATACTTCCCTACATTTAGCCATAAACAACTTCAATTTTTGTCATATCCAGAATACAGCAGAATTTAAGAGTTAAAAGATTCAAAGAAAAACAAATTAGCAAAGTGGAAGAAATATTGTATTTTACATTAAAAAGTTCTACAAGAATTATCAATTCATGATTCATAAATAGATAAGACAATATTTGAAATGTAAAAATGAATTCTTTGTTTTTTTTTTCTATTTTATTAAAATACATTAAATAAATTTTGTGCAAAGAATTTGCATAGATTATTTTTGTTATTTTTATAATTATATATTTTAATGAATTTCCACACAAACAGTGACCGATTGGCTTTTACTAGAGATCAAGTGACAGAAAATGTCATTCATCTGCTAGCATTCTCCTTAGCTTTCTTGCTGATTTAAAAAATGTTCTGAATAGTTTCAGTTCTTTCCCAGACTTCTAATTCTCTTCCAGTATCTTTGAAAGGGTCCTGAAGATTTCAAGTGCACCAATAATTATGAATATAATATACAACAATACTGTTTTTGTTCTCCAGCAAAGTCCAAATATCTAGATTTTTCCACTGAATTTCATTCTATGGTTTATAGAGTTTGTTAGTAGACCACAGTGACATTTTTTTTATAAGCACTGTTTTTATATTGTCTATAACTTTGAGAAGAGTCATTAACATCTCAGATTTTGCTTGAACAATGGAGCTCTTTCTGCATGTTCTTGACATTTTGGTTGATCTATTCTTCAGCTTTTATCAGGGGTGTACTTCATGCAAAGAGGAAAACATGTGAGTGTATGGTTTCATCTGTATCCTTATCACTACTTAAATGGACTGATCCACTTTGTATATCAGTGTCCCTGTTTTTCAGTAGAAATAAAGTTTTTTCCCTCTTTTCTTATTTATTAGTTGTCTAAACAAAACATTTTCATTACTGAGATAGAAGAAAGTAAAGTTTAAAGTCAGAAAATAATTTACTGTTTCTTCTCTCTTGCAAAAGCTTTTAGTTTGTGTTCCTATAATTTTTCCACATGGTCATTTGTACATTTCTTTGATTGTTTTCCAGTTATCAGCACCTATGTAGATTATGAAAAGTTCAGAATGACTTATTCATGAGTTTATATTTTTAACAAGATTTCTGTTGTTCATTCTCATCTCCAGAATCTTCCATTGTCTTCTGAGTCATCCTTTCCTTTTCTTTCATTTCATCTTGTTAGACTGAATCTCCTTGTATTTCAAAATATTTATAGCAATATTTCCGTTCACTCTCTTTATGGCTTTATAATTTGAAAGCTGGATTCTGTTTTTCATTATACATCACAAACATGGCACAATTTTTATTCCTAATCTTCTCAAAACATCTTTGCTAAAAACTCAATATCAACATTTCATCTTTTACCATTTTACAAGATTGTATATATATTTGTGATTTTTTTTTACACCAGCTCAAACTGGTGATTCCTCACTGAAGTTTGAATGGCAGCAAGTTTCCTCAGACCTTCAGGACTCTTCTAAGTATCTGAGCTGTGATTGTAATAATGTTATTATCTGGATGGTCTTCAGTCATCCTCTGATCTCTTGTTCCAGTACCTTTTCCAGGTTCTTGAGGACTGTTTCAAGAGCTCGACCTATGAATGGAATCACTGTTACCTTCAAATTCTACAACTTTTTCAGTTCTCTAGCAAAGTTCATATATTTGTCCACGTTTTCCATTTATTTTCACTTTGTAGTCTGCTTGAACAGCAAAATCCAATAGT
The DNA here is from genome assembly GCA_963585895.1 of Sepioteuthis lessoniana. NCBI lineage: Eukaryota > Metazoa > Mollusca > Cephalopoda > Myopsida > Loliginidae > Sepioteuthis > Sepioteuthis lessoniana. The sequence continues at coordinate 301,750 of CAUZXS010001320.1, forward strand.
TGAAAATTTTATTTCATCATATTAATCAATACTAAGTCTGATTTTCTTAGCTGGATTACATGGTCTGTTTCTGAATTTTATTTGTCTCATTTTCTAGGATAAATTCTGGTTTGTCTCTTTAACATTTTTTAGAATTGCCAAACTTTAGTCTCTTGCACAATTCCCGGTAGATTACTTTCCCCATCCAATCATACTCGCTCTTTTGCATTTGTTTATTATGTTATTATCTGTTTCATATTTATCATCCCATAGCTTGTACTTTCTTTTCTTCAGTGTATTATCAATTTTTCCTTTGACATGATTAGTTCTTATGACATTATTTTGTACTGCTATAAATAGAAATTTAGTTTCTCTCCTTACATTTCCCCTTCTTAACCATGTTCAGGTCATTTTATATGCAACTTCCTTCATTTATCACATGAAGTATCTATACAGTTGTTTTTCTTCTTGTTTTTGTTTTCTAGATTTCTTGATTGTTGTTTACCTGTTTGTTCTTAAGTTATTTCTGTTGCTGGTTGCTGTAATCATTTTCTCTTTGCTCTTTTTCTTATATTCTTTGTGCTCTTAAATTGCTGTATCCACACTATCCTCAGTGCTGATGATTTCTATTCTTCCTTCATTTCTTGTCACATAGTCTATGTCATCTCTCAGGTATAAGACCTTGTACGTAATCATCAATTTCCTTGTTCTATGATCCATAAGTCTGAGCTCCTATCTTACCTATTTTAAGGTCTAGAGTACTTTCAAGGAAGACTGTTATTCCTTTGATTAGATTTTTTTCTACCGGGTTTGGTTTCAAGTTTTCTTCTTCTTCTTCTGAGGTATAATCATCATTATTACTAATATAATATTTTGTGAGTTTTTCACACCAGTTGTAAATGGTGGTCTTTAATGAAATCTCTAGGACTTTTCTCACTATTTTAGCTGAGCAAGATGGTCTCAAGTCTTCTTCAGATTTCTAGTTAGTATAATCTCTTTTATAGATTCTTCAGTATTGTTCTAAGGGCTCCAGCTAAGATTTGTATCACTGTCACCTTTATATTTCTGTGTCTTTTTCAGCTCTCTGGCAAAATCCAGTGAGTTATCTTGTTTTTTCCTTTCATTCTTTGATCTTCTGGAATAGCAAAGCGTACTAATTGACAAGTTTTCATTTCATTGATCTGGTCTTTTGGTTAGAATTAGGTAATCCATTTGTATCTCAAAATCTCAGAGAATTTGGTGAGTCTCATTCTCTAAGACAGATTCTGGTCTGTGTGTATCCCATTTTTTTTCTCTGGTCAAAGTTCTTATTCTAGCTTTCATTATTCTTATTATTTTTATTATCCTTATTATTATTTACAGGTATTGTTACAAAAGCTGATTTGCAATATTTCACTGTCCTTGTTATTATTGTTTACTTGAGTATCACATCTGCTGTGTTTATCATAATGATACATGATTGCATAACATTTCCTAATTATAACTCTGAATTGTCATGACAAATGGAATGATGAATGCCTGCCACTTTGCTTTCTTACTTAAATTCTATCACAAAACAATAAAAATTCTGCCTGCTTGTTGAGTTACTGTGCCTTTTTTTTCTATCATTATGCTACAAATTAAAAACATCCTCTGATTCCTTTTTAGCTTGCATTATGAGATTCCATATTGAGATTTCAATTTGTAAGAAATGCTTTGTATTTGAAACAGTTGTTTTTCTTATTGTTTTCAGGTTCTCCATCTTCAAAGGACAATATGAACTCACCAAATAATGCTGTAAGTAGAAATATTATTGTCAAATCTCTATAGTAGGTTGACAGATTAAAACAAAGAACATTAAAATGAATTTATAAAGTTATATGTAAAAAGAATTGTAACACTAAAAACAATGAAAATATCTTTCTGTCTATTCTAGGTAGTTCTTAAAAAGTTTTGCAACAATTACAGAATTTTTAAGTTTTATATTGACCCTGAAATGAGAAAATTTCTTTTTCTGTTTTCAAAATCACAATTTGTAATCATACTAAATCATGTCATTTCTTGGTCTTGTTACATCATCATCATGATAATAATTTGTTTTTCTCTGCTTAATAAACAATATTGTATTCTAGACAGTCTCAATTTGTCTATTTTTTTTAATATCAGCTTATATGTACAAGACCCACTTCTTTAATGGTCTCAACTTTTAAAAAAATTATAGTTGCTTCTCGTCTCAGACATGTAGCCAGCTCTTACCTGAATGTAATTTGATATTTACTTGATTTAGCTACAATTTATCAAAAAAAAAACAATCAAGAAATTTTAGGAATGCTTATATGGATATATCTACACATATAAGTATCCATATTTTTTATACTTGTGATATTTTGTTATTTGTATCCTAAGAATACATGAGAGTATAACTACCCATATACAATTTGACATTCCAAGTAATAAATAGTCATTTTTTTAGTCTACCTGTACATTAAGCCAGCATATATTACAATAACTCAAAGTTGCTGTAATAAAATTAATTTATAAAAACCACTGATGTTAATTCACCCAATTACATTTGAAAGAGACATGAAACTAGCTCTCCCTACATACTGTTCTATTTCTAGTCTTTTTGACTATGTTGCTGTTATTAATATGTCAGGGAGATTAACAAGTTCATTAAAGGGCTCAGCTTAAAAAATAATTTACTTTTTTAATTACCACATTTCTCAAATTAATGTTTACTTATTTCTCTAATCACTTCTCAATATCCCAATACTAAAGTTTTGCTAATTAGTCCCATTGGTGCTGCTTTGAATATTGTAAAATGTTGCTAATCAGATGGGAAAATGCTGCTCTGTTGATCATCAAATGGTTAGCTGCTTGCTCTCTTAGGCATTAGAGTTTGTGCTTGCTCTCTTAGGTAAAGCCATAATACAAAGTGTGTTTGAATTATATTACACATAATAAATGGGGAAAAAGAAATACTAAAATTTCAGACTAAGAATAACCATTATATCCCAAGAGTGTTTTCAGATATCAATTAAACAAACTGATTAATTATGAGAGGGTTGAAGTGTGGTGAAAAATCAGAACCAATCTTGTCTTCCTTGGGGATTATTAAAAATTATTATTGAAATCTGATATAGTTTGATAAGGGTATTCTGGACTGTATTTCTGTTGGGGCTTTTGTTAGTGTAAGGATACAAGAAAGAATTATTTCTCTTAGATAACTTACATATTAGTTAGGGACTCATGGGGTGTCACATGACAGTATCAGAAACCTCTTCTCGACCTCTTTTTGCTTCTATTCTTTGAACTACTGAGACATTGTCTCTGAACTTAGTTGAGAATGGTAAGCCACATGTGGATATTGCCTACACTCATCAGGTAAGCATTTTTCTGTTTTTGTATCCCTTCCATATACTGTGTGTTCATAGAACAATGTGCATATTTTTATCTGTTGGGGCACATTTGTGTATTCTTTACTTTAATACCACTAGTATGTTTATTGTATATATTGAATGTTCTTGTATGTGTCTGCGAGTTTATCTTATCTTTCCTTTTATTGTGTCCAATGTTAGTATATTAGGGATATACTAGTGCTAATGTTGGTCATTGGTGAGAGTATTGTATACCATACCAGTATAATGAAGAGATGAATGATGAATAGGCATGGACGAAGAATGACCATAACACTTTTCTTTATAAAAATACAACTCTCACACTTTATTTCTCGAAAGGGGTCATAGCTGGCATATGTTTGAGAGAGACAGAGAGAGATGAAGACTGTGCCATATTGACCCATAACTACTTCTCCTCTTGACCATACCATGCTGTGTTATCTTCAGGGTCTTATATCTTTGCCTCTTCTGCTTCCCAGCCAGGGCCAGTGCAGGCTGTTGCCCCACCAGGCACCTGGTGACCAGTGTCCATGATTGACCATATCTAGACCCAAATTTCCAGATTGAAGACTGACCTCTGCAAGACTCCCTGTATCTGCTGTGGGCCATGTATATATAATTTCCCAATGCCCGCATATTCTGGTTGTTAGGCAAGTCATGTGCTTCTGCTTATTTACACAGGTATGTCCTGCAATCATATCATTTACACAGCTGAAACATCAGGCTCTGTCAAAGATCAATGTGCAACATACAAAATCAAGTTTATATTTTAGGGAAAAAATCCTCAGAAAACTTTTTGATGATTTCCAAATACAAACAACAGTAATAAAAGGAGTAAAAAAATTTTTTTGAAAGGGTTAGATAGAATCAGAGTTGTAAGGGTTATCATCATAGGAAATGGACCAAGTAAAACATGTTAAAATATCTAGATAATGCTGTTTGCATTTAATTTCATGTTAATGCTCTAGGGAAACTCACATATCTATCTCTTCTCCAATCAGGTATTGGTAAATATAAGGGCAGACTGGGTAAAGTAAATGGTTTAGGAGATGGTAAACACTGAATTCAAAATCACCTATATGTCAGGTCAGGGGTCATTCCTTGTTACTTGTACTATGAAACACAATATAACCAGTCATGTCACTTGGAGAGAAGATGGGCACTACCAAGTAACTTTTCCATTGTTCTGAGAGATGTCACAAAGAGGGAATTACTTGGCATGGCACCTGGCGATCTAGAAGTGTTATGAAATATGAGGATATAGTCTGTATGTGTGAATGAGAATAAACTGAAGGCAACAGTGGTACTGTACTGCTATAAACAATTATGAGTACCAGTTATAAAAATGTGAGTGCATGTGTATGGTGAAAGAAGGAACTGATTAGAAGCTTCACATGACAGTAATTGTTGCTAAGATCTTTGCAGACAACTTGGTATTAAATGCTATTATAGTTTTCTCTCACAAGCTGATAGTTTGTTTTTTAAGCATGTCAAATATTTGATATTAAGCCCAGTCTAGTGACATGTGAATTCTCTAGCCTTCGTGAGTAGATAGTTTAAAAAACTGAATTTGAAATTTATAGGAGTTACTAAGGAAGACCAATCTCATTTTAGCAACTCCAGTGACAGCATTGGTGTCAAGCAGTACTGACCCTTAACCTTTCTTTAGAGGACATTGGTGGTATGGAAAGGAGAGACTTGCTGCATGAGCAACAGCTAATCTGTTATAACACCCTGCCCAGGTATGTGCCTGGATCCAGACAGAAATACATGATTTCATGAGACAAATAGATGCCACCATTATATATGCCAATTCTTTTTAAGTTTTTTTCTAAAAAGAAAGGAAACAATTTGCTATAAATGATATCAGTTATGCAAATCTCAAAATTGCATAATAAATGGTAGTTTAGTTGAATTATTGTCAAGACATGTTTTAGAAAGTCTTGAGAAGATCAGACTTGCTATGCTTAATTTTGCCATTGTTGTACATTATCTTTTTTTTTTAAATCCTTTAAAGAGAAGCTAATTGGAGTTTGGCCCAGTTGGCTGGTGCTGCAGAATACACCAACTGCATCTCTACAGAGGGGTAAGATCACCCCCTCCTCACTCATAAGTGTCTTGGACATGACACTAAACAATATGATAGTGAGACTCCAGTAATGCTGGAGCTTTGGGAAATGTGGACTATCCCTTCATTGCCATTGCTCCCAGGTCCACTCTAACCCAGAGTGGTATCACCTGATTGATTCCTATCTTTGGGTCAAATAGAACTGAACAGTGTACTTATACTAAACTGAATTGTTTGAAATAGAACTGTTTATATGTTTATAAATGATTTTATCACATACTAAAACGTATACACATATGAAGAGGTTTAGCAGCTATGCTAATGGAGTCTTTGATTCAAGCCAGGCATGTAGTAACCAAAATTGCTTCAAACCTACGATTAGAGAACATTTTTTGGCAATGGGCTTGTTAGTGATATCTAATAATTAACTAATTCATAACTATATCTATTACTTGGAATCAATTACTTCTTAATGATTAGAAAGTAAAGAAAATGTACCAGAGTAAATAATTCAAAAAGTGATATCAAGTTTTTGAAAAAATACTCATCAACAAAATATAAAAATACTTTGAGAAAGATAATAGGTACACTACAAAAAATTAAATATGAAACACTGAGGTAGATGAGAACTAACAAATTGAGATATATCCAGTAAATTAATTAAGTATGTATTATTTCTGGAATTAATACTTACTTGGTTAAAAAATTTATTATATTAGTCCTGTTAGATCTCTAGAGTCACTTAAATAGTTATCAATATTCCAAAAATCATCAATTCCATATGTTCTATATCAAATATTTTGCTGTAAAACGTTTTAATCTACTTTATGAAATATTTCTACTGGTTCTCCAAAATAACAAAATATAGTAAAAAAAGAGTTTTTTGATGTTTAAATATTTGATAATCTATCAAATAAACTGACACCTAGATTAAAAATGGATAAAATTCTATTACTTCCTCAAATTTTTTATTGAATTCATCTTGGAAAAGATTTAAATATTATCATCTATGAAAAACACAGACTCTTCCAATTCTCATGATTAAATGTTTTCGGTGAATAAAGCCTTGTGGTTACTCAGGTAATTATTACTGATTTTATAATGTAAGAATTTTGAATATTTGAGGGAAAAGATTATCATTACAAACCAATTTGGAGAAATTATTTCAAATTGCTAGGTTATTCTAGTATTTTTAAAATTCATGATATATACTTGTTATAAATATGAATAATTTGAAGAGACATCTTCATTTTGGAACCAAATATGTTCATATAAATTGTTATAACTTCAAACATCTCTTTTTCTTTTTTTTTTTGTTAATACTTTTATTTTATCAGAAATCTACAGTTGATTAAATTTATGTAAATTCCTTCTGGAATTTTTTGCTGAAACAAAAAAGATATGGTTATTGGATAACAAACTCATTTTCTTGAAAGTATTATTTTTTTCACAGAATAAGTAAGTAAGTAAAGTTGGCGACCATAGTTGAGGGCAACTCAAAGGCTTCCTTTTCAATAGCTACAACACCGAGGTGTAGGGGAGGGCGCTACTCCATTCCCTGGATTGCTCCACTTAACATCAACTTTTAAACGATACTGATAATTGATTCTTAGTAATATGTATAGGTGTTAATTAGCTAATTATTGGCTATTAGTAATACATTCTCTCGCAAAAGATTTTCACTATAACTGTAGGTTAGTTGCTATTTAGACTACCACATGCAGTCAAAAACTACAGGTGCATAGTTGTTGGACCTTTAGAAGGTATAGCCTTGATCTCATTCCAAATAAATTATCTGGGAATTTTTAGAGATAAATTAAGTGTCACATATATTTCCATTAACCTAATTCCACTCTAAATATCTAAAATATTTTTTGGATACAATAGGTTTATTTATTTTGTTTGTATTCTTTATTTTTTTCGCATGTTTATGCTTAAAATTTTTTTTATATTTTGTTTGCTTCTTTAGCTTAAAAGCCACTTTTTAAGTATGATACAGTTTCTGTAACTATCTAAATTAGATTGTCTAAATTACATTAAATGGTGATATTTTGCTTTAATGCACACAAATTTGATAAAAACTTTTTCACTTGACTTTTAAAGAAAATCAGCTTTAAAATTTCAAGCAAAGGTAGTACCTCAGGGTTCCTAGATTTATGAGTGACTAGGTCTCAAGTGACAGAACTCTTTTGATTCCCTATCAGCAAATAGAAGAGAGTATTTGCTTTTTGTGATATACTGACAAAGAGCCAATTTTTTATAATTCATAAAAGATTCACCCTTCAGACAAATTGACTTCAATGTCCCTCAGAAATTTCAATTAGGTACAATGTAGGGTTTTTGCATTTTATACCAAAATGAGTTTTTTTTTAATTTATTAAAATCATAGCTTAGACCAAAGGAGATTTGATTAAATATAATATAATTATTATAATATATACAACTGTGGTATTTTGCCTCAGTTCTCATGTTCATGCCAACAAGTGATGTTAATTGTACTTGTTAGAGGCATGTGTGATATAATGGTTATTGCCATAGAAACAGACTTAGTGAGCCAAGTTCAAATCCTGAAATGAGGTTGTGTGTATTTTGCTTTGTACTAATACCCTTGGGAAAGGCATGAATCCATTTGTTTTCTCCTCTACAAGTTATGGGTAAATAATAGCACAGATTTTACACTTTAACTTTGGTGTGGGGGCAGTCCTTGTGCTGTAGTGGTACTATTTACCAACCCCTCCGCTCGGGCAGGATATGACACAAGGTCAATTTTTAAGCGGAGTTTAACAGGTTTGAATTCAGAGTTTTCCTTCTCCTAGACTAGTTGCCTAACCATGGCTGAAGAACCTAGTCTGTCTTACTATTTACCCATAGCTGGAGGGAGAATTATTGGATTCATACCTTTCCCAAGGGTATTAGTGCTATGTGAAATGCAATCAGTCTTGTCCAGGATTTGAACTCGTATCGCCGTATTCATTTCCTAGGGCGATAAAGACTACACCACGGGCACCTCCATAATGTGCTGTAGTGGTAAACATGCTGAACTGCAACTTTGTAGTAAGTGAGTTTGAATTCCAATTTTTCTATTATGTTCACTTTTGGATTAATACCTTTTAGAAAGGTATGAACCTCCTTTCTTACCCCTAGCTATGAGGGGTGTCCTCATGGTGTAACGGTTAAAGCGGTGGACTGCGGAATTGTAGGACGCGAGTTCGTACTCCAGTCGCACTATTACGGTTCACTTTCGGGCAAATACCCTTGGGAAAGGTATGAACCCCCTTATCCTCCCAGCTATGGGTTAAATAGTACCACTACTGTTCTTCTAGGAGAATGGCTTTGGCATTAAATAACCTAAAAAGAGTTGATATGCCATTAAACAAAGAAACCGAAACTAAACCTAGCTATGAGTTAAATAGTACTGTTACTGTTCTTCTCCAAGGATGGCTTTGGCATAAGTAAGTAATAAAATAAAGTTGGCGACCGTAGTCGAGGGTGAACCGAAGGCTCCCTTTTTGATAGCTACAGCACCAAGGTGTACAGGAGTGTGCTACTTCTTTCCCTGGATTGCTCCACTTTACCCTTGACCTGTACCTTATAAAAGTATGTGTTAAGCAAGGTGGCCTCAAGTACCATTTTTTGAGTCTTTGGTATGACTCGATCAGGGATTGAACCCAGGTCTCCCAGGCCATTGGCGAACACTCTAACAATCATGCCAATGTCCAGCACGGCATTAAATAACCCATAAAGGTTGATATACCATCAAACAAAGAAACCAAACCTAACTTTGGTATGACAATCAGTCTAGGAGAAGGTTAACAATGCACATCAGCTGTACTCTACTTAAAAAATGACTTTGCATTGCATCCTGTCGGTGGCAGAGGTGTTGAGTAATTACATACTTGCAAGACCTATTGAAATCAGTTGCTACAATAACTCAGAGAATTTGAAATGATGTTAATTGAAATTATAGCTGTATCAGTGATGGTGTACTAATACTAGCAAAGTTTACAATATCTACATATAATCTTAAAAACCTATGATAATATGTAGAGTTATGATACTTTTGTCATTCTAATTGATAACATTATATTTTTCTTCTTTAGACGTTTAAATATTTTAATAAGAACTGATCTGGAGAAATGGCTAAAATCATATACTCAGTGAAACATTTACCAAGATACACTTTAATAAATCAATCAATAGAATTCACTTCAATTACTTAATTGATTCCAGCAATTCCCATAATCCGATAAGCTGGATGCACATTTCTTTTTATATGCTATCTGCTCACTTAGTGCACTCTGACAAATAAGGAGTTGGAAAAAGGCTTTATGGTTATTAAGGCACTTGTTAAATCCTTAAATTTTAAGTGATATCAACCATGTATTCATGCACACATTACACAACAGGCATAAATAATTAGAGGCATAGATGAGAGCATATGCAAATGTCTATGTTATACAGTTATATTCTCATACAAAATTTTTCAAATACACAGGATTTTAAATGTTATATTTGGATGCTTTCATATATAGATATATAATTATGCTCTTTTTGCATATACATCTATACACATATATACCACTACATATAAGATCTTTGTAAGGCAAGGACATATAGTAACATCTATACTGACTACATCACATATGTTTAATTGGAAATTAATTTTATACCAAAAGGATAAAAGTAACACTGAAAAGCATGCTTGTACATAATCAATAATAAATTAACAAATATAAAAGTCTTGTTAATTTTGCTAATTAATTCTGGGGATAATATTAAAGGCTCCATGCACCTTTGTCAGTTTTAAAGCATAATGGAGAAAAATAATATCCAAAGACATATTTGATTTTTAAAAGATTTCAAGTTTACTTGATTTTGTTAAGAGTTGATAGCTTATTCATCCTCAGATGTTATTTGCTGCTAGGCAGTTGAAACATTGCTATTATGTAATCCTCTTACTCTGCTAGTAGTCAGTACTTATATTTTTTTCTGAAATCAGTAACATGCATAATTTATACATTTTTAACTAATTGTCTCTGTGTCCTATCTTAGTGTAGAGTAGGAAACAACAAAGAAGGCTCAGAAGTAATTAATAAGAATTTTTATCTACTAAATATATGTAATACAATTGTAACTTTGTGTCCAGCTTGTGCAGCAAAGTCACTGATGATTGCTCTATTGGTAATAGTGATTGTTTAGTTGGTGAGGGAAAACGCAAAAATATAACTCATTTTTAATGTAGGACTTTTGTTGTTTTATTCCCTTTGTTTAGTTTCAGAGTTTGTCAAAATATGTTAAAACTGTTAATGGACACAATGTGCAGCATGGATTCTTTCTTCTAGAAGAACCCAACTCTTCATATGTCTTTGAGTGGTTCTTTAGTTCTTGGTCTATGCTTCAGCTTATCTTACTCATACTCTAATCCACCAAAGAGAGCAAATTGAAAAACCCAGCTTCTATTATGGGTGTTCTCAGAATAACCAACCTTTACTCCCATCTTGCATTGGCAGCATGGTCCAAGCAGTCCCTGTGATCACTTAGATGGCTGATGGAATCTAGTGATTCTGACAACTTTTAGTTAATTGCTATTTTCTATTTAGATAAAACATATCTTATTACACTTGGCTTACTGTAACTTTTCTCTCTTCCAGCTGCTGGCTTTTTAATAACTTACTTATTCGCACTCTGCAACCACTTGCTTACAATGATACACTAGATAAAGTTTATTGGATATCAAGTTATACAAATTAAGAAATTAAACAAACATTATCCCCAGCCTCTTCTCAGTCCACTACTCAAAATTTCCCCTAGGACTGTATGACATAAAATGTAATGAGCCTTATCTTACCAAACCAGCCTGAAACTTGTTGGTAATCCAAAGTTTCCTTCTAGACTGGTTACTTCATCAAGACTAGAGAGCCTACTTTGACCTACTATTTCACCATTAAGTCACTGACCCACAGATTTAAATACTTAGATATAAACTCATTCAAACAGATATGTACATTCAAATATACACATCTTTTAATAGAAAAGAAACTTACCAGTAAATTATTTTAACACATACACATGGTTGGTGTTAATGTTCTAAGAATTATGTTAATAAGTCTGTAAAACTATTTTAAAATAAAGAATAAAACTCTGAAAATCATTATTATGATTAGCTGACAAGAAATTCAGTTTTGTTCATCCTTCCATATTCAAAAACACACACACACACACACACACACACACACACACACACACACACACACACACACACACACACATATATATATATTTATAAAAACATGTTTCTTGAATGATAAATAATACACTAACAAATAATTTAAAACTATTTTGCTACTCATAATCCAAGGACAATTCCAATAAAACCTTAGATTTTATCAAGCTTTTTACAGAAGAATACTAGTGATATCGCATTCCAATAAAATCTTGCCGCCTTAAAAATTTTAAAGCCAGAAAGACTGCTTGTAGATACTTAATATTTCAATCAAGAAACGTGGTTAATACTATTATAAGGAAGATGAGAATAAAACTATTCATGACACTATTAAAACTAATGATAAAGATATTACAAAAAGTATCCTTCTAAGTAAACAATATTTGACTAATGAACCAGAACATTTTTGCTAATATCCGATTATTTATTCATATTATCTGCCTGGATATTATTTCAGAAGAATCAGTATATTCTCATCAATTGAAGCATTTCTAAAATTCATTAATTTTCAAATAAAGCAAAGTGTTAATGTATTATCATATTCAGAGGATGATGTGAATAGACATCAACCAGAATGCCTTTTTATCAATAAAATTAAATTAAAATGCTGAGGCAAATAATTAGTGACAATCAATATTGGAAGATTACTGGAATAGTACTTAGTTAACCTTTAGATAAATTGGAAGATGGCTCGACATAAGCCATACAGTAATCAGTCATCTGGTACAAAAGCACTTGATAACAGGTGAGGTAATGGATATGGCAAGGATTAGAAGACCAAGAAAAATTAATGTTTATTAGGAAAAATTGCTTTTGAAATTTTCCTGAAAAGAACCCAATTCATCCAGTCACTTTCTTCAAGACCAATGGCATATCCACCCCAGAATATTGCTCAGCTCTGTTTAAAGTAGGCTAAATACTGGTGGTCTTGCTTAAAGATGTGTTATCTAATGAGTGCTCATCATTCCAAGGCATTTGCAGGAACATTCTGCAATGGCAGAATTGGTTGGAATGTATACTTTTGAAAAAGGGTGAACTGGTGTGACTAGAGTCAGTTTCTACTGCCTGTTAATGATGTCATATCATCACTTTTATGTCCAGAAAGAGGTTCCATCAGTTAGTGGCTCAGTATTTGGATTTGCTACTTATATGACTATTGTGATATTACAATGCAACCTCAACAGCCAAAGGTATCAAAAGCAACTCCTTGAAAGAATTCTTATACTTTATTTTGCTGATCATGTACTGGCATCACATCCTATTTTAATGGATGACAATGCCTATTCTCATTGGGAATGTGCAGTTAGGGAATATTGGCAGCATAATACCCTTGACATTCTTCTGTGGACTACAAGAAGTCTTGATCTTAATCTTTTAGAACATTTTGGTACCCCTTGTTCAATCATTTGCAGAACTTTCCCAGGCACTAAAGGGGGAAATGGTGCAATATTCCCCAGGTGCAAATTAGAAGATGAATAAGTAGCATGATGAATCATTTCGAAAGTATCATTAGTGTATATGCTTTCTGTACCAATATTATAATCTTTATTTTTTTTAGACATTAATTTGGTATTTTCTTGTTAACTCAAACTAATTCATCGATTTAAACTTGAAAAAAAAACTAAAAAAAACCCAAAAAAACACCATCTTCTAGTTGAGGGATCAAAGATTATCTTTTCTCTTGAAAAATTAATATGATTACATATTAAGATTTGACTTTTTTTTATATAAATATTTTCTGTGATATTTTTTTTTACAAATATATATATATATTCATATGCTTATAGATCTATATTATTTTGGGAATATGTAGAGACTCATAAAAATTATTAATATGCCCACTGACTCCATCTCCATATGCAGATTTGTTCACGTACATACTGACATACACTCATTCATAAATGTATTTATAGTTACTCACACAAAATTGTTTACAAACATTACTCTCTCATCCACACCATTTGATAGAGTAAAATATCAAAAACAGATTTAACAGTTTTAGTAATGTTTCCAGTGTGGGGAATATGTCCTGACCCTTATGGGGAGGCTATGTGGGTTGGGAAAATTGCACTAGAGAAAAGTTCCTCTCTTTTCAGCTTATTCAAGTGAAGTCACTTAATCTGCTTTCTCCCTTTTCCTGCAATCATTTCTGGTTAGCACTTCAGATTAATATAGACTCACTGAGAATCACTGTTTGTCAGTCGAATTATTCCAGATTCATTTTTCTCAAGTGTAGGAGATGCCACAACTTCCATCCATGCAAGAAAAGATGCATAGCCCCTTGTGATTAGCACTGCAAATGCACACTGTGCCCCATGCATGCACCAAGAGCTGAGGGATATATGTGCAAAACCATTCCCTCATGCAATGTCATAAAAAGGAGCATCATTAGTAAGGGATGTGAAGGTAAAGGCAATCAGAAAGAAGAGCTGCTTGGTTTGGCTTATCTCTCAATTCCGTGCTTAGGAAGATGTGGAAGGAAAAAATGCCTGGGTATCAGTCCAGTTGGGTGGTGGGTAGACCAGTGCATGAAATTCAGGACTCGGATAATTCTTCAGAAATAAACTTTTAGCAATGAAAGTAGAAAGAGTTGTCAAATGTTTATGCATCATGCAGAAATTTAAACTAGTAAATAAAACAGGAAGCGAAATATCCTCAAAAAATTGTGAAGTTCAGAAAAAATGTTTTAAAATCTGGATAAATTTAGTTATGCATATGATTATATTTTTGGTATATGAATAATTACATGGATCATGTTGCCCCATAAATTACCTTGATAATTTATAATTTAAGATAGTGTTAGTATGTAGATTTCAAGCAAGAATTCATTCGAGTTTTTTTAGATAACTTTAGAAAAATACTCCCAGTAAATTTTACAAGTAGGATCTGCTAATATCACATACAAGGAAGGGAGGTCATATTAATTGCAGTTTCAAATAATGGTTTGTCATTTAAAACTTATGGTCTTTATAGAAAAAAAAATCTACATTTTAATGTTTATGAATTTATTATTCTTTCTTATTCAAATACTATTATTTTAACTTTTATCTTTTGTAAATCCTTTGCTGTAAAAAAAGCCACATAGATTTACTCTTAGCTGTGGATTTGAATCAGGTATGCCGAAACTTGTTTAACTTTTGGCACAAGACTTTATTTATTGTTACTGAATGTATTAAATAAACATTATACATTATAGATTGACACAAAATCATCTATGTATTCATTTAATGATAGATTCAGTTTATTATGAGTGTATAAGAAGTATTACATGCACTAGAAGATAATAGATATGAATAATAATAATAATTCATGACTAAGTTATATTCTTATATAATGAACACTAGCTCTTATGCATGAACAATTTTTGAAGGCTGGTATTTTGTTTAAATTTCTTGCTATGTAGAAAAAGCTCTCAAAGATGTCTATAGAAACAATTTTTTTATTTAGAATGATGGACTAACTTGGATAACAGGCACCCATCATCTTATGTAACGAAGACTCACTACTGTCTAAATGTACATATTGAGGGTGGTGGGAGAACTTGACCATATCAAGGAGTTATTTCCCTTGAAAAAAATCTTGCTTCTTCAGTAGTCTTTGAGATAACAGAGCAAAAGTGTGTGCACAATTTGAGTGCTGTCAATCAAGATTAAGACTATTTTCTCCCTATGTGATTATCAAGTGCCTTTTAATAAAGAAGTTAATACTTTGACCTTACATAACCCCTTCAGAGATATTTATGACTCACTCATTTTTGAATAAGACAAAACAATTACACATCTGAAACTAAGTTGTTTTGCCTGCATGTTTGCCAGTTATGAATGATAACTGCTCAGTTGGCAGACTGTTAGACTAAAGATTTTCAGATCTTTTTTTTTCTTTATGGTAAATTTGGACAAAACTTTATAATAAGTAATAGTTTTTTTTCACTGGTTCAATTTAAAATGAGACTTTTTGCCCTTTTGATTTAAATAATGAGTTAAGAAATGCTCCTTTTATCATTATTATTTACCCTGCTGCATATTTATTTGCTTGGCATTTAAAAAAACTGGAATCCCAGAGTTTTTGTTTATTTGATTGTATCATTTTTTTAATTGGATATAAAGTAATTAATTTATTTTAATTAAAAGAAAAGAATATTATTTACATTTTTTAATTAGTGACTTATTTGTTTATAAACTTATATATCATTGACAGAAAAAATCATTAATTTTCAAGAAGTTTACAAAATATCAAACTTTTTTTTATTGCTACATTGTACAGCTTGAATTCCTGATAACATCCTTCATAAAAATTTGGCTATGAAAAATAAGCAAAATAGATTTATCTAAATTTTCATTTTAATCACTAACAAATTAGTTTCCTAAATCCTCATTATTAAGTGAGTTTAATCCTTACATAGTCCCGCTTAGGGTGATGAGACACAAGCTTTATGCCTCTCTAAGTAAATCAATTGATATCATTAACTCATTTTAACTTTATTTAAAATTTTTTGTGGAATTTAATTCATCATCATTGAACAACGTTCATAGACCTTTTTCTTTAAAGAATTGTTTGGATTATTGAATTCATTTTTTTAAAAATAATTTTCTTGATACCACAATATTTTAAGAGATTCATTCTATTGTACATAATCTTTATAAAAAAAAGTTTTGGGCATTTTTTAAGATGTCTATCAATACTGAAAAGCATATAAATAGTAAATATTACTTGAAAAGAAGAAACTTCTTTCTCTTTAAACATGGATTGTATACCAGAAAAAAAGCTATTGAATAGCTTGTTTAAAATGTTATGGTTACAACAAAAACAATGAGATTCTCTGAAAAACTCTTGAAATGATCTTGATGACTCTTGAAATTATAAACTTTTTAAACTTTAAATTTATTCCTATAGAATAAATAATGCATCCACAGGTAGCAAAATGAGTTGTGAGAATATTTTGTTGAATAGAAATACAAAATTCACTTGACCTACCCAAGTTTATTGACGAGTATCAACTAGTATATTAATACTATATGAATATTTCATTCTGGTTTTGCAAAAAAAATTTTTAATTTTACAAGAAAAAAAAAAAAGAAAATTATTAAATGACTCAGAATTTGAGATTTGCATCATCTGTGATTTGAATGATGCAACAGTATCAAATTGTAGCATCAGCTTCATTAATTAAGCTATATGAGCTGTGGCTGAGAATTGTATTAAATTAGAAATATGATTATTTGCTGACTTCCAAAACCTATATTTATTGCTATTTTAATTATTAGTTATAATTATTAACTTCTGTTTATTAAAAACTATAATTTTTATAATAAATGAAAATCAACAATTATAACTTTTTACCAAATTTGCCTTGATAGACTGAATCCAAAAAACAATTGAGTGTGGCCTCTTGTCTTCTAAATTCTTCTGTAATTTTGTACACAGTGAAGAGAAATGCATCCTTTCATTCAAGTTTTATGATATAGGAAAAAAATGTTTGGTTATCTTTTAAAAAAGATTATGGGGTATTTTTTGAGTAAAGTAAATTAAGATAATTAGCCACTAATTTCACCTTATTTAACCCCAAGTGTTCATTTACATTTATCTAAACATACACACACACACACACACACACATTCCCATACTGTGATTGAAATCTAACAGTATAGTGGTATTGTAACATATAGCAGAGGCATTCTGGGTTTGTGGTAATGATGCTTTGACCCTGAAACTATGCTTGACTCCAGAGTCATCTTCTGATGAAAGATTTATTGTTAACTTAGATGTTTTTTTTACTGCTATTTAAAAAAAAAAGTTTTTGGCAGTATGCGTATGAAGATGTGTGTTGTCAGAGTATGCATTTTACTTGTCTTACATTGACTTATGAATTATGATGTAAGAATATACCTGCATCAATATCATGAAAATTTAAAAGATGTTCTCTATGTTTTCTGAGTTGCTTGATGTAATATGATTAATTAAGGTATTGACAGTGTCTGGCACATATCCACTAATTGATAAAAACTTGCACACAAACATTTATACACGTTAGCCTCACACTGACATGTGTCTGGCTTTATAACAAAAGCCTACATTGCAAAATATATCACTTGAGATAATGAATATTTTATCCTTTCCCTAATCCAATGAATAATAGCTTGTGTATTTCTGGCTGGCATTAATTCTTGAGTAGGTTAAATTAGAAATACTTCATAATATTTAATACCTATTTCTATTTAAGAATCTTATATGATAAAGATAATTTCTCATCAAATTGGAAGCTTTTCTACCAGAGTTATTAAATACATATTCATATCATTGGCAGAGACATTTTCTGTCTAGTGTTAGAGAGAATTCAGTGGTACTCTTCCATTGCTATGACCAGGAATCTGTGCACATAGAGATGATATACAAAAAATGTAATGCCTCCTATTTATTTCCACTGGAACTATCTACAGATACAAGGAGTGCAATAGTACAGTTTGATAGAATTTTCACCTATGGAATACTATTTATCTATATGAACAACAAACAAAATCTTGCATGCTGCATTTATAAAAATTGCACCACTCTTCAGGCTACCATTTTAATTCCAGCAGTGATAACATGTCCCATCATAGGTGATGATGCAGCTCAGAAAACTGTCACTTTTACCTTTCTAATGGTTAAGCATGTCCTGACCGACTTACTTTTGGTGATCTTTCTTTTCTTGAGTGACCATCCGTGGGACCCATCTGATACAGATTTTGTGATATCCCAACACTTTCAGCATTGCTTCCAATGCATTGAAGCTGACATTTGAATCTACACTACACAAAATTTCCTGGTTATAATCCTTTGATGCATGAACAGGAGCTGACCAAGACATTCTTCTTATTGTTCAGGCCACATAGGACATGGCTTGTCTCTCACATTGCTCTGCTCTTTCAGAAGGAGCTGTAGAATATGCCAACTGCACCTCTACAGAGGTGTAAGACCCCCCTCCCACCATGAGGGTCCCTGTTGACCGTGTGTGGCAACTCATGATGCTTAAAGACAGGATCCTGGTGGTTGAGTAGTACTTGGCCTGGTAATTGAGGGGTCAAATCACTTGCAACACACCACTTGGCTCGGCAGGCCGTTGGACATGTCCGATCTGATCAATCAGCTGGTCATGTCAAGGCCTTTCATCAAAATGGAAGCTTTTCTACCAGAGTTATTAAATACATATTCGTATCATTAGCAGAGAAATTTTCTGTCTGATGTTAGAGAGAATTCAGTGGTAATCTTTCATTGCTATGACCAGGAATCTGTGCACATAGAGATGTTATACAAAAAATGTAATGCCTCCAATTTATTTCCACTGAAACTATCTACAGATACAAGGAGTGCAATAGAACTGTTTGATAGAGTTTTCACCTACAGAATACTATTTATCTATATGAACAACAAACAAAATCTTGCATGTTGCATTTATATGTTTTGTCCCAACTGTATTTTTCAGTCTGCACATGCAGCAAGCTCCCAACTCTTCTCTTAGGTGCTAGAAGGCAGTGACTGAGGGTCAATTGTGTTGAGAGAATAGGAATTTGATCACTACTAAATTATACAGTAATTAGTAACATTTACTTAAAACTTGAAATTGGCAAGGGCTCAAAACCCTATTCCCAGCTTGAATATACTGGTTGTATATTCCCAATTTAACTACCCTTGGTACATCCTCCATTCCCAACATTAATTGGTAAGTGGTGAAGTACAGGACCAGTAAAAAATAAACATCACGTATGGCGTCTTCTAATAAAAAAGCTAAAAGGAATTTATCTGAATTAGACTTCCCCAGATTCATCATCATTAAATCTTTGGAGGAAGTCTGCCTATCTAAATTCTCCTCTTTCTTAATAGAAAAAGTTATCACATCCAGAGCTATCCCCCAAAACATAAAGAAAAGTCGAAATGGAAACTTCTCGATGAGGTGGACAACCAAAAGCAGGCTGAAACATCCTCAAGGTGAAAAGCTTCAACACAACTAAACATAAATGATATCCTTCTGAAAGACTGAATATATTGAAGGGAGTTGTCAGAAGTAGGAAGCTGCTGTTGGCTACAAAAGAGGAGATAAGAACAGTTCTTGGAAAACAGGGAGTGACCAACATCAAGAGAATCACAATCAGAAAAGGTGGTGAGCAAATTGAGACCAACACCTACAACCTGATATTTAATCAGCCTCAATTCCCAAAGAAGTAAAGATCGGCTACTACTTCAAGAGGGTTAAACAATATATCCTAGCACCTCTGAGATGCTTAAGATGTCAAAAATATGGACATCAAAGGGAAACTTGCTGAGGATGACTGACATGTGCAAAATGTGGTGCAAAGGATCCAAACCACACAGAAGAGTGCACAAATAAAAGGAAATGTCCAAAATGCCAACAAGACTGTTTGGCTTGCTCAAGATCACGTGATATCAATAAAATAAAAGGAACTATTAGAAGTAAAGTATAAGAGGAATATAAACTTCCTGAAAGCAAGGAAAGTAGTAGGGTTCTGTATGGGAGAAAATGCCTTTGTTCCATGGAGGGTGGATCCAATCAATCAATCTAACAAATATAGAGCTCTGTTAGAGAAACTGTTCCAGTTTGAAACAAATGATTGTCCAAAGTTTCAAGAACCACTGAAAGGAACTATGCTCAGCCAAATTTCACCAAGCTCAAACTTAACAATAAGAAGTCACGAATAAAGAGAAATTCAGTGAGGTATTCCAAGGAAAAACATATAGAATCTACCACTCAAACACAAACAACTTCTCCTAAAAGTGGAAAATCTCCTCCAAAAACACAGCTCTTATATATGTCTCCTATTTGTCCACCAAAAACTAAGACAGATTAAACAGCTTTTCTCCCCAAAAGCCAAAACAACTTAAACAAAAACCACAAGCTCCTATTGGCTAAGATGGAAAAATACATATGAACATCAAAGTGAACGATGAAAGACCAGGAAGCGCATTCTAACTGCCTTTAGCAAAATTTGATACAGTCCCCTCAACATCAAGAACAAAGTCAACTATAAGAATGAATAAACAATGTAATGCTCAGGGATTGACAAAATTTCTACAAAGATCCAAAAGTGCAAAAAGTATGGATAGTGACACTGACCGCATAGTCACCAACCTCTCTCTGGAAGATATAATAGATAACTACAATACTTGAAACCATTTAATATGTGCAAAGAGATTATCCCAATCTCTTTTTAAATGTAACCCACAAAGCATTCACTTAAAAAGTAAAAATGAAATTAATGGCAAACTAATCTCTTACATATCATCTATATCTATTTAAATGTGTGCAAATCAATGACTGATGTTAAATTGTTACTGTTAGATAGCAATTCTTGAAACCATTTAACTGCGTGCAAACAAATGATTAATGATAAATAGAATGATTTGTATTAGATAGAAATATTTGAAACTATTGAACTGTGGGGGGGGGGAAGAGCTCAGGCTTGTTTAAAAATACTATCAGCAAAATGACTACAAATCATATGTATTTAATATATCTATAAATAGGATTTGGCATTAAATAACCTACAATCATCAAATCAAACCAAACCATCCCATTGCTGTTTCCACTGTTGAAGGACTTTATACACCACCTAAATGAGTTCACATCCACTGTTTAATTTCCATAAACATTCAGTAAGTGTTGATGAATGTCAATGGGTGCAAATTTTTCTGTATAGAAAAATTTGATGACACGCTTCTGTTTCATATGCACCTTCTGAATGCTACTTTGCTGCTATCTATAACAAGTAAAATGTTCTTGTTTGGAAGGTTCAACCATTTCTATTTATTTTATTTATTTGAGTGGGGATATCAATATTGGTATGTTTCACTATCTTATCCAATTATGTGTTATAGAGAGTGCCTCCAAATTTGTCACATATACACACACACACACACACACATATATGCATATATATATATATATATATATATATATATATAAATGATCTTATATAACTCTATGTGTCATATCTGCCAAAGATGTGACTCAAAAAATTTCATTGATGCTATTCTATCAACATCTACCTCTGACATCATGGATTCATGTCATAAAATAGGAAACATTACTTTCTGAGTGATCTGTGTATATATTTAGCCAACCCCTCTCTAAAAAGCAGGATGTGACATAAGGTAATTTTTTAGCAGACTGGAGCTGGTTTGAATTCAGAATTTTCCTTTTAGACTGGTTGCCTTAGTAAGGCTAAAGAACCCAGTTTACCCTACTATTAGCTCATAGCTGAGAAGCAGAACTTATGGATACATATCTTTCCCAAGGGTATTAGTATGAAGTGAAACATGTATATACCTTGATAGAGAAAAATATGTGTGTATATATGGATGAAATCAATAAAGTTCTTTGAGTAGTTTGAAAAAATCTAGACATGCCATAATTTTAATAAAATATAAGTTTTTTTCTTTTGAAAATATAATATTTATTCAAATTTCATATTCTGCTCACACTCATTGAAAAGATAATGAAATATTAACAATAACAAAAAGGCAGGTAATAACAGAACAGGGATGTTTGTTTGCCTAGTATTTGTATTAAGACATGCATTTGAGAAATGAGAGCCTTATTGTACATATTGTATCTCTGCTTAAAGAAGGAGCAATCATTAATAATGTCTTAGCCAAGTTATTAAAAGGAAATGCTTCATTATTAATACTCTTTTCCACATATAAGTATGCAGCATCATCATCCAAGGAAGCAAAGAGAGATACAAAAATAAGCAAAAGACAAACATATGGAATGTTTTGTAGGATGATGTTTTACATATCAAATTTCTATTTATTTTATTTATTTGAGTGGGGATATCAATATTGGTATGTTTCACTATCTTATCCAATTATGTGTTATATAGTGTGCCCCCAAATTTGTCACACACACACACATATATAGATTGAACCAGTGACCATGACTAGTTAATTTGGCATCACTTGTGTGTGATATGAACTGTTGGTTCAGTTGTAGAGTTTCGGCTCAGCAATCTGTGGTTGCTAGTTCGATCTCCAGTGGTGGAGATCATGATATACACTGCTGATGAGACCAAATAAGGTCGAAACAGCTGTCCAGTGTTTCCGTATGTTGTGCATAGGTGTTCGCCAGATTTTCTGGTCATGGTAATTCAATTCACAATATAGTTCCTCTACTTAAAAGGAAAAAAAAGAAAAATAAACTGCCAGAATGATATTTGAAAACAGATTCTTTATGAATAGTTACAGCACAAAATTTCAGTTGAAGAAAATTCTTGTGAAGAACTGTATTCCATCCAGTTAGAGCTGAGACTTTAAAGGAAAAAAATCATAAGGGACATTGCAGACCAGGAGGCCATGAAAAAGGGATATTAGTTTATATTACAACAGAAAAAAGTACACAAACTCATGTGAAATGATATATTGCAAGAATAGATAAAGAACTATAATGGAGCAATATAAAAACTGAAACAGTCAGCATTTCTAGCATTATCAAGTAACCCCTATCAATAAGTATAATGTTGAAGTCAATACTATACAGAGTAAGACAGCTGAAAAATAAAACCAAAAACAGTTTATCTCCTGGAGGAAAATTGTGTGTATTTACATAAAAAATGGCTTAATATCTATTTGCAGTTAAATATCATAGAAGTGCGATACATAAAAAAAAAAAAACAATGTTTAGATATATACACATTATCTTAGAAATAAAAAAGATGATTTAAGACAACCCTAAGTAAAAATTCTGATTAATAATTTTTCTGAAGATTAATTCAAATTTTCTATTGTTTTCTATTTTTCTTTCATCCGTTTTTCTCTCCATCTCCACCTCTTTCATTATTTATTACTTTTTGTTTTTCTCACTTGACTCTTATTCTAACTTGCACTGTTATCAGCACATTTCTTTTATCTCTTTTTTTAATCACTAATTCACTTTTTCTTGCATTTTTATTTTTTACTTCTTTTTTTTCCTTTTAATATTTCGTCATTTTTGGCTCTATCTATTGTACACTGTTTCTTTTCTTTTTTTCTTTTAATGTTGGTAACCATTCTTTATTTCTCATCTTATATGTTCTCTTTTCACTCACCTTCTCCTCTTAATGTTTTTTTTTTCTTCTACTCTATCATTTTCATTCTCTTCATTTTCAAATAGTCTTTTTCTCCCTCTCTTTGCCTGTCTTTTTATTTCTCCCTCTTTTTGCTTTCTTTCTCTTTTGTCTTTTTCTTTTCTTCTTCTATTTGCTTGTCTTTTTCTTTTCTCCTTGTCTTTGATTTCTCTCTCTTTTTGTCTGTAACTCTGTCAGCTGGGGCTGTAGAATACATCAACTGCATCTCTCCAGAGAGATATAACCTTCCCAACAAGTGTCCCAACATATGACATCAAACAATCTGATGGTGAGGCTCCAGCTCTGGAGCTTTGGGGAATGTGGAGTACCCTTTTATTGCCATTGCTCCCAAGTCCACTCTGACCCAGGGTGGTAGCACCTGATAGGGTCCTATCTATGGGTCATATAGAACAGCTTGATATATAAACTCTGCACAAACAAATGACTCATGTTAAATCAAATTGTTAGAAATAGAACTGCTTGACCATTTGACTGTGTGCAAACAAATGACTGATGGTTTTATTGAATTGTTAGTGTTACATGGCAATACTTGGAACCATTTAACTGTATGCCACATCGAAGCAAAGAGCTTCGTAAATTACAACTGTATGGAAATGAAGGAGTAACATTGAATTATTAGTGTTGAATAGCAATACTTGAAACTCTTTAACTGTGTGCCTGAATTGAATTATTAGTATTACTTACCTATACTTAGAACTGTGTGCAAATAAAACTATTTGCATGGACTACATGGAACTGTTTAAATGTGTGCAAAATAAAACCATTGGAATTGTATAATACCTGGAATGATTTAACTGTGTACAAATTAATGAATAGTGTTGAATAGAATAAGCAGTGTTAAATAGCTACAGTTGTAACAACCTCACTGTGTTATCATAAATGATAAAAGTAGATAGAATTATTTGTATTAGAAATATTTGAAACCAAAAATAAATTAGCTCCGTTTAAGAATGTTATTAAAAAAATGTGTTTTTTTGGCATTAAATAACCTACAAGCATTTATCATATTTACCCAACCCCTCCGCTCGAGCAGGATATGACACAAGGTCAATTTTTTAAGCGGAGTTTAACAGGTTTGAATTCAGAGTTTTCCTTCTCCTAGACTAGTTGCCTCACCAAGGCTTAAGAACCTAGTCTGTCCTACTATTTACCCATAGCTGGAGGGAGAATAATTGGATTCATACCTTTCCCAAGGGTATTAGTGCTATGTGAAATGCAATCAGTCCAGGATTTGAACTCGTGTCGCCGTGTCCAATTCCTGCGACGATAACCATTACACCACGGGCACCTACAAGCATTTATATGCCATGAAATTGAAACAAACCCTTTTTGTCCAATTTTTTTCTCCCTATCTCAGCCTCAGATTTTTCTTTCTTTCTTTTTACCTATTTTTTTTTTCTTTCTCCCTCTCTATATCTTGTTTGTTCTTCCTCTTTTTGCCAGTCTTTCTTCTTCAGTTTTTGGTGCCCTCTCTGGGTATCTTTCTCTTACCTATTATTTTTTGCTTTGATATATTTTTACATATTCTATTTTACACTATTTTAAACCATATCACACAGTTTTCTCAACTAAATGACAATTTTCTTATATTGTGTTTCCCAATTTGCCTTGTCACATCATGAAGTGTATTTGGCAATCATCTTTGTTCAGTGGCTGAATTTTGCTCAACTGAATATCGCACAGGGACATTTTCTCAAGCTGCTCTCTTTGTCTATAATACACAGGTTAGGAAACAGGAATCAAAAGCAAGACACTTGAAAAAGTTTCAGCTCAGTTGTAGATTGCAGCATATTTTATCTCCTTTGTTCTGTGCATTCTACATCTGTGACAGTTACTTTCCAAGCCAATAAACACACTAAATATTGCTTAATTCCTCTCTTCTATTTAATCAGGCTAGATGATGATCACACACACACACACACACACACACACACACACACACACACACACACAAATATAAATATATATATAGTTTTAATGAGTTAATA
>CAUZXS010001320.1:332500-365000 GCA_963585895.1 Sepioteuthis lessoniana
CTGAAATTAAACAGAATTAAACAAAACCTATTGAGTGTATGTATACATGAATGGACTTACATGTTTTCATTTGTGCACACACACACAAAGAACATTTACATAGAGCAGAGGTCTTCATGGACAATTAACTTGAATAACACATTCATAGACACAAATCCTGAAATTAAAAAAAATTACATCTTATCAAAACAATCTTTACTATTAAACAACAACCTAAACTTAACTTAACCATTCAAAATCTCCTGAAGAAGACAAAATCTGAAACACTTGTAGAGCCAAAGTATATGAAATAATAAAAACCTTATTACCAAATTTAAGGTTTGGTTTGGTTTGTTGGGTTTTATGGCATATCAACCTTTGTAGGTTATTTAATGCCAAATCCATTTTTATGTAAATAATCAGTTCTATTTCGAACAATTCAGTTTAGCATAAGTAAACAGTTTAATTGTCAAAAAAATTTCTATTTCAAACTATTCAAGCAGTTATATGTAATAATTCAGTTAAGTGTAAATACAGTTTTAATGTAAAAAAAACAGTCCTATTTCAAATAATTCAGTTAAGCATAAGCATGCAGTTTAAATGTAAGTACAGTTTAATTGTCAAAAACATTTCCATTTTAAGCTATTCTGTTTAATCAAACCATGCAGTTTAGCATAAGTATGCCATTAGTTCTATTTAACCCATTGATAGGGCCCTATCAGGTGCTACCACTCCAGGCCACAGTAGACCTGGGAGCGATGGCAATGAAGGGGTACTCAGCATTCCCCAATGCTCTAGCACTGCTAGAACCTCACCATCAGATTATTTAGTGTCATATCCAGGACACTCGTGGGGGTGTCTTACTCCTCTGCAGAGGTGCTGTCAGTGTATTCTACAGCCCCAGCCAACTGGGCAAACCTAATTTAAAATCATTTACAATACCTATTCATTTTAACATACATATATATATAGACCTAGTGGGTAGAGTGTGTGCGAATGGCCTAGGAGACCAGGGTTCAATTCCAGTTCGTCATACAAGAGACTCAAAAAATGGTACTTCTTGCTTCACATTCAGCAATATAAGGTAGGTATCAAGGGTAAAGTGGAGTAATCCAGGGAAAGGAGTAGTGCACCATCCCCTTCACCTCAGTCTAGTGGCTATTGAAAAGGGAGCCTATGGGTTACCCTCAACTGTGGCCACCAACTTTACTAACTTGAATATATATATATTCTCTCTAATTTGTTTATTAGTGTGGGTACAGAATTTTTACGTTGTATAAACTTTTCTACTGGGACAAAAATCATTTTGTGTATGTGTGTGAGAGAAAGAGGGTCTCAACCTGGAGGCCAAGGATACCTGGAGAAATATTACGGTATCACTGGGTATCCATAAGCTTGTTCAGCAATCAGAATGGGATCTTTAGTGAGATTCTTTAAAATGAAAAGGGATATTTTACAAAA
Organism: Sepioteuthis lessoniana; assembly: GCA_963585895.1. Lineage (NCBI taxonomy): Eukaryota > Metazoa > Mollusca > Cephalopoda > Myopsida > Loliginidae > Sepioteuthis > Sepioteuthis lessoniana. Next base: position 333,941 of record CAUZXS010001320.1, read on the forward strand.
CCTACTAAAAATTAGTGATTCATCAAATTTAGATAAAATGTTCAGTACTCATTTTGTTCTGAACAAATTTATTGGTAAATATTTTTGCAAGGAAAAAATTCGATATATTTTTTACATTAATAAGCTCTTAATCTTATTTTTTGTAAAATCTATATAAAATGATATTTTCTTTTTTTTCTTTTTTGGACACTAAAATATCTATATTTCAAAATAAATCTCTTAAGAAATCAAATCATTTGACATTTTGAAACCTCAATGTAGAGCACTGAATGCAAGCAATAATATAGTTGAAAATTATGAGCCATCTGTTCATTTTCATTTTTTCTTTCATTGTCCAGAATGGGCTTGGTAGGCTCATTAGCAATTGTGGCTGCGTGTGTGTGTGTGTGTGTGAATATATATATATGTGTGTGTGTGTGTGTGTGTGTGTGTATATATATATATATATTCACATCTATATAGGAAGTTCTCATGGTGTAACAGTTACTGTTGTTAGAAATGAACATGGCAACTCAAGTTCAAATCCTGTATCAGGCTGTTTGCATTCCACATAGTGTTGATACTTTTGTGAAAGGTATGCATCTACCTATTCTCCCTCTAGATCTGGGTAAATAGTAAGGCATATATGGATCTTTAACTTTGGTATGGCAAATGATCTTGGTGAAGAAAAACGTTAAATTCAAACCTGTAGAAATTTGAACTTGTGCCGCATCCTGTTTATGTAGAGTTGTTGGGTAAATTTATGTATGCTTGCTTCAGTTAACATTTTGATGAAGTGAAATAAATACTTTTTTGAATACACCAAACTTTCCAATTATAAAAACAATAGGTCTCTTTCTTTCCTACTTTTAGAGGTTATATGTTAAAACTCGGGGTTTTTTTATTATATAAAAAACCATGACAGTACCAACAGTTTGTACAAGCCTGGGAAAAATTTGCTTAGTTTTTACATACTTAATGATATTGGTTTATATAATAAATATTATAGGCCTATATTATAAATATGAACCTTGGGAAAATCTGCTCAAAGCCAATGGAAAGCCTAGATTTTTTTAAAAAAAAGAGAGCTAAGTTAACCTTGATTAAGTTTCTTCAAAAGAGACATGCCAGTTTTGTATCAGAAGGTGTTGATGTGTTATAAGAAAAAGAATTTTGGCCCTTTTTTATTAATTTTTTTTTTTTTTTTTGAGGTCCTCATGGTGTAATGGTCATTCTTGTGGAAAATTACATGTCTAACCAAATTTAAATCCTGGACAAGGCTGTTTGCATTTCATATAGGGCTAATCCTTTTGAGAAAGGTATGAATCAAACTATTCTCCCTTCAGCTATGGGTAGATAGTAGAGAGACAGGGCTCTTTAATCTCGGTATGGAAACCAGTCTAGGAAAAGGAAAACTGAGTTAAAACCTGTTAAAAACTCCTAAAAAATTGACCTTGGGTTGCATCCTGCTTTTGTGTAGGGGGTTGGATAAATATATGTATTTTTTTTTATACTAATGTATTAAAATGTCTGTTGATTTTCCCTGAAGATAAATACTAACCAAATTCAAAAGTTTCCAAGGCTCTTCTTTTGAAGAATACACACTTGAAAACTGTTTTTTTTCTCTTGAGACATTTGTACAACAGTTAATAAAAAATCATAGTGAAAAAATTTATGCGTGAATCTGTTTGAGGGACAAAATTAAATGCAATCTTCTTGTAATTATCAGAATAATAAAATATATATATCAGACATATATATATATTATCTTGAAATCTTGAAATATATTATCTTGAAATCTGAATTAGTAAAATTATATGAAACTCATATCAAAATTAATATGGTGCTTCTGATTTTGCTATTTTATTCTTGGTTTTTAAAAAAAAAAATTTTGTTTAAGTTAGAAAAATTATCATTAGAATTAAAGGTAAAATTATAAAATAAAAAAGATGGTTAATTATGAAAAAGAGTTGTGGTCTTTATATCATCAAGGAACCTTTTTATATGCTTACTGTTTTTTGAAAATAAGAAAAAGCCATTCAAATAATAAAATGATTTTCATCTTCTTGATTGCTGTTAAACAGTTTTACATTTATTTTTTTTAGTTCAGAACCTTTGATAAATTTTATCCAAGTTGGCTTGCATTTTTTCTTACTCTTTTTTATTGCTCTGTCTACATTTTTCATTTGCATCCTCCACATTTTCTTTGATTTAAAAAATACCTAAAAATGATTCCCTAATTTCTCATTGGGTCAGAGTTCAAAATAATTATCTGCTGTTGATTAGCAATGACATAAAAAGGGTCTCCAACATCTCCCTGCCGACCCAACAATCAATCCCACACCCACAATTTTTTTTTTATTTTGTAGTTTATTTTTTAATTTCATCCATTTTAATTTTTAATTAGTCCACCCTTTTTTCCTTCCATCCAAACCTCTTTTTGTGTATGCTTTGTTTGAATTCACAAAAGAAAATATCTTCTGATGTGTATAATTCATCTTTTGTGTGAAAGTTTTGAGTAATTATGTGCTCGTCATGCAAAGCTGTTGGTTACTGGACAAGGTTTTCTTCATTGCACACTTGAATTAGAAAAATATTAATGATGATGATGATGATGATGAAGAAGACAGAAAATGAAAAAAAAAGATGATTATTGAATTCTAAGCTTGTTCATAAATTTTTACTCAAAATAACAAACAAGAAAAAATTTAAAAAAAAAAAAAAAATCACTGTAAAAAGTCTAGAAAAAAATAAGCATCGAACAAAAATAACAAAAAATAACAATAATAGTAAAAATAATAACAAATCAGGAAACAACAAAAAGAAATGGAAAATGAAAAAATAAAAAGAATTAGAAAATATTTAATAAAAAGTAACAAAAAAATAACCAACCCGAACCACCACATCAACTTTCCTCTGAAAAATAAACAAAATTGTAAATCATTCATTATGTTTAATGAAGCTGTGGACTGTGGTCACTGATTTGTATTATTATTTTAAAAAAATATTCACTCAACAACAAAGACATATGCATTCTAGTGTTGTCTTTATTAAAAATGTATTTTTTTCAATTCCTTTTTTGCAATTTTTTTTTTTACAAAATCATTCAGAAGTATGAAATTATCCTAAGTAACTTCTATTAAAAAACTTAAATTTTTTGTTGTTACTCAGGAAAAGGAAAATATTGACTGAATCACTAAAACTTTGAATGAAAATCAAACATAATGAAATCAATATTGATGCAAGGTTGATTATTTCATTAATTGAAATTTTGATGTTTAGAATGGAAATTCAGACCAAAAGACACAGGGTGACCATTTTTTTTTCTTTTTGTGCATTCATTTTTAATTGCCATCAAATATTAGTGCATTTTGATATTTTTGTTTTGTTTTGTATAGTATCTTTGAATACTAAGTTAAGATGGTGTAATATGAAATTGATTAGGAGATCAAAGTCAAATATGTTTGGTTTTTATTTTGAAGAATTTCAGTTTGAAGAATATTGAGTCAGTAACAAGAGAGACACTAAAAGTTATTTTTATGAATTCTGATTCGTTATTTTGCCAAAGTCATATACATTTTCAGCTAAAATAAAAATACAATTTCTGATTGCAAAAGGGTTTACTTATTGTGACTATATGATAATGACTTTTGAATTTTATAAACTTGTGTTTTTTAAAGATTCTGACAATGCTCAATAGGTTTATTGTAGTACTACTACAAAATAAATAAAATGTACTGACAGAAATCTTCTGATATAAAAAAAATTCAGTTCCATCTTGTAAGTGATAAAATCAGGTGTCAAAAAATCTTAATTCTAAGATTTGGTTTGAAACATCTTTTGGGAAACTCATATGAGCAGAAGGTGATAAACTGAAAGTTAATTTTCTTCTCACTGGTATTTTTTTGCTTAAAAGGAACTTTTTTTTTTACTTGTCGCAACCAAAATCATCTGCAGATTTGCAATGATTATTCCCTTTGGTTTTATAATGATCGAATGATTGATTGATTTTAAAGGCATATCAACTTGTCTAGACTTATTTTTCCAAGAAGTTAGAAAATTGCTTATATTGTACATTTATATATATATTTTTTATGCAGTTTCTTCAGAGATTTTTGCACATGACTGTAAGATATCAAGTATTACAATCTAATTCAAATAATTTACAAACAGATCTATTTGTCTAATAGATGTGACCCTAACGGAGTGGACCTGGGAGTAATTGAGGAGTACTCTACACTCCTCAGTGTTTCAGAATTTGGGCTTCCCCACTAAATGCTGTTTAGTGTGTGTGGGGGCAGTCTTAGCCTTTTGCAGATGATACCGTCAGTGTATTCAAAGCCCAATCGTGAGGGCATGTTTTATGATGAATTTGATTTGTGGGGGAGCCTTAGCCCTCTGCAGATGGTACAGTCAGTGTATTCTAAGCCCCATCATTAAGACATGTTTTATGATAAATTTGATTTGGTAGGGTCTAGTTTTAGCCCTCTGCAGATGATATAGTCAGTATATTCTAAGCCCCATCCTCAGGGCATATTTCATGATGAATTTGATTCAGAAGAGGATGTATCTTTAATGCTACCAGACATTGGCATGATGGTTAGAGTGTTTGCCAATGGCCTGAGAGACCTGGGTTCAATCCCAGGTCAAGTCATAGTAAAAGCTCAAAAAATGGTACTTGATGCCTCCTTGCTTAACACCCAGCAATATAAGGTACACACCAAGGGTAAATTGGAGCAATCCAGGGAAAGGAGTAACGCCCTCCCCTACACCATGGTGCCGTAGCTATCGAAAAGGGAGCCTTTGGATCACCCTCAACTATGGTCACCAAGTACTTTACATCTTAGAGTTGATACAGGCATGAGAGTAGATAAACTAAAGCAATACTATGAATACAACTGAGATGAAGATGCAAATCTGAAGAAATCACAAAGTTATAATGAGTATTTTATAATTTCATGATGATGAATTAATTATAAGAATTAACTTGCAGTGAGTGAGCATGTGATAAAAAGATTGATAAATTTCACAGCCGATGACGGACATAACGTTCAAGGATTGTTACATTTTTTTTGTGTTTACTTAAGTCAAAGGTTGGCATTTTTAGAACAAGTTTTTCTACAGTTTTTGGATTGTTGAAGAATATTTCTTCAAAAGAAATTAAAAATGACTCTTTAAAAACTGGAGAGCTCTTTGTTCTCTTAATTTTCATACAGGTGTGCTTCAACAGGTTGCAAATTATTATCAGTTTATCATAAGTGAGTTGATCAGCTATAGTTCTTTCTGAGGTTCAGCCACCTGAGACAGGAGCTGGGGAATTCCTAATTTCAGTTGTTAAGGCATTCTTAACTTTAACTCATACTTTTACAAAGATTGAAATAGCTTCTTCAACTGCATGAAAAAAAAAGAAGCAAAGGAAAAAAACATGCACACAAAATGAACTTAAAAGAGAACAACTGTTTAAAAATATATAATTAGTAAACAGTCCTTTTCTGAATCTTTGCAATTAGGTGCCCTAAACGTTTCCCAGGGGGTTGTGAACAAACATTGCTAACCCTGAGGTAACCAGGTAGTGATGTGGATAATTTAAAAGCATTCAAAATTAGCATTGCAAAATCTAAGGGGACTGAATAAAAATATTGCAAATCTTTGAGATTTTAAAATGAACATTTTTGAATATAAAGAGCCTGAAAAACAATACTGCTGACTCTTTTGAGTTTAGAATTAATATTGTAAGCCCTGAAGGGACCAAGCACTAATAACTCGAGTTCCTTTAAAATTCCACAAAACTTCTCTTAAGTACCCAACTTGTGTTCTTTATGTAATACCCAACACCTTTACTGTCTTTTGAAAAACAGTTGGATATTCAAATAGAAAGAAATGAATAAATGCTTTATTTCTCTCTCTCCAACTTTCTTTTTTAATTGGTAAAATTATGACAAATTTTATTGTCATCATGCAGGTGTTCTGATAGCCTGAGGGTTTCAGTCTTAACAGATGTAGAATTATCCAGGCTGCACTACAAAACCATTCCTTATGGCTAGAAATCTCATTCTAGTTGGCCTCAAAAATAATCTAAGTCCACTTCTTGCCTCATTCAATGAGGCAAAAGGCTAAAAAAAATCATATTTTTGTTCTTAGTATATTTTGATACTTTTTTCTTTCTACAGAGTCCAGTGTCTGTTTCTGATGAAGATTCAAACAAATGCTCACCATTCAAAATCCATGGAATCTCGAATGGGCAACTAGATATTAACATGAATGATTTACTGGAAAATAAAGATCAGAATGAAGCTCAGCAGGAAGTCATGAAAAGGTAAAAGAAACTAAAAAATTCATTCACTGTAATTATTTGTGCATAACATGCACTCATGTATAATCCCATCCCTAACATTAGACTGGAAAATTCTACAAAAAAAATATTCTTGTGTTTAATATGCTTTGACTTTTTAGAATTTGTAGCTGCTAAATTTAACCTAAATTTAACATTTGTTTAACTTTTTATATAGTTTACATTATTTTTTAAAACAAAATTTGCACAGTATTTAGAGCAAACACATAAATATGTCTGCACAAAAATAAGCTCATTGCTTAGTCAGCTGGGGCTGTAGAAAACACCAACTGAATCTCTGCCGATGGGTAAGACCCCCCCTGACAACAAGTGTCCTGGATATTACACTAAACAATCTGATGGTGAGGTTCCAGTAATGCTGGGGCTGTGTGGAATGCAGTGTACCCCTTCGTTGCCATCACTCTCATGTCCCCTCTGGCCCAGAGTGGTAGCACCTGATAGGGCCCTATTTATGGGTCAAATAGAACTAAATTGTGTACTTATGCTAAACTCAATTACTTGAAATAGAACTGTTTTGACATTTAACTGTGTGTGGACAAAAACTATACTTAGACTATATTTACCAACCCCTCCGCTTGGGTAGGATATGACACAAGGTCAATTTTTAAGCAGAGTTTAACAGGTTTGAATTCAGAGTTTTCCTTCTCCTAGACTAGTTGCCTCACCAAGGCTGAAGAACCCAGTCTGCCCTGTTATTTACCCATAGCTGGAGGGAAAATAATTGGATTCATACCTTTCCCAAGGGTATTAGTGCTATGTGAAATGCAATCAGCCTTGTCCAGGATTTGAACTCGTGTCGCTGTATCTATTTCCTATGACGATAACTATTACTATTGGTCAAAACTATACTTATACTAAACTGAATTGTTTGAATTAGAACTGTTTGACAAAACTGAATAGCTTGAAGTAGGAATGTTTTTTACAATTAAACTGTGTACTCATGCTAAACTGAGTTGTTTGAAATAGAAATGATTATTTGTATAAAAATAGGTTTGGCATTAAATAACCTACAAAGGTTGATATGTCATAAAATCCAAAGAACTAACCAAAAACAAGCTCACAATTTAGAAGAAACAAAATTATGAAGAAACATAAATATCATGTGAATATTTCTCTATATAGTTTAGATTATAGATATAATTTATTTTTGGTGAGATTATCTTGAATGTGGTGAAGCATATAGCTAAAAAAAAGTTGATATAGTTTTCATGTCTAATACATACCTTTTAGCTTTTGGACTGACAAATCTGGAAAAATATTGTGTCTTATACACAAAAAATTATGGTAAGATTTTTGCAGTTAGTCATTCTATGAGTTTTAAGTTCCATTTAAGTCATGCTTCATCATATCTATTCTGTGATACTGTAATCCCAAAATCTAGACTATAAGAAACCTTCTCTAATTTACATTTAATATTACTCTATTATAGAATTAGGCTAAGTACAAGTGCAGGTTGTCTGTGACATCAAGGTAAACATTAGTATACATCCCTAGACAAAAATATAAGACCACCCTAAAAAATGAAGAAAAAGATATTGTTTACTATTTTTAAATTATGAAAATCAGATATATGAAAGATAAGGTTAAGAGATATTTAAATTTTAAATAAGAAAAAATTTCAATTCACTTTTTATATGTATATTAGCATTTATGCTAAATTTTAAAATTTATTTTTGACATAAATACAAGACCACCAATAAAAAATAAAGAAAAAAGGACTTAATTTAATTGAAAAATTTATATATATATATATTGTCTATGTAATATGAAAGCTATTAAAACTGTAATACTTAAAATGTTAAAAACATAAATGGCTAAGAGAACTAAATTATCTGAATTTGAGAAAGGCAAGATTACAGCTTTGAAAAGAGTCAGAAAATCTCGGAAAGAAATTGTGAAGGCCTTAGGACACAATAAAACCATGATCTGAAATTATTTGAAAAGTCCAAATAAGTATGGAACAAGAATGGCAGGCCAGAAAAATTCGAGAGAAGAATTGTTCATGAAGTAAAAAAGAAAACTTCATCAACATCAAAAATATTGAAATCTCTAGTGTATACTCCTTGCAGTACTAGAACAATTAGAAGGCATTGAAATATTGAAAAAATTAAGCATAAGAAAATAATTCATCATCCAAGTTTAACTATGAAGCACAAAGAGAAATGACTGGAATATGCTCATCAATATCAAACTATGAGTGGCGAAAAGTTGTTTTCTTGGACGAAAAGAAATTCAATTTAGACGGTCCAGGTAGCTTTCAGAAGTACTGCCACACAAAAAATTTTCCAGAAGAGAATTAGCATATTGGATGAGGATCTCTTATGAGCTGGGTGGGCCTTCTCATCTTCAGGAAAACTTAAACTACAATTTGTCAGTGGTTGACGAAAAGGAGCTGATTATGTGAAGATGCTAAATGATTTATCTCTTGCACAAGAAGGGCATTGTCTATGTGGAGAAGAATAGATTTTTCCGCTAGATAATTCTGCTATTCACAATGCATCAATAACAAAGAAGTACTTGCTTGAACAAAAAATAAGACTTCTTGACCACCCAGCATGCTCTCCAAACATCAATCCTATAGAAAATTTGTGGGGATTGATTGTTGCAAAAGTTTATGAAGAAGGTCAACAGTACTCTGTAATTTCTAAACTCAAAAACACAATCTTAGATGCATAGGAAAAAATACCTTCAGTTCAACTACAGAAACCAGTTGATAGTGTGACTAGCCAAATATTTGAGGTTAGCAAAGCTAACAACTGACCTACAAAATACTAAATAAAAAATTTGCCTTTGTATTCTATAGTTCCGCTCATTGGTCTTTTATTTATGCCAAAACAAAATTTTAAAATAAAGCATAAATACTAAAATACATATAAAAAATGAATTGGAAATTCTTCATATTTTAAATTTAATTCTCTTTATGCCTATTCTTTCATATATCTGATTTTCATAATTTAAAAATTGTAAACAATATCTTTTTCTTCCTTTTTTAGGGTGGTCTTATATTTTTGTCCAGGGGTGTATCTCAACTTTACTTATAAAACTAGAGAGGTATATTTAAGCAATTCTTTTAAAAAAATAAATAAAGGCGAGTCTTGTACACCATCAAATATGATAATTTGGTATAGTGAGTAGAGCGTGTGACAATGGTCCAGTAGACCAGGGTTCAATACCAGGTCGAGTCATACCAAAGACTGAAAAAATGGTACTCTGATGCCTCCTTGCTTAACACTCAGCATCATAAAGTATGAATCAAGGGTAGGGGGAGCAATCCAGGAAAAGGAGTAGCACTCTCCTCTACACCTCTGTATGGTAGGTATTGAAAAGAGAGCCCTTGGGTCCCCCTCAACTACAGTCACCTAACTACAACATTATATATATATATATATATATATATATATATATATATATATATAGGATACTAAGTCTAACATAAAGTTGGGTGGGTTTCAATCCCAGCTTGAAATGTCCTATGTGTCTAGCCACACTGAAGAGTTGTGATACAATGAAGCAGTCTGTCTGTGGATGAATATATATATATATATATATTCATATATATATATATATATATATATATATATATATATATATATGTGTGTGTGTTCCGATTCTTATGTTCTCTCTTATCTGATTTCATTTCCAAATTCCCCTTGAAAACTTTCTTCCTGAGTACTGAACTTAATCTCTGGAAATTTATTTTCAAATTCCTTATATTACTTTGCAAAAACGACTTTAAGACAGGCATGTTTCTCAAAACATTTACCTATTCAATTACTCAAATTCATATGCGAACGCTATTTATACAGTCAAAAATAAAATAATAAGCAGCAAGTTAGAAAACTCAAGTTCAATTTCAGCTGAAAGTAAAGTCAAATTCCAAACTCTAGCTGATTAAAGTGCACCCTCAGGCAGTAGTGAAAATGGTGGTAGTGGTGGCTATTCAAGTGTACAGAGAATATTTATTTCACTATTTCTAACCTTTTTGTACGTTCAAAGTATACTAATGGAAACCTTTATTATTTCCCACCTTTCGTCAAGTTTCTATCAATAACAATTTACTTCTTTATTTATTATAATTAGATAGATGTATTTTACCCAGTTCTCATAGTAAAACTGATAAATTTGCTATATATTATACAGTCTGAATAATTTAGTATTCTGATTGAACTACGGGCAGTTGGAGGTTAAACATATTTATTTGAATGGAATGAATTATGGATCACTGATATAGATATGTGTGTATAAATCATTATAACCAGTATAGGCTATATGGTCTAGAAATGTGGCTACATTTTGAAATATCAGCCACAAAGACTTATTGTACCCCAGAAACCCAGCTTCACAATTCACTGTTGGAAGGGCTTTAGAATATGCGAACTGTATCCTCTGCAGAGGAGAAATCCTCTCCTAAAAAAAAGAGGTGTCTTGGATATTACACTAAACTGCATCTAGTGGTGAGGGTCCTGTTCTGGAAATCTGGGGTGTGTGGTGTACACTTTAATTGCCATTACTCCCAGGTCCACTCTAACCGGGAGTGGTAGTACCCATCTATAAATCAAATAGATAATTTTGAAAAAAAATTGCATCAGATTGGAATACTTGGTATATAACCATGTACAAGAAACTCTTACGAAAGTACACAAAAAATGTTCCGTAACCTCTCTGCATAAAATAATCCCAGACAGGTTGACATGCCTCTAAAATAGATCAATCCCAACTGCACAAGTTCACTTCACTCATCCCTGGTAGACCCCTCTCTGTGAACCCAAGTATAAATCTTTGATACAGTTTTATCATATACCTATTTCCAAAAAACCATTTCTACCACATACTGCAGACTGTGCAGATTATCTGTATTAACTGTAATTGGTTGCTCTTTTTGAGTCAATAATTTTTTTTTCTGGCAAATGTGTAAAATACATCGAGATAAAATTGTCTACAATCGTTTACTATTGTCTCTGTAAAACTCTGCTTAATATTTTTTTTAAATTTTGCTTTTTTAACTTCACAGAAACTCATTTCAGTCAAAGGAAAGTCAGTTCCCCTTTATGTAGGCTAATATATTTTTTAATTCTAAGGTCAAGCATGTAAAGGAAACAACAGCTGTCAAAATTATAAATGAAAGATGTTAGAATTAAGTATTTAAAACCCTCAAGACCCTATCAACAGAACAGTATAAAAAGGTTTTACTTTTCTGAGCAGTGTTACTCTTTAAGAAATTAAGTCTGACATTTATTCCATGTCTAATATAAGAAAAATTAAAAAAAACAAAAACAATGAAATAAGTCAATGGTCAAAATCTTATTGATTTTACTATTAGAATGCAGTCTCAGCTTTGTTAAGTTGGTCAGAAGCATTCACAGGAACTAAATGGGTAATAAATTTAGGGTGTTTCCAAAGATTTTTTAACATTAGAGATATACCAGGTGTTTCAGAAGAATTGATATCATTTCATAATCTAATTACTGGACCTATTCTTGTTCAAATGATCTCACATCTTAACAGCATGTTTAGAAACAAATTAACATTTTATGTTTAATGTTTAAACACTTTTACCAATGAATAGAATTTTTATTCTTGAAAAGAAAAAAAACATTAAGCAGAATTTGTGTCGTTTCTAAACATGCTGTTAAAATCTAATACTCTTTGGTGAAGTTATTAGTTTCCAAAACACCTTGTAAGGGTTAATACCTAAATCTACTAATAAAGCATTATAAAATTCATCAATTTGTAAAATCAAAAAATTTGTTGTCTAAATTTATGACAAAAAAGCATCAATCTGAAACCATTTAAATGAGAATTGATCAAGTTATTAAATTATAAAATAATATCAATTTTTCTGAAACACCTTGAAGATACAATGTGAAGAAGAGAAAAAGTGACTCAAGAGGAGAGATAAAAGCACTAGACAAAGTATTGTATGTATGTATGAATATCTAAAATGTATATTGTAGTTGTTACTGTGAAGTCATTGCATTATATATATCCAACCTGGATATGTTTATTTATCCTTGTGAATTTCACTTTATTGCTGTTGTTTTCTTTTGAACAAACAACTTATTCAATTTTCTACTCATGGAACTTACTTTGTTGAAAAAATTTACTTAGGATATCAATCAAAAAGGTAAAATTCCAGGATGAAATAAGTTGTCACATTTGGGATCCATAAAAAAAAAGAAACTTTTTTTAGATTTAGAAGGTAAAAAGGGTAAAGATTACATAAGAAAACTACATGATAGAAAAAATTTTTTTTGCTATCCCACTACACATATAGTATTAATAAAAACTTATTATGAGTATGTAAAAAAAAACACTAAAACAATTTACAGCCATAAAGATTTAGTATACCAAATGAATCTTTGTTGCTTAACTAGTAGGTAGAAATAGATGGAGAAAGTGAAAGCATTGAAAATGACCTGTTTCTGAAATGAAGAAGGCAAAAAATTTCACTGACTGAAATGCAGTAACTAATACAATAAAAGTACAGATGTTCATCTGAATATTTTTCTTTTCCTTTTTCTTTTTTTGGTATTTTATTTTTTCTTATTTCTCTGGTGATTTTGATTTTTCCAGAAATATCAGAATTTGGCACAAGATTTCTTGTTACTGTATATTCTTCTCAATGAATTTTTTAAATCAATGATTAAAGAATATTTAATTACTAACAGAGGGGGAGGTGTCCTATCACCTCTTCATGGGATACAACTGGTATATTCTGAGAGCAGAGCAGTTTTATTCATTTCTTTATCCTTATTATAACTTTTAATTCCCTACTATTTATGGAAATTAAAACTTAGATTATTTTCCTTTAAAATTGTCCAGGAATTCTATGATTAAACTGTCAACCTGGTTTCTTATCAACTCATCCAAGTGGTTCAGTAACAATTTGTAATAATCTTCCTCCTTGAAAAATCAAATCATTTTCAAAATACCTTACATTTTTCTAGCAGTGATCTTAGGATATAATAGCTTAAAATTTTGAACCTAGTTTTATAAAAGTAAGATTGTTTTTTTTCATCTTGCAAAGAAATAAAAGTGAAACAAAAGTTAGAATTCCAAATGTTCAAAAGATGTTATTTCGCTGAAGTGTGTAAAAAGAATAATTCTGGTTTTGATTCCTGAATTATCTGAGAAATTTCTTCAGTATCTTTAATTTGTTAGAACTATCAACCAGGCAAATAATAATATATGAAGCAACACTTGTAGCACAATCAAGGTGACAGATCTGAAGTATATATTGCATGTAGAAAAACTTCCTTTTTCAACCCCAATCATCATTTACTGCATTACACTGACAACATTCAAATAAATCATGTGGGGCTTAGAATAATCTAGCTGTATACCTTGCAATAGAATAAGACCCCCCCGCCACAAAAAAGAGTGTCCTGAATATGATACTAAACTGCATCTGGTGTTGAAGCACCAGTTCTGGGGAATGTGGAATATCTGTTCCTTTCTCACAAATCCAAACTGACTCAAAGTAGTTGTACCAATTAAGGTTCCATCAAAAAAGTCAATTAAATGTTTAAAAATTATTTGTATTTGATAGGATTACTTTATATATGACTAAATTTTGTATCAAAAATTGTTACTTGAAGCCATAATTGTTTGCTAAGGATCATTATGATTATTAGTTACTTGAAACCAGATAATTGTGTGCAAATTAAATAGAAATAATTACTTGAAACCATGTAATTACTAGTATTAGATAGGAATACTTGAAACCATACAATTGTGAGCAATTTTTTTTGTATTAGATAGGAATACTTGGTATTATATAATTGTATTGAATTACTTTTTATAGCTTCAGAATTTTTTCTTGGATTTATAAAATAGAACACTACAGTTGACTAATTCTTCTCTAACTTTTCTGCTAGCTGATGTGGATGTGTAGTTTGAGCTCTTCCTTAAATTAGTTGAGAGGTATCCCAAGCAAAGGAAAATACATTTTATAATGCTAACTAATGTTCCTTTCTGAGCAAATTCATAGGGGATCTATTTTTCGAGCTAGCCCTGATGGGGCTTAGAATATGCTAACTGTATCCTCTGCAGAGGAGTAGAATCCCCTAGAAAAAGTATTTACTTCCTAGAGCACTAAACTATATATGATGATGAAGCTTCAATTCTGGAGATCAGGGGAATATGGAGTACCCCTTCATTGCTATTACTCCCACACCCACAACTGACCTGAAGTGTTGGTATATGTTATGGTTCCATCTATAGATCAAATAGATCTATTCAAAAAATTATTCATATTCAATAGGACCATGTGCAAAAAAAAAAAAACTTCTTAAAAAACAACTACAAAAAATGTAAATATAAACATACAATGATCATGATTCCCTGACCTCTAGGTTTTAAATAACCCTATATGGTTGCCAAGCAGTTAAAATCAACCAAATTTTTCTTGCTTCAGAATTCTCCTAAAGTTTGGACCCAATACACTGCATATAGTACAAGCAATAAAGAGCTTGGTAAACTACCAAGAGATTTGTAAGATTTTCCAACCATTATGCAAAAGATAGCACTAGAAACTTTTTTATCATAAAATATTATACAGAATTAACCTCAAGAAGATAGTATTATTATTTTTTTATAATTTAACTCTGTTTTTTAGGGAAATGTTTAATTCCACAATGTCTATTGTAATCCATTAACAGAATTGACATAATTGGCTTGTATGCTCATTACACTGAATTTCTGATAGACTTATAAAAGCATTGATAAGAAGGACATGTATAAATCCCTAGAGAAATGAATTATTTTTCTTTATTTTTCTTTTAAATAGATATGATAAATAAAGGTAAATCAAAAATGAAAGTCATTTTGATTAGTGAACACAATATCATTTTTGCAGTGAATCATTAACAATTTAGCCAGGCTAGTCTGACCTGGTCTTCAAGATGACAACCACTTGGGGCCAATTTCTGCAACCTTATTAAAGAGTTGACCATTCAAAATTGTTTTATCGATCGATCAAAATTAAATTGTGAAATCTTTCAATTTCCTTTTTCACAGAATCAATTAGTTTTTTTCTTTTTCTTTATTGCTTATTTCTTTTGATGCATAGATATTTTTTTCCTTTTGCTTTATTGTACTATTCAAAGAAAAACTGTCAATTTTCTTATCAGCAAAAAAAAACAAAAAAAGACATAAGAAAAAAGATTTTAGTTGCTCAATTTTTGATGCGATTTCATTTAAAAATAAATGTTGTTTTATGATTGAGGTTTTGTAAGAATTCATTTAAAATTCTTTTAAAATCCATTTGCTAATTTCTGAAGAAAATTTCAAAAGAATTTATTCTGAAATGATAATGAAATTTGCTTTAAATTCTTGTTCAGCTTTTGTAAATTATTTATTTTTTGTTAATTTTTTTAATATATTCTCTGAAATGAAGGTTTCATGTCAGAGTATTGGACTTAAAAGAGCACTTACCATATTTCAACTTATAATATCAAAGTAGTTGTATTGATCAATTAAAAACTTCCCAGTAGAAAATATAGAATAATATAATAAATAAGCATAAATGTTGGTCATAAATTTGTTCAGAGTTTTGTGGCTTTATAAATATTCATGGATGATCACTCATTTAGTATTAAATTTTTTGCTACCGAATAAAAGTAGAGTTAGGGAATCAAATAAAACATAAGTAAAAATTGATTGTGCTGGGAATCAATGACTTAAAATTTGTCACTTTCTTATACTCCAAAGTTGTTTAACCAAGAAACATATGATTAGGTTCTTTTCTTCAAGGTTTATTTTTTTGTTTCATAGTATTATCTATTTACAGAAGTTTATAGTCACTCAATGTACCACTGCTACTTAAAAGAAAAAAAACCAAGATGAAATTAATTCTTCATATGTAAAAAGTAAAGTTGGCATCCGTAGTCAAGGGCGACCAGAAGGCTCCTTTTCATTAGCTACTACACCGAGGTGTAAGGAAGTGCTACTCCTTTCCCTTGATTGCTTCACTTTACCCTTGATATGTACCTTATATTGCTGAGTGTTAAGCAAGGAGGTATCAAGTACCATTTTTAAAGTCTTTGGTGTGATGCAACTTGGGATTGAACCCAGGTTTCCTCGACCATTGGTGAAAATCCTTATTCATATTAGATTAGTCTATTTTTTTTTTGTTTCTTTACCTATTGAATTTAAATCATGCTAACAATATGGGGAGAAGATTGTCCAACATAATATATGCCTCTACATTAATAGGCACACACACACAGAGGGTTGGTTTGGTTGCTTTGTTTAATGACAAATCAACCTTTGTGGTTTATTTAATGCCAAAGCCATCCTTGTAGAACAATAGCTGGAGGATAGAGAGGGAGGAGGTCTTACCTTTCCCTAGGGTAGATGTTCAAAAATGAATATAATAGTGTAACTGGAGTTTGAACTCACTAACATATTACTGTCCAGCACATTAACCACTATGCCAGGGGGAGTACCCCCTCCCAAATATATGTGGATACAAATGAATGTACATCATATATCTATCAATACAGTTCCCAGGATATAATGCTAAACTGGTGGTGAGGCACCAGTTCAGGAACTTTGTGGAGTGTTGAGTACCTCTTCAATACCATTACTCCTAAGTTCACTCTAATCCAGAATTGTTGTACTTGTTAAGGTCTACTTCATGAGTAAAATAGGTCAATTTGAAAATTATTAGTAACAGACAGAAATACTTGATACCATATAACTGTAAGTAAACAAATGATTATTATCATAAGACACAAAAAAAGTGTAATTACAAAAAGATTCCAATTGTGAAAATAGTTATAATTATTACCAAACATTTAGAAATTAAACAAATTTTAGCTTTAAATAACTCATATGGCACTGATATGCTGTTAAATTAACCAAACCAACCATATATATATATATATATATATATATATATGCTCAACAAAATTACAATAATAAAATATTTGAAGATAAAAAAATCATTATTCAGAATTTTACAAAGTCAGTCATTATATGAGTTACTTTCAACCATTGGAAGATAAACACTTGACCAGTAATTTGTTTTATATGGCCACAGTAAAAAATAATAATGGACTGGATAATAACTACACTTGATCAACAAGGAATGATGCAATAATCACAAAGTCTAATCCAGAAGTAAATAGTATGTAAATAATTCTATGCTATCTAAATATATTTGGGAGTATAAGGAAAACATGGCAAAGAATCTGAAATTAAATGATTGATATTGAATAGAGTATATGCTTGTAATGAAGGATCCAAACCATGTAAGTTGTGCTTGTAAAAAAAAAAAAATGTTTAACATCCTAAATTTCCTCAAACCTAAGAATCTTTTCAATAAAAGATAAGAATTGGTGTCAAAATGTTGACATGAAATGGAACATCTGTTTAGTAATTTGGTTTCAGATTGAATCAAATGACAAATATAAGAAGTGGCGTGACTTAAGGATTCTGTCACCTATTAGAGTTGTATATTATTGTATATTATTGTCACCTATTAGAGTTGTATATATTCAGTTAAATCAAGTAACCTTCAGATGGAATTGAGAGTATCTCCTCTGACCAGTAACTTTGTTGTTTTTTTTTCTTAAAATATTTTGATATTGTAATATTCTCTTCACTTTCATTGCATTTAAAACCTTCATATATTGAGCACTGTGATAATTCTGCTGGGTTTACAACTATTTAAGATTTTATCTTGCAGTGATTTTACCTATATTAATTTTTTGTATATATATATATATATATATATATATATATATATATATATATATATATATATAGTAGCTGTCAGCTTGATTTTGAGTGTTACCACCTTTTGTGCTTCAAGTCAACAGAAACTGATGACTGGCATACCCAAGAATTAGTGAAGCAACAGGCTCTAATATGTACACACACACACACACAAGAATTTAAAGGAGTATGCATTTATGATGATTTATATATATACTTAAGTTTATTATGGATGTATGTATGGGTGCATATATAAATGTATATACATATGGGTGAGATATATGTAAGTATATTTTTTGAGGACGAAGATGTTTGAATTATCATATACGTGTGTTTATGAACTGCTCTATTTTATGTCTATATATGGTTTCAAGTATAAAGGGATACATCTGATTGAATATACAAATTATGGACATATAAGATATACCCTCCAATTCTGCATGTTATATGAAGAAAACCTTACAGTCCATAAATATCAAGGCTAAATATTAACTTAAAGAATGTGTTCACTATCACTTAAAGAAAATAGTGTAAATATCTTGGTTATTTTTGTTGTGACATTAACATTATTTACTGTCAATCATAGTTATTGAATTAAAAATGTACAACAGTTTTACTAACTAGCTTTTAGTTTAATGAACTATTCATTGAAAGAGGTGATACATACATTTACTATATTTGATACACTATTGTATGATTCCTTTTAAACTACTAAAAGCATTACCCATGATCTTATATATTAAGTTAAAGCTTTTTTTTCAAAGTTTTCTGTATAATTTGGATGTAGTTTATATCCTTTTCGGTATGGTATATACCTGCGTTCATCCCACCAATATCCAAACTATATATATACATACATAGTATTTGGTCCCATCTTTAGATTCACTTAGATACACTGATGAAAAATAATATATATAATTGTACAAGTAGATTGTATTCATCCAAGAAATCATATATATATATATATATATATATATATATATATATATATATAATTGGTCTGAGTAATTACATCCTATAATTGTCCACAAAAGGTTTTTAGTTAGGCAAATTAAGAATTAATCCTTCTATTTCATATAAAAGGAATGATGACTGAATTCAAGTTTCTATTGATGGACATGAAGTTCCTATAATCTGTGAAAGAAACATAAAAAACAGAAAAACTTGGTCTTGTAACTCTCTACTTTTACTGATTATCAATCTTAGAAAGAATAGAATAACAGAAAGATGGTTTACACTGTTGATAAGTGTGATCTCATTGCCAAAGATAAATTATAGCATGTGTATTTTGATTTAATCCCCAAATATTATATAACCCTATAAGTGGGGCTTAGAATATTCTGACTGTATTCCCTACAATGGAGTAAGACCTTCATAAAATCAAAATAGGTGTCCAGTGTCTGATACTAAACTGCATCTGATAATGAGGTTCCAGTTTAATCTATCAATGAACCGAATGTCATGACTATTTTCGGTATAAGAGATATCACTTACAAATATAGAAGCAATAGGGAATTTAATAAGTAAGTACATAAAAAGTGATTGAAATTACTTACCTTATTAATAAATATGACATTATACAGATCAGCATCAAAGCTGAAGCTAATTCTGATATCATATATTGAAGATATAAGGTCGGTAAGAGATGATCCTCTCATTTGCTGTGTGACTTGAGATTCTCATGTTAAAAGTACCAAGTTATTCATCGTAACCAAAGAGAAATGGAATGTGAAGAATGTTGTGGAATATAGAGGATCACCCCTTAAAATGAAGAAAGTGGTTGACTCTGGATGGTAACCCATATTGACTCTGCCAGTATAGGCTACCATCAAAAGCATTGGTGGTCAAACAAAGGAGACCCTGAAAAACAGAAGAAATATGGCAATCTTCCCTTATTGAGGGGAACAAGCATCTTCTTACAGTAGTTGGGCTTTTGAAATGGAACATGGATTAAATGGGAAAACATCAAAGAAAGACAAATTACATGGTGTAACATCAAACAGATGAACTCATTGAAAATAAGTTTCCTAATGAAGGCATTATACAACATCCAATCAATGAGAGTCAACCTCAAATAGTGGACGTTGATGATATCTGACCAATATGATGTATATGGGAAGACTGCTAGCCTCAAATACATCTTCACTGTTATCTGAATATTCTGTAAAAAGCTATGTATAAAGACGCAAGCAAGTGCGAGAGATCTTTGCCAGTGTTATAAAAATGATGTTGCAAAGCTGTTAATAAAATTTCATCGACTTAAAAATGAATAATTTAAAATATATATTCCGGAAACTGCTTTTACAAAAAAAGAAAATAAAGTACAAATCTTTGTTGTTTGATAGTTGCACAGAATTGAGTGTCTTTGTAGATTAGGAATGTCATCTCACTTTTCCAGGTGAGAACATGTTAATCATTCTGATCTTGTGACTGGTTAATTAATTAAATAAAAAAACTTACATTGATAAGATAATCGTTTTATTTGAGGAAAATATCAAATGGGAACTAGTGCCTGTTAGAAAAGTATGAGAATTTGAAAGAGCAATGTGCATGAAATTGCTTGGTGACCTATGTTTTCCCTATCAACGTTAGATTCCAAGGCCTTATTGACAACTTGATCTCAGCATACCTGACTAAACTCAAATTATCAACAAAAAAAGAAGGAATACATAAATAGAATGCAATATCCAGCAGAGAGTGTATCTTCATTGACCTGACACACTTCTGTATTATGATGAAGCATCAGTAAAGGCTTGTGGTATCATGAGGTTGGACTGAACACCTCAAGGTTTTTGCGGTTATAATGCTTTGGCCCTGCAACTATACCTGACTCCAGTGGTGCACTTACTGTAATGGTTATCATCAGAGGAAATGAAATTGATTACCCAAGTTTAAATTTTGGAAAAGGCTATTTGTGTTAGTCTTTGTACTAATTTCCTAGGGAAAAGGTATGGAAATTTACTAAGCTTTTTGCTTAGATATGGCACAAGGCCATATGAAAGGGGCACCCAATGAGACTCGAACTCACTCGTGTAGGTTTGCTAGTCGAGCTTGCTAACCATTACACCACCAGAGGCGCTTTTTTTTTTTCCTAGGGAAAAGGTATGAATCCCTCTCTTCTCTCCCCAGTTATGGGTAAATAGTAGGGCAGACTAGGTTCTTTAGCCTTGGTTAGGCACCCAGTCTAGGAGAAAAACTCTGAATTCAAACCAACTGTACACTGCCCAAAAATTAACCTTTTGTCACATCCTGCCTGTGGCAGAGGGTTTGGGTAAATACATACCTGACTCCAGGATTGTTATTTGATGAAGAAGGTTTTTTATAGGCTCTTCAGCTATTCTTGCTGCAGTAGTTGTATGCATTTATTCCATAAACTATCCAGATGTAAATGTTATAGAGATATGAGTACAGTAAATCATACCCAACTTGTGTGTGGTTAGGGAGCAATAATTATAAACTTTTTCTTTTCATATGAGTGTTTATGTGTCCACATTATTGTGTGTGTACACAACTGTCTGTGTCAGTCCACTAACAGATCTTTAATATATATATATATATATATATATACACACATATGTATAGAGTTATATATATGTGTTTATATTATGCATACCAAGAAAGAAGGTAAAAAACAGGGCCGATTTGTTTTCTCTGCCTTCCTGGATTGCAATTATATGCACAGACATGAACTTTGCTGATGGCACAAACAACCATTAACAAGCTGAAGAGAAAGTACATGCTGAATTCATTTATTTATCTTATTTTATTTCTCTTTGTGTATTCATTTATCTACACTGTATGTGAGTCTCTGTTATGGACAGTATGCTTCCCTGAAACCCTGTGTACAAAATATAATTCACTGACCTTGCCATGAACAGATAAAAATGGAGAGAGAGTGGGTGAAAGAGCTACTAATAAATAAATATATAAATGAACAAGTGTATAAATATATGAATTGAACATTGTTTTCTTTTTCTTGTATGATAAGAAAAAAAGGTATTCTATCTTTTTTTTTTAAGTTCTTTGTTTTTAAGGTTTCTGCTGAATAAAGAAATGAAGGAAGATCTAGACTTGTTTTCCAAGCATTTCACAGGTTCTCCCATTGCAGTGCATTGACAGAGTTGGGGAAGAGTATATATTGCTTTGGTTGGCATCTATTTGCAAAGCTAAAATTTTTCTTTCTTTTTCTGTTTATCAAGCTGAAGGGAAAGTCTCTAATGCTTTGTCAGTTTAACTTTACAAATATTTAAATGGGAGAGCATGTTGTTGAATTTAGTTGAATTTTTGTGATTGAAACCATGTTTTCCAGAAACTAGATTTTTTTTCATTCTAAAATACAAGCATTTGATTCCTGGAAATCATCCTCAGTTATTTTCTAAAGAACACTCAAAGACCATGTCTAAATTCTATTTATCAATCTATTTCTATATTGATAGTTTTTATTTTTAATACTTTCACTGAGGAGAAACACATTTTAAGGTGTGGAATTAAAACAGAAAATTAAAAAATCAAATATTTTGTTGATATTTTATTTTTAGTCAACTGAAATTGCTCAGTTGCAACAAATCCTTACTGACAAAAAATCCACACTATATTTGTAGAATGGCTTTTTAATCCGACATATTAATTAATTTAAGTACTCTATTAATTTTGTTTTTTTTTTTTGGTTTAGTAAGTTTTCCTCCTCTCCTCTTCTTACTATTATTTTCATATAACTTTTTATGTCTAAATGTTTAGACTTTGTCTATTTGAGTCTATGCCTATTCTCAATTATTTTTGATCAATAGTCCTGACATTTTTGTATAAGACATTTTGGTCAAAATACAAATGCAGCTCTCTTCATACTCACCAAAAACTTGCTTCTTGTGACTTTTTCTTATTTCTTAAAGTGAAAATTCATCTCCAAAGTAAGTTTTAAGGTTTAGTTTGGTTTCTTTGTTTAATGGCATATCAACCTTTGTAGCTTATTTAATGCTAAAGCAATTCTCCTAGAAGTAGTGGTACTATTTAACCCATAGCTGGGAGGAGAAGGGGGTTCATATCTTTCCCAAGGGTATTTGCCTGAAAGTAAATGTAATAGCATGACTGGAGTACGAACTCACTTACTACAATTTCGCAGTCCATTGCTTTAACCATTACACCATGAGGACACCCCCACTGTAAGTTTTAAGGACATAGAAGACATTAAAAGAAATATAACAGGGCAGCTTAAGACCATATCAAAAAATAAGTTTCAGAGATGCTTTGACCAATAAAAAACATGCTGGAATAAATGTGTCAAATGTAGAGTGAACTGAAGAAAATTAATGCTTCATTCATTGTTCCTGTTTTTGTAAATATGTCAGTCACAAATACTTTCTGAAAACATCTTGTAAATTGATGCATAGATATTTCGATATCAAAAATATTTTCTACAAGCATAAGTAAAAATAGCATACTGTGCTTAGCAAAGTCAATGGGAATATTTTATCATATAATTGGTGGTGAATATTAGCTTTGGTTCAAAGAAGTTATTGCTGATATTGCTTATAAATTTTATAAAAAATCTTTTCAGCAATGTTGCATAAAAAACCCAAGGATGATATTAGAAACTCAGATATTTATTTACTGGCACTTTTTATTCTGATTACATATAGGTCATATCAAACTCAAACATTTTTTTTATTTTCATAGTATTATACATTTTCTATTAAGTTTTTATATTAATTACAAAAAATAATAATGCAACAGGGTTCTTTTTTTGTTGTAATTAGTGAACATTTTAATGTTTAAGGCAAAGGATTTCTCTTACTTTTCATTGTCCACAGATTTCAATCTAACAAAACTATTACTGGGATCAACTGACCACCACCCTTTTTTGTGTCTTAAAATTTGATCTGACCCACCCTATTTAAAAACTTGAATCCTCAAAGAAAATATAAATGTTGTTTGTCTTAATCTATATATTCAGAAATGTATGCATATAAATAAACAGTCAAATATATGTTAAAAGAGGTTAGCAAAATTCTTGAAAGGTGAAGTGTCAATCTTTGACTCACTGTCCTATGATGTAATAAATGCTTGTCACAAATCAACAAAAATGGAATCTTTGATTTGAGAATTTGACCTTTTGGTTGCCCTGTTGACTGGGCTGAGAATATACTGATAATACCTTCTGCAGAGGAGTCAGACTGCCCTTCTCACCCTCCAAAAAAGGGGTGTCCTAGGTATTACACTAAATTGCATGCAGTTCTAGAAATGCATGAAGTATCCCTTTATTGCCATTACTCCACTCTAGCCAACACTGGTCTGTCCTTGTATAGGTGTCCATAAGAGAATGTTGCTTATGATTTCATCTTTACTTCTCCTACAGGGCTCCGCATGTCTTGTTTGTCTTACTTGGATGGTTTGTATGATGGGGGTAAGTGGCCATACAGTTGCTGTTTTATTGGGTGCTGCTTCCAGAATTTGTTCAAAACAGCAGGTAGAATCCTTGTTGAGATCTCATTTAAAATCTTCAAATTAAAGAAAAACTCTATTTGTGTTTATTGCCCAGTCAACTGGGGCTGCGGAATACATGACTGCATCTCTGCAGAAGGGTAAGACTCCCCCAGTGAGTATGTTGATATGACACTAAACAATCTGATGATGATGCACCAGTAATGCTAGAGCTTTGGGGAATGTGTAGTACCCCTTTATTGTCATTGCTCCCACGTCCACCCTGGTCCAATCTATGGGTCAAATAGAACTAAACTGTGTTGTTCAAATAGAACTGTTTTGATATTTAAACTATGTACTTATGCTAAACTAAATTGTCTGAAATAGAAATATTTATATGTATGAAAATGGATTTGGCATTAAATAACCTACAATGGTTGATATACCATAAAACCAAACCAAACCAAACCAATCTGTGTTTAATAAAATTTGTCATATAAGCCATCACTATTTGTTTATATGTATATTCCAACTTTTCTCTTCATCATCTCAATTCAGACAACCCACAACGCCAAGAATAAAATCACACAAAAAAAAAAAAACTAATGAGAAACTGAATATTAAACAAGATTGTATGAACAAACAAAAACAATGTATTTCCCAAGGATCAAAACACATCAAACCAAAATGCAAAATCGATCCAAGAATGAAGAAAGTATGGATATTGAAACTGACAATTACAAACATCAAGTTAGTGGATGTATAAAAAAACTGATAATACAACTGTGAGGCTAAGTCATCTACTAACTTTTATTTTGTGTGCTCTATCAATTCAAACTATTCTGAAATCATAAAAACAAAAAACAATTTGGCATCAAATAACCCAAAAGAGTTTATATACCATTAAATAATATAACCACAAATATTAACCATAATCATGATTAAACCAAAACTTAATAGATCTGAGAGTGAGGAAAGTATGAATATTGAAACTGACAACATAATAACAAGTTAATGGATATATATATATATATATATTTAGGACAAGTCTGTGAAATGGGACTATCTACAAAGCACCCACCAGTGAGGTAAAAATTTTCCTAACTTTAGTCTTGTGCTCTTACAATTCAAACTATTTACTTAAAACTCATATAAAAAAAAAAAAGAAAAAATAGATTTAGCATCAAATAGCTCTCAAAGGTTGATATACCATTCAACAAAACAAATAATTTGTTTAAAGATAAAAATATCTATCTACAAATTATTTGCTAACAAGTCACACACACACACACACACACACACACACACACACACACACACACACACACACAGATATTTAAAAAAAGGATTGGGTATTAAATAACCTACAAAGGTTGATATGCCATTAAATACCAACCAACTAGCCATTGTGGATTTTTTTAAAAGGCTTTCTGTATGTATATTTATTATAGACTTTCTTTTGATCACTTTGCCATAATATATTAGACAACAATGAAAGGGGAGAGATTCAAGGAAGAAATCTTGTGTGAATTTATGTTTGAGGTGTCGGTAGGGAAGTGTATTTAATGAAACTCATTTTTTTTATTGGTTTTTCAATCATCCAGTTGATCATATTGATATTTTTAAGACCATCACTATTTTTTCTGTTAAAGTCAGATTAAGTTCCTCATTTTTATTACTTTAGTAATGTGGGATGATGAGACATTCTATGCATTGTGTCATGATCTGATTGCCCCCAATTGACATCTCTAGGTTGGCCAGTAATCTGCATATTCACAGCCAATGTTTGGTAGTTAAAAATGAAAGAAGAGGAGATTGGGATTTCAGTTAGAATATTTGGGCAGCCACTTCAAGTTTCTTCTTGGTTTGTTCATAAGTTGAATGACTAAACAATTTACGCTTTTTCATTTTTTGTTATACAAAAATAATCAAGTTATATCCTCAAACTGACTGGGATGAGACTTTTCTAGCATTTTCTTACTTGACAAGCATAGTTTCCATCAAAACCTCAATGTTATTTACTTGTAGGCCAGCACTTCTGCCTATGATCAGAGTGTAGAATCGGTGTGTCTTGCTTAAAATCAAAGTTTACTTCTGTCTAGGATCACTGTTTTGCTACCAGGCCTTTAGATTGGGACCTTTGTATAGTATCTGTTTCCTCTCTATAAAATGGATATAAAATTATAATACATTTAAAAATATAAAAGTTTAAAAAATATAACCAAAATTATAGAATTGTAATTATTCTAATATACTTGTACAACTTAAAACTTAGAAAATTTTGGTTAAAGAATAATAATACAGCAGATACAAAAATTAAATAAATATTGTAATAAAGTTTCTCTGTTTTTTATTTGTTGTATTGATATTAATCTGTTACAAATTCTATTAATTTTGAAGTTGAGAATAATGATTTTGCAATATTTTAATAAACTGATCTCACTACTGAATAATGACAAATTCCATTGCAATAATAATAGGAGTGATTTTCACTTTTGAATTCTGCCAGGTTGTGTGATAAGGTATATAAAGTTAAACATTTATCTCTGCATCTGTGTGGAAAGACTCCATCAATGCTGTCATAGGAGATGTAGGAATGCTTCTCAGTTCCTGTGCCTTAAAATCATGAATAGCATTGAGGAAACGTAACTGAGAATTATGTATGCTGCATTTAATGGCAACCCCTACACAATAATCACCTCTTGCTACTGTCCCACTAATGTCAGTAATGAATTGGACATTACAACCTTCTATGATTGGCAATCTTCCCTTGCTCAACATATTGCCAAACCCAATGTTCAAATCATCAGTGGAGATATGAATGTTCAAATAGACAAAAATAAAGATAATAAATTTTGTTAACACAACTTGCTGAATAGAAATGATGAATAACTAGCAGATGTTTCACTCAAGAACAGTCTTTCATACCTAAACTCTAAATTTCAACAAAGGGTGGGAAAACTATGGACCAACAACTACCAAAAGAAGGATAGAGCACAACTAGATTATTTATTCAATCACAAAAAGGGGATAAATAGCGCTCTGAACTATAAGATATACTCTTCTTCTAAAGGAGTATCTTCTGATCACATGTTTCTTCTGGCAAATGTATTCCTGAGTCTACATAAAATAAGAAAAAAAAACAGTCAAAACAACACATTATGACTGGTCCTCACTTATCAACTGAGATATAAGCAATAACTATATGGTAACTGTAAGAAATGAATTTGATAGTCTTCAGGAAACATCTGAAAGACATTCTCCAAATGATGAATATGAAAATTTTGTCACCACCAAGAACAATAGAGGGCAAACAAAGTCTAATGAGAATCACTAGTAGTTAGGAAGAAACAAGATAACTTAGAAAAAAAACATTCTTACTTACAAAAAGGAACCCAATGAATGTCAATGCGTAGAAACTTAAGAAAGCCCAAAAAAGAACTATCTAGTACATTAAAAAAAGCAAATAGAATACATTCAAGGCCAAATTGATAAAATAAGAAATTCAATTGAAGGTAAATAATCACAAATAGCAAGACAAACAGTAAAGGGAGTGAATGAATGGAAGGAAGACTTAATAACATATTTCTCTGATTATGCAATGCATTCTATAAACATAATACATTATCAAAATGGACTAAAGATTGCATCCTTTTCTTCCCAAAGAAAGATGACATTAGAATCAGTAAGAACTACAAAGGCATAACCCAAACTGCTATAACTGCTAAGGTTTATTATGGTTTGCTTCTTAATCATATCCAACCTGAAATCAAAAGAATTCTTGGAAAAACTCAGAATAGCTTTCAAAGAAATCACTCCATAACCTCATAGATTCAGACAGTCCATCAGATAGTTGAAGGAGTATGAGCAAAAAATCTCTTGGCAACACTACAATTTGTAGGTTTCTCCAAAGCATTTGATTCCATACTCAAGATGGAGCAAATACTATTTGTACATAGTCTTTCCAAAGAAACTGTCACTGCTAAAATGATGCTTTACAAAAACATGAAAGCAATGGTTTGCTCATGTAATTGAGACACTAACTTCTTTGACATAGTTGTTGGAGTCTTTCAAGGCGATATACTGGAACCATATTTGCTTCTACTCTACCTAGACTTCATATTTCAAACATTAACAGATTTAATAATAGAAATTTTTTTCATATTAAAAAAGGCAAAAAGCAGATGATATCCTACAGATATTATGACAGATGCAAGCTATACAGATGACTTAGTGCTTCTCGCAAATATACCAGCCCAAGCCGAATCCTTACTTCATAGCCTAGAGTAAGCAGTAGGAGGCATGGCAACTACATGAATGTAAATAGAACAGAGTACATGTGTTTTTAATGAAAAGGCCCAATCTCTACTCTAAGTGACAAGCTTCTAAAATTAGTGGACCAGTTCATATACTTTAATACCAATATCTCATCTACAGAAATTGATGTCAAACTACCCCTAGCAAAGGGATGGAATTCTATTGACAGATTATCAATCATCTGGAAA
This sequence comes from Sepioteuthis lessoniana, assembly GCA_963585895.1. Taxonomy (NCBI): domain Eukaryota; kingdom Metazoa; phylum Mollusca; class Cephalopoda; order Myopsida; family Loliginidae; genus Sepioteuthis; species Sepioteuthis lessoniana. The sequence continues at coordinate 362,915 of CAUZXS010001320.1, forward strand.
TTTGATTTATCTGATGAAATAAAATGGAATTTTTTCTAGCTGTAGTTGTGTTCATACTACTATATTGCTGCACTACATGGATGCTAACGAAACACTTAGAGAAAAAACTACATGTGAACTACACAATAATGCTGTGTGCTGTCTTGAACAAATCCTGGAAGCAACACTTCACAAAACAGCAGCTGTACAGCCACTTGCCTTCCATCTCACAAGCCCTTCAAATAAGATGAATAAAACATTCAGAGCACTGCTGGAGAAGCAAGGACTAACACATAAGCAACATTTTCTTATTTACTCTTGCACATGGATGTAACAGTGTCGACTGACCAGCAAAAACCAACTGACTTCTACTCTGTGCAGATGCAAGTTGCAGCTTAAAGACCTGCTTGGAGGGATGGATGTTGAGAGAGTGTCAAGGAGCTCTGTGCTGCCAGCATGACCTGATGATAATGAGATAATTTATAAAAATGACAAAATTAATTTTATTAAAATGTTTATTCATCAATTTATCTCCTTCACAGTACACACATATATATGATAAGGGGGTGTCCTCGTGGTGTAATGGTTAAAGCGATGGACTGCGGAATCGTAGTACGCAAGTTTGTACTCCAGTTGCGCTATTATGTTCACTGTCAGGCAAATACCCTTGGGAAAGGTATGAGCCCCCTTATCCTCCCAGCTATGGGTTAAATAGTACCACTACTGTTCTTCTAGGAGAATAGCTTTGGCATTAAATAACCTACAAAGGTTGATATGCCATTAAATAAAGAAACCAAACCAAACCTATATATGATAAGAAAGTAAAAAACGTAATTATGTGTATATAAATATCTCTTTTTCTACTTTGGCAAACTTGCCTCTTGTTAGCAGAAGAGGTAGCTTCCAGGAAAAGAGATATAAGAATTCTTTTGAAAAGCAATCTCTTCCCTTACAGAATTTATTGCCAACAGTGGAAAATAGAAGTTGCCAACAAACAGATATAAGTTTTTCCTAACAACCTCTTTATCTGAAACAAACCCTAAAAATAGGGCTAAAGAAAAGAGGCCATGTTATAAAATGGGTTCTTCCTTTATATATTAGAACTTCTCCAATAGTCACTGTGGAATAACTTGTTTATCTTGTCTTGATCCTGACAGCCACCAAGAGGCCTGCAAAGGACAGAAAATTGCTTTCAAAATTTTCTTTTCATAAATCTAAGCCATAACTCTATGTAGAATAAAGATACATACTATGTTTAAAATGAGTCGTAAATTTAGAATTGTCATTGTTCTGATCTATAACTTTTTCTCATAATGATTTAGAGAAATAACGAAAGTTGCTTCAGAAGAGCAAAACTAGTATCAAAAGTTAAGATTATTAATGAAATAATAAGTAAGTAAAGTTGATGACCTTAGTCGAGGGTGACCCAAAGGCTCCTTTTTCAATAGCTACTACACCAAGGTAGTACTGGGTGCTTAGCAAGGCGGCATCAAGTACTATTTTTTAAATCTTTGGTATGATTCTACCTGGGATTGAACCTCGAAAAATACACCAACTATAATCTCTGCCGAGAAGTGAGACTCCCCCTACAAACAAACAAAAAAGTGGTGTCCTGGTATGATACTAAAATTTGTGTAGTATCCCTTCATTGCTATTACTTCTTAGTACATTCTGACTTAGAGTGATTGTATCTATTATGGTCCCATCTATGGGTCAAATAGATCTATTTAAAAATTATGAGTATGTGAAATCATAACTGAGTGCAAACCAATGAACATAGACAAATAGAAGGGAACAAAAAATACAATAGAACATAGAAAATATAGTTATGATTGTAATCAAACATTTAGAAATTAATCAAATTTTGGTATTAAATAACCCATAAGGAATTTATATGCCATCAAACAAATAAACCAAACCAAACAAATCTTTCAATAATAAAAGCTTCTTTCTTCTATCTTAAATAGAATGACTTCAGCTAAATGAAATTTGATGGTAAAAATGTACTTTACATTTTTTTCAGAAAAAAAAAAATCAGTATTTAAATTATGCTGCCTCATTTGCAGCACAAACTAAAACTTCAAAACAGAATTTTGGGAAATGTAAT
>CAUZXS010001320.1:370000-385000 GCA_963585895.1 Sepioteuthis lessoniana
AGTAAACTTGGCACAATGATTGTCTCTTTCTCCAGTCCTGCTAATGCCAGTGATGAATTGGACATCACAACTTTCTATGATGAGATGTCCTCCCATTCTCAACACATTCCCAAATGTTGTATCCTAATCAACAGTGAAGGCATGAATTCTCAAATAGGTAAAGGTGAAAATAAATTGTGTTTATACAATTTGCTGAATAGAAATGGCAAATATCTTGCTGATTTTTCACTTCAAGAACAGTCTTTCATATCTAAACACTAAATTCCAGCAAAGGAAGGAAAAACTATGGACCCACAACTACCAATATAAGGCTTGAGTACAACTAGATTATATATTCAATAACAAAAAGGGGATAAATAGCACTCTGAACTATGAGGTAACCCCTATTTTGAAGGAGTATCTTCTGATCACATGTTTCTTCTGACTAATGTATACCTAAGTCTGCACTGAAATGAGAAATAAATTGTCAAAACCACTATGATTGGTCCTCACTAACCAACAGTGATATAAGCAATAAATATATGATAACTGTAAGAAATAGATTTGATAAGGTTCAGGAGATATCTGAAAGATATGCTCTGAATGATTGGAATTAAATCTTAGTTTCTACCCTCATGGAAGCAGCAGCGGAGTGCATACAAGCCAAGCCAAGAGCCAAATATAGAGTTCTATGGGAGTCACTAGTAGTTAGGAAGAAATGAGATAACTTAGAAAAAAGCATTCTTACTCAAAAAAAGAAATCCAACAAATGTCAATGTGTAGAAACTTAAGAAAGCTCAAAGAGAACTATCCAACACTTTCCAAAAAAGGACAATTAGAATACATTCAAGGGCAAATTGATAGTGAATGCAAGAAAGAATATATTGAGAACAAAACTAAAAGCTGCTTAACCAAGAAGAACTGAAGGGGAAAGAATATTGCTCAGAAACCATCCTGAAATCACTGACAAACCTATCCAGAAAATTATTAATGGCCAATTAGACATCAAACTAGGACGGTTTACTGAGGAATACTTTATGCAGTATTGAAAAAAAGGAAAAACAGAAAAGCTTCAGGCCTTGACAAAATATCCCTTGAAGTTTGGAATATGAGAAAACTTGATGGCATACTTCTCTAATTATGCAATGCAGTCTGTAAACATAATAAAATAGAGAAATGGACTAAAAGTTGCATCCTTCCCTTCCCAAAGAAAGGTGACCTCAGAATCACTAAGAACTCCAGAGGCATAACTCTGACTACTCAGGTTTATAATGCCCTGATTCTTAATCACATCCAACCCAAAATCAAGAAAAATCTTTGAAAAAATCAGAACGATATTTATAGTTAAGTAGTTGGCGACAGTAGTTGGGGGCAACCAGAAGGCTCCCTTTTCAATAGCTACTACACAGAGGTTTAAGGGAGGGCACTACTCTTTTCCCAGGATTGATCCAATTTACCCTTGATATGTACCTTATATTGCTGAGTGTTAAGCAAGGATGTATCAAGTACCATTTTTAAAGTCTTTGGTATGACGCAACCTGGGATTCACTCCATAACCGCATACATTTTGACAATCTATCAAATAGTCAAAGATGTATGAGTAAAGAATCTTGTGGCAACACAACTGTTCATAGGTTTCCTCAAAGCATTTGATTCCATACACAGAAGAAATATGGATCAAATACTATTTGCATATGGTCTTAACCAAAAAAATGTTACTGCTATAAAAATCATGAAAGTAATGGTTTGCTCACTTGGTTGAGAAACTGACTTGACATAGTTTCAGGAGTCTTTCAAGATGATACATTAGCACCATATTTGTTGATATTCTGTGCAGACTGCATACTTCAAACATCAATAGATTTAATAAAAGAAAATGTTTTCACGTTAAAAAAAGGCGAGAAGCAGATGATACCCTACAAAAATTATGACTGATGCAGTCTACACAGATGACACAGCAATTCTCACAAATACACCAGCACAAGCAGAATCTCAACTGTATAGCCTAGAAAAAGCAGCAGGAGGCATTGGCCTTTGTGTTAATCTAAATGAAACAGAGTATCTGTGTTACATAGCCAGATATACAGATGTGTGAAATAGACATAGGGAATCCGAAATACACGACATTCACGAAATTGGTTCAGGTACGAAACTTTATTACCTTTGAGTTAAAGGTTATTTGACATGAGGAGGGAGAGACACAATCTTTTTATGCTGACTGCTTTTATATCTGCCCCAAACCACGTGCGGCCACTGCCGCAAACAACTGGTCTGGCCTTGACGAGCCTCGAAAGTCAACCTTCCCGTTCGGCCACAGGAACTCAACTCACTGCTTTTTCTCAAATCCCAAAGATCCTCTGCCCACGCTTCCGGTGCATGATGTCATTCACATCCCTGGTCTCATTTCCTATCTAGGGTTTTATTTTGACATCTGTGAATGATGCATCCCCTCCGCACATGCGTGAACACCTGCGCTCAGGTTTGCACCTAACTAACCCATGCACTGAGCCAAAAGGTTCTCATCCTAACTAAACTGAAAGGCAAGATATACAAAACGAAATCCCTCCACAATTATATTACATCTGTTTTAAACAAAAAGTAACTATCTTCTCTAAAATTAGTGGACCTGTGCACATACATCTGCAGCAATATCTCATCTACCAAAAGTTAGGTCCACATATGCCAAACTAATTCATGGAATACTATTGACAGACTATCAGTTAATGGAAGTCTGATTTGTCCGATGAAATAAAATAGGATTTCTTCCAAGCTGTAGCAGTGTCCATACAACTATATAGATGCACCACATGGACGCTAACAAAGCACACCAAAAAAAAGCTTGATGAGAACTAAACGAGAATGAAGCATGCTGTCTTGAACTAATCCTAGAAGCACACCCCACGAAACAGTAGCTGTACAGCCACTCAGCTCTCATCTCACAAACTATTCAAGTCAGATGACCAATACATGCGGGGCACTGCTGGAGAAACAAGAACAAATCCATAAGTGATATTCTTTTATGGACTCCTGTTCATTGACAGTTTTGGTTGATACTGAGATATATACATATATATATATTTGACTTGGCTTCATGAAACAAAGATCAAGAAGAGGCTGGTTTATGCTGACTGAAGGTACATTCATGACTGATAAGGTTGATTCAGGACAAGTAGGCATGGTTGCAGTGTATTGATTTTTCAGTGCCCCTGGTAGGCACTAATTCCCATCCTGGAGACATATCCTGCCCAGCATAGCTGGGACTTCAGTAACCTGGCCTCTATGCTGGTGATCTTTGCCTTTTCAAAGGTTTCAGTATTGGTGATGAAGTCACTCCAGAGGATGATGGTGCTGAGGTAATGCTGGTTGTGAACCGTTTGAGTTGATATAAGTTTTACCGATAGTTCACCCTTGACTCTGGGTCATATTTGAGGGTGGCAAAGATGATGGCACTATACAAAATGATCTTTGTGTTTTCCTTATGTTTGTTGTATCACACATGTTTATATATTCTGTCAAATGCACAGCTCACTTTGGCTGCCTGCGGTGTACCATCATATTAGATGCTTTGGCATATGTGTGTCCGTAGAATATGTGTGTCCGCGTGTGTATTAAAAAGATTGTTATATTTTAATGTCCCCACATGTTGAAGTTTGTTCATTGTGTTGGCTGCTGTCAAGTTGTCTGTTTCATGTTTGTTTTCAGCTTCTTTTGCCTTATGTTATTCTTGCCTAAATTGTCCTATTCCTTCCTTTAAAGTTGACTACTATAGTTAATATTATTATATCAAAACCTAGAGGCTCATACCTTCCTTTATCCTAGGGGTAGGAAGAGCTAGTGGCCTGGTGGGTGTGTGTGTAAAGTGAAATTTGGAAACCCCTTGCCAGCGGCGGTCAGTCTAGCCCCAAATTAACCCCCACATAATATGCCAGTTCCTATATGCCCGAGAAAGGACTCTGAACAAGGACTTATTCTACAAGGGATCAAGTGCCAGACCGCCTTATCTTCACACGTGCGAAAAATAAATTCCCGTCTTGGGATTTTAATAATTTTGCTGTCACAGTTACATATACATATATATATATATATATATCTTATGTATATAAACTAGCTATATACTTCATCCTCTCATACATATATCTTATATATTGTATGAATAATGTATAAATTATGCACACTTTCATGTTAAATAGTTTTATTTCTTTCTGGGTAGATGTGCTGTTTTAAGTATAATAATCATGATAGAAATAGCATACATGTATACATGTTTTTACGAAAGATTATTGATATTATCTAAAAATGGCTCTATGTGCATTCTATTTTTTTTAAATATATAACCTCCTTTATTCATGTTTTTCCTTTAACTTTTAGATTCACTCCTTTTCTACCAGAATTTAATTCTTATCCGTAGAATGTCACCCAGAAAACATTGTTTTTATTGTGAGACAATGTATGGCAACAGGAAATAGATTTAAGTGTTTTGATCAATCTAAAACTTATTGTTTTTATGCTTCTTTACTACCATTATCATTATCAACATTATCATATTGTTCAATATTTATAAGTATATATATATAGAGAGAAAGAGAGAGAGACATCTACCTTATGTGTAGCTCCAAATTTTATTTGAATAATGGTGGTTACATAATATAGCATACAGTTGACCAAGTGCATGAGTGTGTCTATCTAGACATGTTCTAAGGCTGTCCATAACTGAATTGTGTTGGTTAGGGGTGACTGCAGAGAATTTGGGGGGAGTTTGCAATGTATCCCATAAATGCTCATTTAAGGTTAAATCAGACAAGCATAGCGGCCAACTGATTACCTGGAAGTTAACCAAATGTTCCTGGAACCAGATTCATGTCACCTACACATAATGAGTGGTTGTATTATCTTATTCAAGCAAACGATCATCACGGGGGATGGGCGTAGGGCTCAAGGAGTTTAAATGGTTTGCTACAAGATCTATCGATGTCACATCTGTCAAGACAAACACCTGTTTCACTTGTGGTCTTTGCAAATTCCAACTGAGCAACACCATGGTTGTAAAAGAATCTAATTTATATATATATATATATGAGGTGATGCAGAAAAGAAAATGATCAAGATTCTGGAAAAAATATGCTTAAATCCATGCATATATATATGGATGGATATAGGTATATATATATATATATATATGCTTATTCATATATATATATATATATAGAGAGAGAGAGAGAGAGAGATATTTTGTTCTATATCTGCTTTTTTATATATATCTACATATATTTTAAGCTTTACATTGAGCACTCAATTTGGATAATTCTGTTTAAGTATATCAATAGAATTTATTGATATGTATATGAGTGTGTATGTGAAAAGATAGTTGTTGGTCCAGTGAAAGAGGAGTAAATATCTTAAAATGAATAGGTCAGCAAATGATTTTAATATTTAAGTTTTTATTATTTTATTTATTTGGACACCACACCTGAAAATATGAGAGTTAAGATGGGTGTGTGTGGATGTATATACACATTCAGTATGTACGTAAACAATATTTACATAGAGGTATTCCCATACAATTAAGTCCAATAAGACATTTACAGACACAAATCTTGAATCAAAAAAAACTAAACAAAACCTATCTTGTTGATGTATACATGAATGTATGTACATGTTTACATAAACACAAAGAATAAATACTTATGTATACAAAGAAAAATTACTTACATACAAAAAGAACATTTACATGGACCAGAGGTCTTCAGGGACAATTAACTTGAATGGGACATTCACATACACAACTCCTGGAATTAAAAAAGTTCAAATTCTAATGAAACAATCCTTAAAATAAAAATAACTAATAACTTGACTATTCAAAATATCCTGAAGTAGATTGAAAATCTGATACACTTGAAGAGCATAAGTATATGAAATAATAAAAACCTAAATACTAAATTTGAAATCATTTGCAGATGTATTCATTTTAAAATATTTACTTTTCTCTCCAGACAGAAATAATGATTTTTTATGTATATGTATGCACATATGTATATCTATGTGTGTGTGTATATATATATATATATATATATGTGTGTGTGTGTGTATATATATATATATATATATATGTGTGTGTATATATATATATATGTGTGTGTATATATATATGTATGTGTGTATGTATATATATATATGTGTGTATGTATATATGTATATTTATATACATATGTGTATGTATATATGTATATTTATATACATATGTGTATGTATATATGTATATTTATATATATATGTGCATGTATATATGTATATTTATATACATATATATGTGTATTTGTGTATGTATATATGTATATTTATATACATGTATATGTGTATGTGACCGGACATTGGCCTAGGGGTTAGAGTGTTCGCCAATGGCCCGGGAGACCTGGGCCCGGGAGACCTGGGTTCAATCCCAGGTCGAGTCATACCAAAGACTCAAAAAATGGTACTTGATGCCTCCTTGCTTAACACTCAGCATTATAAGGTACGGATCAAGGGTAAAGTAGAGCAATCCAGGGAAGGAGTAGCGCCCTCCCCTACACATTGGTGTAGTAGCTATCGAAAAGGGAGCCTTCGGGTTACCCTCGACTATAGTCGCCAACTTTACTTTACTTATATGTGTATGTATATATGTATATTCATATACATGTATATGTGTATGTATATATGTATATTTATATACATGTATATGTGTATGTATATATGTATATTCATATATGTATATTTATATACATGTATATGTGTATGTATATATGTATATTCATATACATGTATATGTGTATGTATATATGTATATTTATATACATGTATATGTGTATGTATATATGTATATTCATATACATGTATATGTGTATGTATATATGTATATTTATATACATGTATATGTGTATGCATATATGTATATTTATATACATGTATATGTGTATGTATATATGTATATTTATAAATGTATGCATGCATCTGTGTATATGTGCATGTATACCTATATGTGTGTATATATGTATACGTATACATATGTATGTGCACACATATAGATTTGTCTATATGTGCTTTAGCATTATTTGGGGAGGTGTAGGTTCATAATTTTCCCTCTCTCTTTTTAGAATTTATTTTTAAGAGTGCTAGTCTGTTTTCGAGTGAAAAGTCCGTTAGATATTCCCCATTTCTTTTTGATGATTTGTGTAAATAGAATTCCTTATTTTTGTCTTTGCCTATTTGAGCATTCATGTCTCCGATGATTAGAACGTTGAGTTTGGGAATGAATCGAACAAAGGAAGACAGCTTGTTGAAGATGATGATGTCTTTTTCATCACTGGCAGTAGCGGAACTGTAATAGGAGTTGATTGTTGTGCAGTGGTTGCCATTAAATGAAGCACACATCATTTTCAGTTGTATTTTCTCTATGCTTCTCCATGATTTTAGGGCATGAGGACTGAAAAGCATTCCTACACATTCTATGACGGCATGGACGGAGTTTTCCATGCAGATACTGACACAAACGTTCATCCATTAACAGCATTATTGTATTTTATTTCTAGTTCGCTATGGTAGTGTCTGTATTTTTGCATGCATACAATGTCTATACTATGCTCTACTGCAGACCCTGTCAGCTTCGGTAACTGGCCACTCTGAACTGTAAAGCCGTACTCCTCTTTTGAAGGAGTATCTTCCGATCACAGATTTGTCACTGTAGAAGAAGTCCTGACGGCAACACCCCACAAAGCACCAACTATATGGCCACCTGTCTCCCATCACAAAAACTATCCAAGTTAGACGAACCAGACATGCAGGACACTGCTGGAGAAGCAGAGACGAGCTCATAAGTGATGTACTCCTATGGACCCCGACATATGGCCGAGCAAAAGCAGGATGACCAGCTAGAACATACATATAGCAGCTATGTAAGGATATGGGATGTAGCCCTGAAGACCTGCCTGAGGTGATGAACGATAAGGAAAAGTGGTGAGAGAGGGTCAGGGATATCCGTGCTAGCAGCACAACATGATGATGATGATGTAAGAAACAAATTTGATATTCTTCAGGAGATATGTGAAACAAATACTCCAAATGAAGAATACAAAAACTTTGACAATACCTACTGAAAACAGCAGCAGAATGCTTACCAATTAAACCAAGAGCCAAATATAGAGTCCCATGGTAGACACTAGCAGTTAGGAAAAAAATGACAAAACGTGAAAACAGTATTCTTATGCAATAAAAGAAACCCAACAAATGTCAATGCGTAGAAACTTAAGAAGGCACAAAGAAACTAACATATACCAAATAGAACAAAAAGAATAAATTCAAGATCAGATCAATAAAATAAGAAACTCAGTCAAAGATAAACAACCACAAATACTGTGACAGACAGTAAATGAAGTGAGCAGACGGAAGGGTACCTCAAGAGCAAAACTAAAAGCTGCAAATCAAAAAGAACAATTACATATATGGAAAGAACATTTCATGAATCTATTAGGAAACTCCCCTAAGATCACAGATAAACTTATTCCAAAAATTATTAATGGCCAACTAGACATCAAACTAGAACAGTTTACTCAAGAACTCAAAGTAGCATTGACAAAAATTAAAAGCCAAAAAGCAACTGGCCTTGATGAAACACCCCCAGAAGTATGGATGAGAAGGAAATTTGATGACCTTCTTGGATTTTGCAATGCCGCATATAAATGCAATACAATATAGAGATGGACAAAAAGCTACATCTTCCCCTTTCCTAAGGAAGGTAACCTCAGAATCACCAAGAACTACAGAGATATAACTCTTACTTCAATTGTGGCTAAAGTTTATAATGCTCTGCTTTTCAATCGCGCCAAGCATGAAATTGTGAAAATTCTTAGGAAAAATTATAACGGTTTTCGGAGAAAGCGATCCACATCACAGATTCTTACAATCTTTTGAATAATGTAAAAATGTAAAAATTCTCGAGGCAGCACTATTGTTTGTAGATTTCTCCAAGGCATTTGATTCCATACAATGAGGAAAGATGGAACAAATATTTCAATCTTATGGTCTCCATAAAGAAACTGTTACAGCCATAATGATGCTCTATAGAAACATGAAAGTCTAAGTTCGTTCACTGGATGGAAACACTGACCTCTTCGACATTGTTGCGTGAGTTCTGCAAGGAGATACATTAGCACTGTATCTGTTTATAATCTGCCTACACTACGTACTTTGAAAGTAGATAGATCTAATATGTCTTTACACAAAAATGCAAAAAGCCGACGACATCCCTCAGAAATTATAACAGATGCTGATGACATAGCACTTCTTGCAAATATACCTACTCAAGTCGAATTCCTGCTACATAGCCTGGAGCAAGCAGCAGGAGGTATAGGGTTTCATGTGAACGCAAAGAAAATGGAGTACATGTGTTTTAGTTGGGGAATAGCTATCTCAACTCTAAATGGTGGTCCTCTGAAATTAGTAGAAAAGTTCATGTACATCGGAAGCAGAGTTTAATCTACTGAAAGTGATGTCAATATGTGCCTTGTGAAGGCATGGACTACTATCAATAGGCTATCAATCTTATGAAAGTCTGATCTATCTGATAAAAAAAGACAGGGTTTCTTCCAAGCAGCGGTGGTCAATATTACTAGATGGATGCACCATATGGATGGTGTCAAAACGCATAGAGAAAAAGCTAGAGGGAGCTGCACAAGAATGCTACGAGCTATACTGAACAAATCCCAGAAACAAAACCCCCACAAAACTACAGCTGTACGGCCACTTACCTCTCATCTCTAAAACCATCCAAGTAAGACAAACAAGACATGTGGGACATTGCTGGAGAAGCTTGGAAGTTGCTATGACTTTTTGGTCAAGTTCATCCCACATCAGTTCACTGGGATTTAAGTCCGCTGATTTCGCTGGTCAAGACAACAGCTGAAGAATGTGCTATTCCTCATTGCTTTTAATGTAACTCTGGTAGAGTTTACTTGTATGTTTTGGGTCATTATGTTGCATGAGCTCAAATCTTTGACCTACAAGCCACGTTCCAGATGAGATCACACGATGCTGCAGTATGCTGTGATAGCCGGTCTAATTCAATTTGCCCTTCACCTGATGCAAATCCCTGATTTTGCTATTGGTAAAAGACCCCTACACCAACACAGAGCCTCCTCTATGCTTTATGATTGGTGTAATACAAGGGATTAAAGCTCTTTCACTAACTTTTTGCCACACATAGACCCTCCTATTGGACCAAAAGATTTTAAACTTTATTTGACTGTTCTCTTGTATAGTCTTTGTACGCCTAGGCGCACGGGAGCTTTTTGATATTTTTTTATTTTCTCAACAGCAGTTCTGCCATGTAGGCCAGCTTCACAGAGTATTCTCCTCACAGTGCATGTTGACACATTTCCTTCACGACATTGGCTCAGTTGTGCAGTGATGTTTGGACCAGTTTTCTGTCACGCAAGGTGACTGATGAAATTTTCTTTTGGTCTCCCAAACCTACTTTTTGTCTTGTTTTGTCCCATTTACTGATGGCTCCTAAAAGTATAATCTACTGCAGTTTTGGAATTTAAAAAAAATTCTCTGCTTAAATATCATTCTTTTTTTTAAATAATGATCTCTTGTCTTTATTCAGTTGAAACTTCACGTATTTTGCACACTTTGTTGCAAAAAACTTTTGATCCGGAAGAAAACTGCTAAGTTTAGGTTTTAATTTAAACAAAATAATAATGACCGTTTTCACTACTGGGCATGGTACATTGACAACATAGGTAAAATAAGTGGTATCGAGTAAGCAGTAATTCAACAGGACATAGTCTAATGTGAGTTCAACAGGTGGTATAAAGTAACTTTTGGAAAAATTTTTATTCATGCTCAGTAATAAAGAAGAAAAACACCTTAAAATCAATCTTTCAAAAGATAACTAGTAATAGTAAGATCAAAGATATATATATATATATATATATATACAGACTCACATACACATATGCATATATATATCTGTGTATATATTTAACTACATCTATGTCTGTACATCTATATGTGTTTTTATATTTATATATATGCTTAGATATATATATATATACTTATGTCTACACATGTATATGTATGTATATAAACTTATAATAGGTGGGTTGGTTGGTTGTTTTACGATGTATAAATCCTTTCCAGGTCTTTTAACGCCGAAATAAATTTCAAACAATTCAGTTTTGTACGAGTATAGTTTTTATTTACAAGCAGTTAAATATCAAAACAGTTCTATTCCAAACAATTCAGTTTAGTATAAGTACACAGTTTACTTTTATTTGACCTATAGGTAGGACCCGATTAGGTACTACCAATCCAGTTCAGAGATGAGCAGGGAGCGATGGCAATGAAGGGATGATCTGCATTCCCCAAAGCTCCAGCATTACTGGAACCTCACCATCAGATTGTTTAGTGTCATATCTAAGACAGTCATTTGGGGACGGGGTTCTTACCCTCTGCAGAGAAGGAATCGGTGTATTCTATAGCACCAGCTGACTGGGCAATGTAAACGTATGAGTACATATATACCTATGTATATATATATATATGTATATATATATATGCATATGTTTATTCATGTGTGTATATATATATTGTCACGTGATGGCTCACGGAGACGAGGAGGTGGGAATGATACTCCCCCCCCCCCCCCGTTGAACTAACATTATCTAGCAGTCAAAAAGTGACCGTTATGAGAGAATGTGGGTCACACAGATGTTCGCACCTAAGTGACCTTGGGTCGCCGGACATCGGAAGGGGAAGGAGAAAATGAAGCCAAATGATTGGTGGGGGGGACCCCAAACGGAAGTGGGGTTCCCTTCCCCTCAACGGAAGTAAATACAAAAAAAGGTTTTTTTTTGAGCAAGTCTGGTGGCAGACGGACGATAGCCATTTCACTCCGGGCTAAAGACAAAAGACTGAGACATGAGAGACCTGAGTCTCTCAAGCCAGCATTAAAAACAGTACAAAGTCTATTAGCCCGTGAAAGAAGAGAAATTCTCCAGTGGAACCCCGTCAAAAAAATAAGATAAGTAACTTTGGGACGTTTTTTCCGTTACACCCAAATTTTGTTACCACTCTCTCTCTCAATTTGAAAAAGGATAAAAGCCAAGAAAAGACATTTATATTCATGGACTATCCTATTATATATCTTTGACATTTTGAACGTATATATATATATAACCGTAGTAAAGAACCTATGTATTTTCATTTTACCATGTGGTCTATGTTATTATTCCATGCTTTCCTTTCAGCTTCTATTCGCCTTACATTATCTTGCTTAGAACTGTCCTATTAATTCCTAAAGTATCACACGGGAAACCGGAGTTGCCGACTGTAGCAATATTAATATTATTACAACTAAGACCTATAGGCCCGTATTCTTCTATTATCTAAGGGGAAGAAGTTTAGCGGCCTGGTGGGTGTGTGATAGTGTGAAATTTTGAACCCCTTTGCCAGCGGTGGCCAGTCTGGCCCTAAATTATTCCCTTACGTAATATGCCAGTTCTTATCTGCCTGAGAAAAGAACTCTGAACAGGACTTATTTCGGTAGGGGATCAAGTGCCAACCTGCCCCGTCTTCACACGTGCGAAAATAAAGTCCCATTTAGGGATTTTAGTCAATTTTCCCCGTCACAATATATATATACACACATTTATATATACATGTTTATATATATATATATATATATTCATGTAAGTGTATGTGTGTGTATATATAGATATATACATATATGGATGTGTATTGAAATATATATATATATATATACTTATGTACACATATATATGTAAATATATGATATACAGGTAATGGACATGGCGACACGAGTTCAAATCCTTGACGAGACTGATTGCATTTCACATTGCACTAATACCCTTGGGAAAGGTATGAATCCAATAATTCTCCCTCCAGCTATGAGTAAATAGTAGGGCAGACTAGGTTCTTCAGCCTTGGTTAGGCAACTAGTCTAGGAGAAGGAAAACTCTGAATTCAAACCTGTTAAACTCTGCTTAAAAATTGACCTTGTGTCATATCCTGCTTGAGCGGAGGGGTTGGTAAATATGGATATACAGGTATGTATAGATATATATGTATAATTTTAAGTATATATGTATAAATGCATACATGTACAATATACATTGTACATATATCTTCGCATATATATATATATGTATGTGTGTGTATATAACTAAATATGGAAATCTTTTGATTTTTAGATATAAGCATATATATACGCACACACATATATATATACTTAGAGAGTATCTGTGCTTTAATCAAATCAAAGAGGAGACATCTTCACTGTAACAGGTGGTTCCTTGAAACTAGTGGACAAATTTACCTAACTCGGCAGCAGCTTATCATCTACGGAAAGTGACATTAATGCATGACTAGCAAAGGCATAGTCATATGGAAGTCAGACTTATCCGATAAAATAAAACGCAATTTTTTCCAAGCAACAGTCATGTCCATTCAACTATATTGATGTACTACATGGACGCTAAATAAGCACATAGACAAAAAGCTTGAGGGCAATTGCACAAGAATATTTGTTAGAAATAACAACTGTGCAAAGCTGAAATTTTGACAACTGGTAGTCGTTATCATCCATAATAACATACTAAAATTTGAATCATTTGCAAAGGATAGAAAAAGAATTATAACAATTATTTATTTATTTTCAAAATAGGATCGTCCAAAAGTAAGGGACAAAATTGAGAAAAACAATGTAAAAAGTATGCTATATTCAAATTTTTTGATTTCCTCTAAAGAACAAGTCTTACTTAGTCATTTGTAAATGTTGCATCTGCCGGCACCATGGCAAAACACCAAAAACTTGATTACTCTGTGAGACAAGCTGTTGTGAAGCTACACAAGGAAAAGCACACCATTAGAGAGATTTCAGAGAAAGTGAAACATTCCGAGAGTATTGTAGGCAGGTTTGTTAAATCCTACAATGATACTGTCAAAATAGTTAGTGCTTTTAAAACCAGCAGACTCCGCAAAACTTCAGCAAGAGAAGATCGACTAATGCAGCTTATGTCATGAAAGGACCGTTTTAAGTCTTGCACCGAAATTAAAAGGGTTATGAATAGTACTTCATGTGTTAATGTGTCAATACAGACTGTTACTATACGACTGCAAGAAGTAGGGCTGTTTAGTCGAACCCCAAGGAAGAAACCACTTGTTAGTTTGAAGAATAAGAAGAAGAGATTAAAGTTTGCAAACAGGTATGTAATTTGGACATATGAAAATTGGGCAAAAGTATTTTTCAGTGATGAAAGCAAGTTTAATTTATTTGGAAATGATGGAAAAAACAATGTAAAGAGATGTATTGGTGAAAGATTAAGTGCAAATTGTACTAAGAAAACTGTCAAGTTTGGGGGCGGAAGCGTCATGGTATTTGGAATGTTTTCTTGCCAAGGTACAACACCTCTTGTCCAATTACAAACTCGTGTCAACACGCAGATCTATAAAAACATTGTTCAAGATCATGTTGTGCCAATCATACAGAATTCAGGTTTCAATAGGGCTACCTTTATGTAAGATAATTCCCCATGTCACAAGGCAAAGGTGGTAAGGAGTTACCTTAGCGAGCAAGATTTCGAAATTATGTATTGGCCACTGCAAAGTCCTGCCAGAAAATCTTTGGATGACCTTAGGAGTGAAAGTTATGGAAATAAATCCCACTAACACGGAGGATTTGTGGGTGAAGCTTCAAGAAGAATGGTCTAAAATTAGTATTGAGGATTGTCAAGAACTGATTCGTTCTTGTAGTCGAAGATGTGCAGCTGTCATTGAGAGCAAGGGCTCATTTACTAAATATTGATTGTACATGTATTTTTATTGTTTTTTTGGCTGTTTACATTGTTTTTCTCAATTTTGTCCCTTACTTTTGGACATTCCAAATTTGAAAATAAATAAATGTTATAATTCTTTTTCTATCCTTTGCAAATGATTCAAATTTTAGTATATTATTATGGATGACACTTCTGC